>JBBPBS010000689.1:2624765-2637444 GCA_037974835.1 Cicer judaicum
CAAATGATTGTAATTTATTGAAAATATAATTTTTTTTTACATTAATAGTATATATACACAAAATTATTTTAAAAATATATTTGTATTTTTTAAGTGAACATTTACAAAATACTTTATATTTGATATCTTCAAATCACATCATTGCACTTTTAATTTCAGATAATATGTTTATAAAATAAAAATAATGAATTTCAGGATAAAAAATGAATATAAAATAGAAATTGTAAGTTAAATGATATTTTTATATTTTAATAACAAAAGTCATATTAGTTAGAATCTTACTTAGAAGGCAACCCATTACCAAATACTCTGATCGATTTGGTAATAGATCCAAAAATAAATAAATATTTTGGATTTTAAAATCTTTTAAAATATCAAATTAATTTGTCAAATAGACTAAGGATAGTCAAAATACTTCTTAACAACTTTTTAATCCATAGATAAAAACTCTTTAAAATAGGTGACAAAAATTAATATCTTATATGAGTTTAAAAATCGATACTGCCATTTTGACAAGGAGTTAATTTTTATTAATTATTAATAAAAAGTTTATATACTGTCAATTAATAATTATTATTCGTTGTTAATATTTAATTTTTTTCATAATTAATTATAAAATCATTATACAATTCGTTTGAACTTGTGCCTGTGCAATTCTTTCTTTTTTACTGAAAATTGAACTGAAATAGTTAACTATTGCATCCCTCATCAAAGCCCACAAGACGAGCAAAACCAATTTAACCAAACTAAAATTCCTCTCTAACAATCTCAAAATTTATTTCAAATTCAAATTCGAATTAATTTCTTGTTCACAATGTCCGACCCGGAAATCAAACCCGAACATTACTCCACACCCGTTCCACCACCATCAACGGAGGCTCCGCCACTGCAACCGAACCTTACCGCCTCCTTCAGTATATGGCCTCCCACACAGCGCACTCGAGATGCCGTCATAAACCGCTTGATCCAAACATTTTCCACTCCCTCAGTCCTTTCTAAACGCTACGGCACATTGTCCGCCGACAAAGCATCCACCGCCGCACATCAGATCGAGGAAGAGGCCTTCTCCGCCGCCGGTACCTCCTTTTCCTCCTCCGATGATAACATTTGGATCCTCCAGGTCTACTCCAAGGAGATCAGCAAGCGCATGATCGATACTGTTAAATCCAGAGGTTCGCTAGCCGATACCAACGCATCCTCCGACGTCGATCCTTCCCTCACCGCAGACGCCGTCGCTGTTTCAGACTCATGATTACTCATCCGGTTATAGCATTTTAGGGTTCGTAAATTGAAGGATTAGTTAATTCCGTTATGTTTTGATTCTGATGTTGCTAATTTTCGTTTATCCGCATTTTGTGAAATTGAAGGAATCAGGGAATGTAGAGTTACTTAGGGTATTCAATTTGTGCGAAAAGTGATATCTGTTCTAACTCCATAGTCTTTTTGTGTCTTTGTGCTTATTGTGTTCTTCATTTGTTGCATAGAAGTTTGTGCTAATTGTAATCCATTTATTCATTTACATTGTGATGATGGACATGAGAATCTGAGATAATTCAGTGCTTAGTGATGTTGATTTCTCCGTTTTTGCGTGTCAATTGATTTCTTATATTAACAATCAAATTGAATTCCTTTGTAGTTATAGCTTATAGGAGCTTTGGTTTATGAAATGGAAAGCTCAAATGTGATACATTGATCATTGTAGATTGGTACTTACGACGTTACTAGTGGTATGAAACTTCAATGATGACCAACATTGGTCTATAGAAATATAACTTTACTGTCTTCGCTTGAGTAAAAACTAGAGAAAACATTCTTGGGTGTTTTAAAATGTAACTCATTTGTTAATTAATTTTGATTATTAGTTGTCATTTGATGTTTCGGCCGATTTTCAAGTATTGATTGTAGAAATTTTCAAACAGAAAAATTGAGAGGTAGGAAAGAATATAACCTTTAATGGAAATGATTGATATTAGATGCAGATGTCTATTCTAATTTCTCAATTAAGAACTTTTATTTAAAAGGTTTATATTTTATTTAATTATTATAATAAATAAACATATTGGTATTGGTGTTGGTGTTTTATGTTTTTGACATATTACTTAACATTAACTCACACTTATCATCAAAATCCCTTCTTCCCTATTCCTAAAAACTATAACTCACTTTTCTTAGCTCCCAGCATTAATGATGGATGTAATGTCTATTATGTTGCCACGGTTCTTGTACATTTTGGTTGTAGCAGCTCATTGTGGCAGAGGAGCCAAAGACATTTTCATATTGGGAGGACAAAGCAACATGGCTGGTCCAGGAGGTGTTTTTAATGGAAAATGGAGTGGTATTGTCCCACCAGAATGCAAGCCTAACCCATCAATTTTAAGCCTAAGTGCAAAACTCAAATATCGTATGGGAAATGCTTGTGGTATTGGGCCTGGGCTTGCTTTTGCAAATGAAGTTGTTCGAAGAAAAGGTTGTTTTGTGGGTCTTGTCCCTTGTGCAGTTGGTGGTACGAGAATTGAAGAGTGGAAACGTGGGTCGAAATTGTATAATGAATTGGTGGGACGATCCATTGAATCATTGAGGGATGGTGGTGAAAGAATTAGAGCACTTGTTTGGTATCAAGGTGACAGTGATACAGTTAGCCTTTCTTTTCCCTTCCTTTGGCTTGGATGTACTTTTACCTAAAATTAGATTTTAATCTTTTTCATTTTTAATTTAAATATGAGACTTTGGTTTTAATGTTTCACAATTTTCTCCAATATTATAAAAGATTTGTTGTTTCAAAAAATTTCTTTTAAAAATAACAATGCCACCGATAAAAATTACTGGGTTGAGTCGCGGACTAGGTCGCTCTCTTTAAGACGTTTCGAGGCGGACTAGGTCGCTCTCTTTAAGACGTTTCGAGGCACTGCCCAAATTGTGCAAGGCAGACTATCAACCACGAAGTCCCCAGGATAAAACAGCCCAGATACTCTGTAACGGATTTCTACTGCACTGTAAAAAACCGATCTAGAATTACACCCTCTGTATGGCAGTCGAATGACTGACACTCGTAATATAGCACGAAGGCTACTCAAGAAAATAGAAGAAGAAGAAGAAGAAGAAGAATGAAGAGGGAGAAGTGAGAAAAGCCTCAGATACGGAGAGCTTTTGGTGTGCTTTTCCAACTGAGGTGAACTCTCTATTTATAGAGGAGTTCAGCAACTGAATTCGAGAAATCTGAGGGATCCATTAAGCACGACGTCCATCAGCTGACCACAAGAAGTGCGCTAAAAAATAGGAAACGTGATTTGACTATACCTCAGAATTAGGAAACATGATTTGACCATTATTTCTTGACCGAGCAACAAAGAAAACGTGGGAAACGTGGGAAAGACTAAGCTTTAGGGTTTTGACCGGGCAAAACAAAAGATTAGTCTGTTTAGAGCTTTGACTGGATCAGATTATTGATGTTTGACTCGGTGTAGGGCAATCTCGTAATTAATGCACTATCTTGTGAAGGAAGCAAGCATTTAATTAATTAAAAATAAATAATTAATTTTCATATGTTTAAAAATAATTAATACACCACAAACCAAACCAAACCACGCCGAACCGGGCCGGGCCGGGCGGGCGAGCGGCGGCGCGCGCGCGCGTGTGTGGTGGTCCATTTGCTTGCGTTCTCCCTCCTTCACAAAATTGCGGTGCCCCTTGGGGCCCAACCCAAGTGTCATACCTACATCTTATAAATGCTCTTAAAGTGTGTATTCCCTCCTATGTGGGACTTCACATTTTTCAATTCACAACATTTAATTCCATCATCAATACCATTTATTGTGCATCATTTCCAACAATCCCCCACTTGAATTTAAAAATAGGTTCTTGAATAGCGTCAGACGCTTCTATAAGATTATGCATAAACAAATGTGTCTTTCGACTTGAACCTTTGCGTAGCAAGTAAGATTCAGATTCAACAAGAGTGACTCGTAGTCTTGAACTCTATCTCTGACATCAAACCCACACATAACCTTTTCATTGGGTGTATTCTCAAAAGCCCGTGCATTTAGGGCCATGCACGTGTATCCCAGTATAGTGAACGCTCTAGGAATTCTGCCTTAAAATTCCATAGGAAGTGGCCTCCACTTCCACATTCACATAGGTGAGTCTATCAAGAGTACTCCTGTAGCTAGGTACTCCACTCCACATAGAGTATAGATCTCATTAAGAGTTTCTATTATCTCATCCTTTCATCGCTTCAGGACTCATGCTTTCTTTATATATTATATAGCATGTTCATCTCATATCACTATGACTTGTTATTACCCATTAAACCTAATTCTTGGGATCTCCAGTCTTTTAGGTCGGGTTACCATCACAGGTGACTCATCAATCTATAGGCAATAGTCTCATCCTTTTGGATGTATTTAGGACTTTCTCTCTAGCTAATCCTTTCGTTAAAGGATCTGCTAGATTATCATCAGTGCGTACATGATCCACTATAAAAGTTCCTTTAGAAAGTAATTCTCTAATTGTGTTGTGCTTACGACGAATTTGTCTTCTTTTACCGTTGTAATAACGATTCTCAATTTTTGTAATAGCCGCGGTACTATCGCAGTGGATCAACACAGCTGGCAATGGTTTTTCCCACAAAGGGATCTTTGCTAACAAGCATCTCAACCAGCTTGCTTCTTCACTAGCAGTAGCTAGTGCTATCATTTCAGATTCCATAGTGGACTGAGCCAATATAGTCTGTTTCTTTGATTTCCACGACACAGCACCACCGGCTATATTGAATATATAGCCACTGGTTGCTTTGGAGTCATCTGATAAAGTGTTCCAATCAACATCGCTGTATCCTTCAAGGACGGCAGGAAATCTTTGATAGTGTAATCCGAGACTCATGGTTCTTTTAAGATATCTCATGACTCTTTCAATAGCGTGCCAATGCTCTATACTAGTTCTGCTAGTAAACCTTCACAATAATCCAACGACATAGGCTATGTCGGGTCTAGTGCAATCAGTGGCATATCTGAGGCTGCCAATGACGCTTGCATATTCAGTTTGTCTAACACCTTCACTAGAGTTCTTGAAAAGTTTCACACTTGGATCATATGGTGTGCAAACAGGTTTACAGTCAAAGTAATTATATTTCTTTAGGATCTTTTCAATGTAGTGAGATTGATCCAAAGAAATTCCATTTTCTGACCTAGTAATCTTAATTCCAAGGATTACACTTGCTTCTCCAAGGTCTTTCATATCAAAGTTATTACTTAACAATGATTTCACTTTATTTACAGCATGAATGTTTGATCCAAATATGAGTAAGTCGTCTACATAGAGACATATGATAGTGCAAATGTTATTTTCATATTTGTAATATATGCATTTGTCACTTTTATTCACTTTGAACTCATTCGTCATAATTAAATTATCAAATTTTTCATGCCATTGTTTTGGAGCTTGTTTAAGACCATACAGAGATTTATCTAACTTACAGACCTTGTTTTCTTGTCCATGAATTACAAAACCTTTAGGTTGTTCCATATAAATTTCTTCTTCCAAGTCACCATTTAAAAATGCTGTTTTAACATCCATCTGATGTATCACCAGGTTATGTATTGCCGCAAGTGATATTAGCACCCTAATGGATGTTAGCCTAGTGACTGGTGAAAAAGTTTCGAAGAAATCTATATTTTCTCTTTGTCTAAAACCTTTGGCTATAAGGCGAGCCTTGTATTTATCAATAGATCCATCGGGTTTTAGTTTCTTTTTTAAAATCCATTTACAACCTATAGGTTTGCAACCAGGAGGCAAGTCTACTAAATGCCAGGTCTTGTTAGACTCTAGAGAATCCATTTCATCATTTATAGCTTCTTGCCATAAATCTGCATCCAAAGATGACAGAGCTTCTTTAAGATTAGCAGGATCCTCTTCTAGATTATATGCCATATACTCTGGTCCATAATCTTTAGCAACTCTTACTCTCTTACTCATTCGAGGTTCTGTTTCGTCTTGTTTGTTGCTTTCAGTGCTTCTTATCATCGGGACTTGACTGGGTTCGCTGCCCCCACTATTTCTCAATTTAAAAGGGAATTTATTTTCGTAGAGGTCAACATCGTTTGACTCTATGATCACCTTCGCATTTAGGTCATAAAACCTATATGCTTTACTGTTCACATCATATCCTATGAATACACATTCATATGCTCTACTTGCAAGTTTAATTCGCTTGGGATCGGGGATTCTGACATAGGCCTGACAACCCCATGTTCGAAGATAAGACAAGTTGGGCTGTCTTTTCTTCATTATCTCATAAGGAGATGTTTTGCTTTTAGATTTTGGAACTCTATTCAAAACATAGCAAACAGTTAAAATAATTTCCCCCCACCAGTGAGATGCAGCACCAGAATTAAGCATTATAGCAACAACTAATTCAGTAATAGTCCTATTCTTTCTTTCAGCTTTACCATTCATTTCAGGTGAATATGGTGTAGTAATTTCATGTATAATTCCATGGGTTTTGTAAAATTCATTAAACAAATTAGAATCATATTCTGTTCCTCTATCACTACAAAACTTCTTAATCTTTTTATTAAATTGATTTTCAATTTCATTCATAAAGATTTTAAACATGTCAAGCACTTCACTTTTATTTTTCATCAGATATACAAAAGTAAAATCAGAGCAATCGTCAATAAAAGTTATGAAATAATGTTTTCCATTTCTAGTCAATGTTCCATCAAGTTCACATATATCAGAATGTATTAATTCTAGGGGTTCAAATTCTCTAATTACTGATTTATGTGATTTCTTTGTTATTAGCTTGACTACAAAAATCACATTTTTCGAAATTTTTTGGGGATAACTTTGGAATTAAACCTAAATTACTTAAATTTGAAATCACATTTTTGTTCATATGACAAAGTCTAGCATGCCAAATATTAAAATCACACAACATGTAAGCAGAAGGAGATATTTTATTCAATTCATCATTTAATTTAAACATGCCATCAGTGGCGTACCCTTTCCCTACAAAGATACCATTTTTAGAAATGGTGTACAAATCTGCCCCTATAGATGGAGTAAACCCTGTCTTATTGAGAAGAAAACCAGAAACTAGATTCTTCCTTATTTTTGGAGTGTGCATGACATCCTTCAGAATTAAGGTTTTTCCAAATGTTAGTTCCACATCTCCTATACCAGCAACATTAGTGGTGTGGGAATCTCCCAACAGCACTTTCTTATCTTCAGCATCAGTGTATGTTTTAAACATAGCACGATCATAACAGACATAGCGAGAGGCTCCAGTGTCTATCCACCATCCATCTGATCCACCTACAAGGTTGATCTCAGTTATCATAGCAATGAATTGCTCTTCTGTCAAGTTAGCCTGATTTGCAGGGCCTGGCTTGTTCCTGCACTTGCGTGCCATATGACCTTCTTTCACACAATTGAAACAAGTAAATGGGAGAGGGCCATTTCTAGGAGGTGGTTGCTGTCTTGCAGTAGGGACCTTAGGAGGGTTCCCATTCTTGTTGCTGTTCTTAGAAGAGTGATGTTGATTCTTTAGTGGTTTGCCGTTTGGCTTCAGCATTGCTCCGATGAATTTCTTTTTCTTCTTAGTTGCCACAAAAAGAACTTCATCTTTCTGGTCTTGCTTACGAGATTCCTCCTCAATTCTAAGGCGAGTTATCAAGCTTTCTAGTGAAAACTCTTTGGTTTTGTGCCTAAGGGAATTTTTGAATTCTTTCCAAGCAGGGGCAATTTGTCAATAATAACAGCAATTTGAAATTGTTCATCAAGGAACATACCTTCAGTGATAATCTCGTGTGCTATTTTCTAGATTTCATGAGACTGTGCTTCCACTGATCTGTCATCTATCATCTGATATTTGAGGTAGCGGCTCACAGCATACTTTTTAGCTCCAACTTCCTCAGTATCATATTTCTTCTTTAAAGCATCCCAAACCTGCCAAGCAGTATTGCTGTCGGAACTGTAGTAATCATACAGATCATCAGCAAGTGCATTAAGAATATAATTCTTACATAAGTAATCATTATGTTCCCATCGGGTTAATTCAGCAGCTATCTTATCCTTTTCTGTTTGTTCAGCTTTTTCTGGAACAACAGGTTTATCATCCTTCAGAACGTTGGTAAGGTTTTTTGTGGTTAGAAAAAATAACATCTTTTGTTGCCAACGTTTGAAGTGACTACCCTCAAACCGAAACGGTTTGTTGAAGTCAGAAACAGAAGAACCTGTCCCAGTAATTTTGTCGGTAGACATGGCAGTTCAAAAAAAACGTCTTAAAATTGTTGTTTCAAAAATTTACTTTTAAAAATATCAATGCCACCGATAAAAATTACTGGGTTGAGTCGCGGACTAGGTCGCTCTCTTTAAGACGTTTCGAGGCACTGCCCAAATTGTGCAAGGCAGACTATCAACCACGAAGTCCCCAGGATAAAACAGCCCAGATACTTTGTAACGGATTTCTACTGCACTGTAGAAAACCGATTTAGAATTACACCCTCTGTATGGCAGTCGAATGACTGACACTCGTAATATAGCACGAAGGCTACTCAAGAAAATAGAAGAAGAAGAAGAAGAATGAAGAGGGAGAAGTGAGAAAAGCCTCAGATACGAAGAGCTTTTGGTGTGCTTTTCCAACTGAGGTGAACTCTCTATTTATAGAGGAGTTCAGCAATTGGATTTGAGAAATCTAAGGGATCCATTAAGCATGAGGTCCATCAGTTGACCACAAGAAGTGCGCTAAAAAATAGAAAACGTGATTTGACTATACCTCAGAATTAGGAAACATGATTTGACCATTATTTCTTGACCGGGCAACAAAGAAAACGTGGGAAACGTGGGAAAGACTAAGCTTTAGGGTTTTGACCGGGCAAAACAAAAGATTAGTCTGTTTAGAGCTTTGACTGGATCAGATTATTGATGTTTGACTCGGTGTAGGGCAATCTCGTAATTAATGCACTATCTTGTGAAGGAAGCAAACATTTAATTTTAGTAAACAGTGAATATCTAAACTGTTTTCAATTTGTTTGCCTGAATTCAAACTTGTTGGCTGGTTTTTATTTTTGTTCACTTTTTTAATTTTAAGTGTTGTGTTGTTAACTTATTTTTTTTTCTTAGCATATATCAATTAATACTTACACTTTAGCTATTCTATTGTTTTTAGCATAAATTAGTCTTTAAAAAAAAATTCACATCACTGTTTTCTGTGTTGAGTTATGAGTGTCCTTTACTTTTTTTGGGAAAAAAGAAAATCTTTTGTTCCTTAAAGTACTATTTTATTTGAAGCTTTCTTTTAATCTCACACTCTACAGTAGATACATATTTTGATCTATAAAAACATAGTGGTATTTCATCATCCCTAACATTGCTATGATTTATTGTAGTTGTAATATAAATTAACAGGAACCATTTACTCTAATTTTTATCTTTTAGGCTACTACTATTGAATCAAGTTTCAGAACTTGTCAAGACTAAGCTTCTAGCTCCTAAAATATTGATTTCCCACCAAATTATTGAAGGGAATCCTTGAAGTGAGTTGATGCTCCTGAATTTCTCATTCTAATGTTTTCCCTTTAAATACGAATAAATTCATCAGGCGTGTTTTATATTGTAGTCTCATCTTTCCTCCAGTCTCGAAAGAGAAAAAAGAGCCTTAAAAAGACTAGCTGAACCTCTGATGAGTCTTGTAAAGTCTTACGAGGGTGGAAGAGAGAGCCATGCCCATAAAATTGTTCAATATCTTTTTGAAGAGTATCTTTCAGCCGAAGAATTATTTAGTGACAACATACAGGTTAGAATGATTATTTGATTGCTTGTGCTAATATTAGGTGCACAATTTAATATTTTATGACCTTGACCTTTGGTCTTCTACCTGCAAAATTAGTTTTTCTGGATGATGTTCAAAAAATGCATGATTTGTTGTTTTTATTTCTTATTTAGCTTTTACAACACACTGCTTAATCATGTATGTACTTTCATTTTTTATTTTGCATGATTTGGGAAAGGTATTTTCTGGTCTTAGAAGCATCTCTTTATCATTATGCTATTAAAATTTTCAGTGAAACCTTCAATATATATTTGGATGCCTGATATCTCTTATCTTCAGATGATTATTATTCATATAGCAAGGAGCATGAAAGCCTAAAGGACCACTTGAAGCACTCCGTCCGAAGTTGCAGGTAAAATTCTTTGTTAATTTTTCCAAGCCTGTGTTCATATAAATAGTTAGCGTGTTTGGATTGCCATCAAAGACCTCCAAACTTATGTTTGCACAACAAAACATTATATGCACATTTTCTGCCTTCAAAGTAGTTCAAACTTAGTTTGAAATGGAAACAAGGGTAAAGTTGCATGTAATCTAATTTTAAGGAATGTGATTAGCTGGTCCATTAGACGCCAACAAAACATTATGTTTACAGTAAAAGATTTTAAGGAAACATGTAATATGAATATGGAATGTGATTAGCTGGTCCATTACATAATAGGAAACATTATGTTTACAGTAAAAGATTTTAACAAAACACGTAATCTGTCATTGGTATAAATTCGAGTTTGAGCTATAAATTGCATTTTCACAATGCGGTGCCTATGCCTTTCTTGTTTGAAATTACAAGCAAATGATGATGCATGTTAGAGATGGTTGTGCTAATAACTAGAAATAGGGATGTTGAAGCTGTTGTAACCATGAATTTCATGATGTGCTAGGATTGCATATTTAGAGGTCTTGATCATTACTTAATATTTTTTTTTCATATGGATCACAAAAATGAAAGTCAATTTCTATAATTCCATTTTCAAATAATATCCTAAAATGATGTCATGCCTATATACATGTAATTTTCAAATGATGTAGAGGAGACTTTTGCTAGAGCCCTCAAGCTACTATTGGTGACTAATATCTCCATCAATAGCACACATCTTTTTTTGATGAATATATTTAAATGTTGTTGAAAGTCTCCACTGTGCAGAGTAAAGGTCATTTATGTGAGGGGCAATATGTTACATTAGTCCAAAGTGGAGCACAACCAATCTGGCGTAAGAAATCTATTCACCACTAATCTGGATAAATTTTTTACTTTTCTCATGAATGCATGTGACATAACAAGTTGGGTAGTTTAGGAGCTTTTTTTTTAATGCAAATAATGAAATTACACATTGGTTTAATGACGATTATTCTATTTTATCCTATTTGCATTTTGAATTTTGACTATTCATAATATCATTTTGTGGACAAAACATTTTCTGGGTATTGTTTTCAATGCAAATAAAGAAAATTACACCTTAGTTTAATGAGCATTCTTGAAATTACACTTTGGTTTAATTAGTGTTTTTTGAAATGGCAGAGCATTAGGGTTGTTTCATGTCTAATAATTTGATTAAAGGCTTTTAACTTAAAGGCTTCTTAAATCCTATTGGTGATGATTATGGTTAGTATCAAATCGAACACTATTAAATTATTAATTTTCCTCTATAAAAGTTCTATTAAATACCTACAATAGCTACAAAAGTGCTATAAATTTCTACCTACGAGAAAAGCACTATTAAATATTACATATATCGTATTTTTTATATTAAAAAATTGTTGTAGATATATGATATGTAGATATGTAATATGTGATATGTAGATATCTAGATATGTGATAGTTGATACAAATCTAAAACCATTTGATTGATTATCGAAATTTATAAAGATTAACGACATTTAAAAATAACATATAGATGTTAATTTTGATATACCTTAATAATATAAATAAATTTTTTTAAGTTTTTGGTAAAGTTTTACATAAATGGTCTCTCAGGTATAGATTTTTAATTTAACGGTCAATTTTATAAAATTTGTATCATTCAAAATATTATTGAATGGTGTCATATAAAGTTGATCTAATTTGTTCCCACATCAAATAGAAATATTAAGAACTAAAGCATTTTCTTTATAAGCATTAAGAACCAAAACTTATTATTTTGCAAAAGAAAATGATTTAATGCTTTGTTTGATAAAATTAACATACAATTTATAATTGATAACTATTAAGTTTGTTGAATGTTTAATAAAATTAATAGTTTAATTAGAGCAGCAGGCTCGGGTCTAGAGCAGCAGATTCGGGTCCAGGCTCAGGTCCGGAGGAGCAGGCTCGGGTCTAGAGAAGCAGGCTCGGGTCGAGGCTCGGGTCCAGAGCAGCTGGCTCGGTCCAGGCTAGGGTCTAGAGCAACAGGTTCGGGTCCAGGCTCAGGTCCAGAGCAACAATCTCGAGTCCAGAGAAGCAGTCTCAGGTCCAGAGCAGTAGGCTCGGGTCCAGAGAAGCAGGCTCGAATCCAGAGCAGCAGGTTCGGGTCCAAATCAGCAGTCTCGAGTCCAGAGCAGTAGGCTCGGGTCTAGGCTTAGGTCTAGAGCAGCAGGCTCGGGTCCAGAGCAACAGGTTCGGGTCCAGAGCAGCAGGTTTGGGTCTAGGATCGGGTCCAAAGTAGCAAGCTCGAGTCCAGGCTAAGGTCCAGAGCAGCAGGCTCGGGTATAGAGCAGTAGGTTCGGGTCCAAAGTAGTAGTCTCGGGTCCAAAGCAGCAGGTTCGGGTCCAGAGCAGCAGGCTCGGGTCCAGAGTCTAGGCTCGGGTCCAAAGCAGCAGTCTCGGGTCCAGAGCAGCAGGCTCGGGTCTAGGCTCGAGACCAGAGCAGTAGGTTCG
>JBBPBS010000689.1:2637972-2666192 GCA_037974835.1 Cicer judaicum
GAGCAGCAGCCTCGGGTCTAGAGCAGCAGGTTCGGGACCAGAGCAGCAGGCACGTGTCTAGGCTCGGGACCAGAGCAGCAGGTTCGAGTTTAGGCTCGGGTCCGGAGGAGCAGGTTCGATCCAGGCTAGGGTCCAGAGCAGCAGCCTCGGGTCCAGAGCAGCAGGTTTGGGTCCAGGCTTTGATCCAGAGCAGTAGGCTCGGGTCCAAAGCAGCAGGCTCGGGTCCAAAGCAGCAGGTTCGAGTCTAGAGCAGCAGGCTCGGGACCAGAGCAGCAGCCTCGGGACCAGAGCAGCAGGTTCGGGTCCAGAGCAGCAGTCTCGGGACCGAAGCAGTAGACTCGGGTCTAGGCTCGGGACCAGAGTAGCATGATCGGGTCTAGGCTCGGGTCCAGATGAGCAGGCTCAGGTTCGGAGGAGTAGGCTCGGGTCTAGGCTCGAGTCCGGAGGAGCAGGCTCGGGTCTAGAGAAGCAGACTTGATCCAAGTTAGGGTCTAGAGCAGCAGCCTCGGGTCTAGAGCAGTAGGTTCGGGACCAGAGCAACAGGCATGGGTCTAGGCTCGGGACCAGAGCAGCAGGTTCGGGTTTATGCTCGGGTCCGGAGGAGCAGGCTCGGGTCCAGAGAAGCAGGCTCGATCCAGGCTAGGGTCCAGTACAGCAGCCTCGGGTCCAGAGCAGCAAGTTTGGGTTCAGGCTCTGGTCCAGAGCAGTAGGCTCGGGACCAGAGCAGCAGGTTCGGGTCCAGAGCAGCAGGTTCGGGTCCTGAGCAGCAGGCTCGTGTCTAGGCTCTGGACCAGAGCAGTAGGTTCGGGTCTAGAGCAGCAGACTCGGGTCTAGGCTCGGGTTGATAGGAGCAGGTTTAGGTCCGGAGGAGCAGGCTCAGTCCAGAGAAACAAGTTCGGGTCTAGGCTCGGGTCCAGAGCAGCAAGTTCGGGTCTAGGCTCGGGTCTGGAGGAGCAGGCTCGATCCAGACTAGGGTCCAGAGCAGCAGCCTCGGGTCCAGGCTCGGGTCCAGAGCAGCAGTCTCGAGTCCAGAGCAGTAGGCTCGGGTCCAGAGAAATAGGCTCGAGTCTAGAGCAGCAAGCTCGGGTCTAGAGCAGCAGGTTCGGGTTTAGGCTCGAGTCTAGAGTAGCAGACTCGAGTCTTGAGTGGCATGCTCGAGTATAGAGCAATAGGTTCGTGTCTAGGCTCGGGTTCAGAGCAGCAGGCTCAGGTCCAGAGCAATAGGTTCGGGTCTAGGATCGGATCCAAAGCAGCAAGCTCGGGTCAAGGCTAAGGTCCAGAGCAGCAGGTTCAGGTCCATGCTCGGGTCCAGAGCAGCAGGTTCGGGTCTAGAGCAGCAAGCTCGGGTCTAAGCTTTGGTCCAGAGCAACAGGTTCGAGTCTAGGCTCGGGTACAGAGCAGTAGTCTCGAGTTCAGAGCAGCAGGTTCGGGTCTAGGCTCGGGACCAGAGCAGCAGGCTCGGGTCCAGAATTGGTTTTAATGATAACAAAATTAATTAAAAGATTATGATTATGTTTAATGACTAATTTGTGCGTTTAAGTGCATTCATATAAGAAAACTGGTTATCATTCATCAAGGAAAAAGAAGAAAATTTTCAGTTAAAAATGCCAAGTATGGAAAGGCCGAGGATGGCCTCACAAGCTGAGGAAACTGCAGTCTTGTATTCTCACGGTTTTGAGTCCATTAAACAAAGGTCCAATAGTATTATAAAATGAATTATTTGAATTCATTCAACAATGGTGAATGGTATTAAAAAATGAATTGTTTGATTCATTCAATAAAGGAAAAATACTATTAAAAATATTCAAAGAAAGTCTTGTGAAGAAAAGTGACAAGAGTGCAAAAGAAAGGTACAAGGAATGATGATAGTAGCATGTGCCTAAAGTTAACATTTTGAAATACATCCCAACACTTTGTGAAAGCAACACATCATATCTTAGGCTTCTTAGGCAAAAGGCTAAATGCACCTTTATGTGATACAAAAGAATTTAAATTCAAATATACAAAAAGGTAACAAGAAACATGCCCTAAATAAATGGATCACATGTCTTAAGGCAAGGCAAGAAACATTCACGTGAAGCCTTCCCATAGTCTTGAAGGAAGGAAGAGAATAGGACATCACATGTTGGTTGAAGGCATTAAATGGAGGAAAGAGAAAAAGCTCACATGTGAAGCTTTTAAGGCATTGAAGAAAGAGAATGAAAATGACTACACACAATATTCAAACCTTAAAGAAAGAGAAGAGAATAGGACATCACGTGTCCCCAAGTGCCAAGAAAATTGCTACATCGTACTAGAACATGAAGGCATATTTCAAATGAGCTGAATGACATTTTCGTAAATATGAAGAAAAACCTTGGCATTTTTCAAATGGATTTTCCAATGGTCATAAAAAGCTTGGCTTATGAAATGAACATCACAACAACTCTATAAATTACAGCAAGTTGTTCTTCATCAACACACAACACACTTGCATAAAAAGATCAAGCATCTTATAGCTAATCAAGAGCAAAACACCTTCACTTCTTACTTTCTTTGATCCTACACTATATTTTTGTAAATCTTGTGAGAAAGTATTAAGTATCAATCACTCTCAAATCACTTCGTAATTTCCTAGTGAGTCACACTTGGAAATATTCGGAAATTGATTGTAAGCTTGGTGAAGCTAAAGAATACACGGTTTGTAATCATCTTCGGGTTGAGGATCGATTTGTTTAAAAGTTAGTGAAATCTCACAAGGGTGTGAGGACTGGACGTAGCCATCTTTGGGTGAACCAGTATAAAATTGTGTGTGTGTCTCTCTTACTCTACTCCTACTCTTTTTTTCAACTTAGATCTAAAGATTTGAAATGTTGCATCCTCGAGCTACCCATCCTCAGCGAGAGGATCGTTTTTTAAAACACTTAGAAATTATTTTTAAACAGCAATATCCCTATTCAACCCCTCTTCTAGTGATATTTAGCTACATCAATTGACATCAGAGCAAGGTTCTCTAAAAAATACACCTAACAGTGTAAGGGAAAAAGATCCAAAAAGAAAAATGTCAAAAGCTAAGTATATTCCTGAAGGAGGATCATCCAGCCGACCTCCCTACTTTGATGGTACAGATTACTATTACTGGAAAGGTAAGATGAGACTATTTCTCATATCTCAAGATAACAATATGTGGTATGTGGTGGAAAATGGAGATCATGTCATTAGAACCAACAACACAGATGCAACCTCCGATGAGAAACCTCAAGCACAATGGACGACGGATGAAAATGCAAAGGTACTCCTAAACTCTAAGGCTAATTTATTTCTAACGTGTGCTTTGAGTAGGGAAGAATATGATAGAGTTGAAGAGTGCAAAAATGCTAAGGAGCTTTGGGATACTCTAAGGATCCATCATTAAGGATCAAGCCATGTAAAAGAAGCAAGGATAGATTTGGGAGTAAGAGATTTCGAACTATTCGAAATGAAGGAGGAAGAAACTATTGATGAATGTTCTCAAGGTTAACAATCATATTAAACAACTTGAGATCTCTTGGAAAGGTATACTCCGTTCATGAAAGGATAAGAAAAATCCTAAGAAGTTTACCAAAAGAATGGAGGTCAATGGTAACTGCCATTACAAAAGCAAGAGACTTGACCAACATGAAACTAGAAGATTTGGTTGGAACTCTAAGAGCTCATGAACCATTGTTGTTGGCGGACAAACCAAACAAAATAGGAAGAATGGTTGCTCTAAAAACCAGCCAAACAGAAAGTTCATCTTCCAAGAAGAATGAAGATGACATAACAAAGGAAAACGCAGAGTACCCTCTGTCTGAGGATGAAGATGCACTCGCTCTGCTTTCTAGAAGACTATAGAGGATGATAAACAGAAGAGGACAGAATAAAGCATCCCCTCAAAAAGAAAAAGTTGACAAAAGTCAAATAACTTGTTATAGATGCAACAAGATGGGACACTACAAAACTGAGTGTCCTCTCAACAAAAGGAACTCTAGAAAATTTCCATACAAAAATAAATCCATGATGATTACTTGGGATGATAGTGACGAGTCATCCTCGGAGCAAGAAAAGGAAGAAGAAGCCAACCTATGTCTCATGACAAAATCAGAAACTGAGAAGGTAAGTATTACTAATCTATGTCCTAATTGTGAAGAATTAAAAATTGAATTTGATAGCCTCTTAAATGACTCACACTTTATCTCAAACTTGTATATTTCAAAAAAATTAACTTGTTGAGATAAAGAGACAAAATGAGGAGCTTCGAAAAAAGAATGATGAATATGTTAAAATCATTCAAGATTTGCAGCAATCTCAATTTCAAAATTCTAAAAAACAAAAATTTTTAAATAAGAAAATAGTTGAAACTCATCCTTCTGACGAGGATGCAGAAAAGGAAATTTTGAAAACTGAGGTTAGGGAACTTAAAAATGATATTTCCAACTTTGTCAAATCTATTGAAATATTTCAAAATATTATGGGGTCTCAATCTGGAATATTTGACAAGGTTGGTATTGGTTTTAAAAGCTCTCAAAAACAAAAGTTATATGAAAACTTTTTCTTGCCTAAAAAACTAGAGAATAGGCCGAAATGCACATTTTGCAAAAAACTTGGGCATACTTCCAAAATTTGTCATGCTAAGACGAAAGCTAACAATATAAAGTCAGATTGTTCATTATGTGGTAAACATGGGCATCATGATTCTATTTGCTATCATAAAAGAAATGTCCTCACAAGAGGAAAAACTAACCAACAAGGACCCAAAGCTATATGGGTACCTAAGTCTCTTCTAAACTCTAAAACAGGTTCATCCTCTAATCAACAAAAAAAAGCTTTGGTACTTGGACAGTGGTTGCTCACAACATATGACGGGAGATAAGCATTGCTTCATTTCATTAGAAATAAAGGATGGAGGATCAGTCACATTTGGTAATAATGATAAAGCTCAAATAAAAGGAACATGTATTATTGGTAAAAATAATTCTGCAAAATTGAAAATGTTCAATATGTGGATGGCTTAAAACATAACTTGCTAAGCATTAGTCAATTATGTGATAGTGGTTTTGAAGTTATTTTTAAGCCTACTCTATGTGAGGTTAAACACTCATCCTCGGGTAGAGTTTTTTTTTTCGGTTTTAGAAAAAAAAATTTATATGAACTTTATCTTGATGATTTATCCTCTGAATCTTGTTTTGTTTCTATTGAAAAATATAAATGGATTTGGCACAAACGAGTGGGTCACACAAGTTTAAACACTATTTCTAAATTAACAAATTTAGAATTAGTAAAAGGTCTTCCAAAAATTAATTTTGAAAAAGACAAAGTTTGTGAAGCTTGTGTAAAAGGAAAACAAGTTAAAAGTAGTTTTCACTCTAAAAACTTTGTTTCAACAAATCATCCTCTTGAACTCATTCACATTGATCTTTTCGGTCCTATCAAAACTCCAAGTCTTAGTGAAAAAAGATATGGTTTTGTGATTGTTGATGATTTTCTCGTTTTACTTGGGTTCTATTTTTAAAACATAAAGATGAAGCCTTTGAGGCATTCCACCATTTTTGCAAAAAGATTCAAAATGAAAAAGGATCAAAAATAATCTCAGTGAGAAGTGACCATGGAGGTGAATTTGAAAATGAATCTTTTAAAAATCTTTGTGAAAAAAATGGTATTTTTCATAATTTTTCTTGTCCAAGAACTCCCCAACAAAATGAGGTAGTTGAAAGAAAAAATAGAATTTTACAAGAAATGGCTAGAATTATTTTAAATGAAGCCAACATTGAAAAATATTTTTGGGCCGAAGCCATCAATACTGCTTGTTATGTTTCTAATCGTGCATCAATTAGAAAAATTTTAAACAAAACTCCATATGAATTATGGAAAGGGAGAAAACCAAATATTACCTATTTCCATATATTTGAGTGTTATTGCTACATTCTAAATAATAAAGAAAAGGTTATAGAATATATAATCTTAGAACTCAAACTGTGGAGGAATCCATGCATGTTATTTTTGATGAGTTTGATGACTTGTGTTTAGAAAAATTAGATAAAAATGAAGAAGATGAATCGTCAACTCCTCAAGTACCTCGTCCTCATGAAGAGGATGAGTCTGACCAAACCTCTCAACAACTTCCAAGAGGATGGAAAACGGTCACACATCATCCTCCAAATCTAATCATTGGGAATACGGATGATGGCGTTAGAACCAGAAATTCTCTAAGGGAAAACACTACCAACATGACCATGAAATCACAAGTTGAACCCAAAACGATTGATCAAGCTATTGGTGACAAATCATGGGTTGAAGCTATGATGGAAGAACTCTCTCAATTTGAAAGAAACAAGGTATGGAATCTTGTACCCCATTCTCTTGAAAAATCCATTATTGGAACTAAATGGATATTTAGAAACAAATTAAATGAGGATGGAGAAGTCATTAGAAATAAAGCAAGACTAGTGGCTCAAGGTTATAATCAAGAAGATGGAATTGATTATGATGAAACGTTTGCACCCGTAGCAAGACTTGAAGCAATAAGAATCCTCTTGGCTTATGCTACTCATAAAGGTATAAAATTATTTCAAATGGATGTCAAAAGTGCCTTTTTGAATGGGTTCTTAAATGAGGAAGTGTATGTTCGTCAACCTCCTGGGTTTGAGGATGAAAAGCTTCCAAACTATGTGTTCAAACTATCAAAAGCTCTTTACGGTTTAAAGCAAGCTCCTAGAGCTTGGTATGAGAGGTTAAGCTCTTTTCTAAAAGAAAATGGATTCATTAGGGGTCAAATTGATACAACTCTTTTCAAGAAGACTCATGAAAAAGATTTATTGATTGTTCAAATATATGTCGATGACATAATATTTGGATCCACAAATGAAAAGATGTGCAAAGATTTCTCAAATCTTATGCAAAGTGAGTTTGAGATGAGTATGATGGGAGAATTAAAATTCTTCCTTGGTTTGCAAATTAAACAACGAGATGATGGTATCTTTATATCTCAAGAAAAATACACTAAGGATCTACTCAACAAATACAATATGAGTTCCACTAAAAGTATGGGAACTCCTATGCATCCATCCTCCATACTCCACAAAGATGATGAAGGAACTCCAATTTCTGAAAAGGAGTACAGAGGGATGATAGGATCCTTGTTGTATTTAACAGCAGGCAGACCGGACATAGTCTTTGCAGTCGGTCTTTGTGCAAGATTTCAATCCTCTCCTAAAGAATCTCATCTCACAGCCGTAAAAAGAATCTTTAGATACCTTGTTGGCACTATAAATTTGGGAATATGGTACAAGAAGTGCTCAAATCTTGATCTTAAAGCCTATTGTGATGCGGACTACGCGGGAGATAAAGTTGAAAGAAAAAGCACAAGCGGGGCTTGTCAATTTCTTGGAAAATCGCTAATAAGTTGGTCATGCAAAAAGCAAAATACCATTGCTCTTTCAACGACTGAAGCTGAGTATGTATCAGCCGCTCAATGTTGCTCACAACTACTTTGGATCAAAAATCAACTTGAGGATTACTCATTAAGGTACACAAAAATTCCCATCCTCTGTGATAATACAAGTGCAATAAATCTTTCTAAAAATCTCATTCAACACTCTAGATCTAAGTACATTAACATTAAACATCATTTTTTAAGAGATCATGTGCAAAAAGGGGATTTAGAACTGATTTTTATTGACACTGAGAATCAACTAGCTGATATTTTTATCAAACCTCTCCAAGAGGATCGGTTTAAATTTATCTTGGAAGAACTCTCAATCACATATTTTCTCAAAGATATTTAAATAATTTAATTATGTTGTTTTGAATTTATTATTTTAATATTTTTTTGGTATTTTATTATTTTAATTTTGTGAGATAAATATATGGCAAATCTGTTTCCTCAAATTAAGTCAAAAATTAAAAAGAAGAACTTTAGGCTCTTTTAGGTGAAACGTCCTCTTGCCAAGGCCATGCGCATGCTTCCTTGTACCCAATGGACAAATGACTGGCACGTGATAAATACTCCACATAAATGCGCAGACTGTAGAGCCCATAAAATCCGCTCCATCATCCAACAACTCTCCTTCTCTCTCTCTCTCACGTTATTGCCTTCCTTTCACGTTCTCTCTCCATCAATCAATCACATTTTTTTTGCCTTTCACGTTTACAATCACTTCTCTCATTAAAATTAATTCTCTCTCTCCTAATTATTATTTTTAATTCAAATTTCCTTTCTCTCTCCGACTTTAATTCTTTCTCTCTCTGATTTATTAAAATATTCTACAAATTAATTTCTTTCTCTCTCCGACTTTAATTCTTTCTCTCTCTTCCATCCGGTTCCCTTTCCAAAAGCCTTTCGTTCTCATCTTCCCGAAATCCTTTCTCAACCGGTATCTTCTTCTCAACAACAATGGCACGTATCAAAACTACTGTCAAACGGAAAATGCGTCCTTTTGATCCAAAGACTGATTCTGAAAACTATTCAAGTTCTAAATCCGCTGGGGAAGGAGTTAAACAAAAATCTGTATCTCCTCCTAGGGCATCTAGTAATCCGCCTCAACCTTCTTCCAAAACACCAAAGAAATCCTCAAAACTCACTACCTCCACCAGAAGGTCCTCCAGAATTCAATCTGGGGCTGTTCATTCAAACAAAGAAATTCCTCAGGACCCTACTGTGCATGTCATTGACTTGGAAAGTTCAAAAGGAAACCCCTCTACTAAACCGAACCCTAAATCTTCCTCCAAGCCTTCCTCTTCCAAAGGGTCGAAAACTAAATCTCCTAAAAAGACTCCAAAGAAATCTCGGCCATCCAAACCACCTCCTATTTCTCTTTTTGAATCCACAGATTCGGAGTTAAACTACACCTCAAAATGGATTCACAAATCTGTGGTTCATGGCAAGCATATTGACCTTATCAACTTGAAAAATGGTGGCTTTGATGTTATAAAATTTTTTGATAAATTTGGCTAGACCTCTTTCTTTAGAGTTAATGAACCGCAATACCCAAGGCTAGTAAAGGCATTTTATGCAGCATGCAATGGCTGTAAAGGAAGCACAGGTTTCAGTTTTGTACTTAAGGGAGTACATTTGGACGTAAACCCTACTTCACTATGCAAAATCCTTGACATACAAGATGCTGGAACACATTGTTTTGCTAAGACTTGGTACATGCAGTATCTGGTCACTAGAAACTCAGTTCTTCAAAACATCCTAATAGATCCTAAGAAACCGCTCATAGCTTCAAACCTCCCTTCCATGTGTTGGATCTATCACAACATTTGTGTTCACTCGATAGCACCTCGAGCTGGGAGTTATGAAAAGGTCACTGAACTTGACATTTTAATCCTTCATCACTTGTTGACTGAAACTCCTCTTCATCTGGGCAATATCATATTTAGCTACATGCTAAATGCTTCAATAGTGGGTCGATCCGCCCTCTATGGTATGATATTAACCAAAAAATTTAAGTTCTTTAAGGTACCACTTGATGATAAAGAAAGTATTCAGTGCAATAATTTCTTTTCTCTGAAAAACATTAAACAAATGCGTATTCCTTTGCCTGAACCGAACCCCATCTCAAAGAAAGAACAATCTGCCTCGCCACTATCTCATTCACGCACCCCCTCTTTTAACTCGGCTGGCTCAACACTTCCAAATTCTCCACAAGTCAGTAAGGATTCATCAACCCATACGGCTACTCCTCCAGCTAAGAATGGTGATGGTGAGGATTTATTTTTTGATCTAAACGTCTCATACGATCATCACTCTTCCAAAAGTCCTCATAAGAACATGCATAAGAAAGAATCCACAGTTCCATCTCAAGTAAGTTTAAACTCTTCCCTTATCTCTCCAAATATTGGTTTATCTAATTCTGGTCCAAAATTACACAAAAAATCAAAATCTTCTGTTGCACCAATTTTTGCAAATTTCTCCAAGGATAAGGTTAAAAAATCAAAATCCAAAAAGGCTCGTGATCCTACCACCAGCATGAAATCGACAGAAAACAAAAAGGTTTTAAAGTTGCTCAAAACGATTAGGAAAGATCAAAAGCACTTATTAGCCAAATTTTCTCACTTTCAACAAACCATCACTCAGTTTGGGCTCATTTTGGAATGGGTTACCAAACATTTGAGTTCATCAGCTGTTGCAAATGATCAACCTCCTATACTACCGGCCCAGTTCTCTTTTGCCCGCAACTCTACATCATCATCTGAAGATTCTTCTTCCGCTGAATAACTCTGTTTGTAATTTATTTTAGACTTTTTGATGTTGACTTAATTCAGGGGGAGTAAGATTATGGATTATATTTTGTCTTATGTTGATTAAACTTTGTGATAACTTGTTTAAACTCATATTATGTTTTGCTTAACTGATGTTATGACTGAATTAATCTAATGTTATGATTGTTTAAATTCAAATTATGTTTGTTGATGTTATGGCTGAATTCATAAACCTGTTATATTCTGTTTAAGTTGCTGGAATTTATATTAGGGATTTATGAATGTTCTATTTACCTCAATATTGAATAATTTCAAAAAATTGCATTTACTTAAATGTTAAAAGGGAAAATTTTCAAAATTATCACTTGTATGATTGAGGGGGAGTTAAATTATTTCATTCTTACATAATACAAAAATCATAATCTAAAGAATTTTGTCATCATCAAAAAGGGGGAGATTGTTGAGACAAAATCTCTCTTAATTGGTTTTAATGATAACAAAATTAATTAAAAGATTATGATTATGTTTAATGACTAATCTGTGCGTTTGAGTGCATTCATATAAGAAAACAGGTTATCATTCATCAAGGAAAAAGAAGAAAATTTTTAGTTAAAAATGCCAAGTATGGAAAGGCCGAGGATGGCCTCACAAGCTGAGGAAACTGCAGTCTTGTATTCTCACGGTTTTGAGTCCATTAAACAAGGGCCCAATAGTATTATAAAATGAATTATTTGAATTCATTCAACAAGGGCTGAATGGTATTAAAGAATGAATTATTTGATTCATTCATTAAAGGCAAAATACTATTAAAAATATTCAAAGAAAGTCTTGTGAAGAAAAGTGACAAGAGTGCAAAAGAAAGGTACAAGGAATGATGATAGTAGCATGTGCCTAAAGTCAACATTTTGAAATACATTCCAACACTTTGTGAAAGCAACATATCATATCTTAGGCTTCTTAGGCAAAAGGCTAAATGCACCTTTATGTGATACAAAAGGATTTAAATTCAAATATACAAAAAGGTAACAAGAAACATGCCCTAAATAAATGGATCACATGTCTTAAGGCAAGGCAAACGTGAAGCCTTCCCATAGTCTTGAAGGAAGGAAGAGAATAGGACATCACATGTTGGTTGAAGGCATTAAATGGAGGAAAGAGAAAAAGCTCACATGTGAAGTTTTTAAGGGATTGAAGAAAGAGAATGAAAATGACTACACACAATATTCAAACCTTAAAGAAAGGGAAGAGAATAGGACATCACGTGTCCCCAAGTGCCAAAAAAATTGCTACCTTGTACTAGAACATGAAGGCATATTTCAAATGAGCTGAATGGCATTTTCGTAAATATGAAGAAAAACCTTGGCATTTCTCAAATGGATTTTCCAACGGTCATAAAAGGCTTGACTTATGAAATGAACATCACAACAACTCTATAAATTACAGCAAGTTGTTCTTCATCAACACACAACACACTTGCATAAAAAGATCAAGCATCTTATTGCTAATCAAGAGCAAAACACCCTCACTTCTTACTTTCTTTGATCCTACACTATATCTTTGTAAATCTTGTCAGAAAGTATTAAGTATCAATCACTCTCAAATTACTTTTTAATTTCCTAGTGAGTCACACTTGGAAATATTCAGAAATTGATTGTAAGCTTGGTGAAGCTAAAGAATACACGGTTTGTAATCATCATCGGGTTGAGGATCGATTTGTTTGAAAGTTAGTGAAATCTCACAAGGGTGTGAGGACTGGACGTAGCCATCTTTGGGTGAACCAGTATAAAATTGTGTGTGTGTCTCTCTTACTCTACTCCTACTCTTTTGTTCAACTTAGATCTAAAGATTTGAAAAGTTGCATCCTCGAGCTACCCATCCTCAGCGAGAGGATCGTTTTTTAAAATACTTAGCAATTATTTTTAAACAGCAAAATCCCTATTCAACCCTCCTTCTAGTGATATTTAGCTACATCATATATATATATATATACATCCATAATGATATACATATATAAATAAATAAATAAATTTTATACATCCATAATGATATACATAAATAAATAAATAAATTTTATACATAATGATATACATATATAAATAATTATATATCCATACATACATATATATAATAATAAAATATACATAAATAAATTTTAACAATCACATAAATAAAGAAATATATAATATTATAAATATCAATATCCATACAAATATATGTAATATCTAATTAATTAATTGCCTTCGTCTTGGTCATCTTCATCATCAGTATATTCATTTGATGAGTGAGTTAAGTTAATATTGCCTTCAGCGTTCTATAATTCATCTATTTCTTGTTCATCAACTTCTTCTCCAATGTGTGATTCATGACAACGTTGTTTAAGATCCTTTCTTTCAGGAAAATTCCTATCGTACATCCAACTACGGTCTAAATCCATAGTTGCTTTATATATATATATATATATATATATATATATATATATATATATACACATATCGATGTTTTATATATTAATTTTTTTATTTTTCAAAAGCGTTATATATAAATTTTGACATATTTATATGTCAATTAGGGGAGCATGCATTTGCACACAATATAATATATTATTATCAATACAATAAATATATATAAACCGAAATAAAATTTTTAATGATGTTTTTTTAAAAATCAAAACTAATAATCAAGACTTATTTATAACAAAAAATAATATCTTTTAAACTTTAATAATGTTTTTTTTAAATAATAATTATATTAAAACTAATATATTTTAATCGAGGTTTGAAACTTTAATTTATCATATATTAATATGTAAACAACATCATTCCTATTTTTTTAAAAATAAATTTATAAAACTAATCTAAATATATATATTACTAATCTATATTTAAAAAATAATATATATATATATATTTACTAATCTAATTAAAATATATAAAATACTAACTTGATATCGAGTAGCGTGTGACTTGAAGTTTTCACTCACACGTACAATGCTTGCAAGTCTTCGAAATAATTAAGAAGCACTGTAAAAATAAAAATCAATAACACAAATTAGTTATATCAAATTAAAAAATAAAATTTTAAAACTACATATATAATATAATTTATACTTACCAAATTTATATGAAGCAGAGTAATTTTGTGTAGAGAGAAGGAGGAGAGAATAGTTATAATGAAGTTTTAAAGAGAAGTTGGATGTGAAAAAATGAAGGAGGAGGGGAGAAAAATATATATAGGGTCACATTGGGCATTTGTGGCGGCCAAAGCAGCCACAATGCCAACGGCTCCTTCCATTTGTGGCGGCCTTTGCCGCCAGTAACGCCAACGGATATATTGTAATTTGTGGCGGCCTTTGCCGCCAGTAATGCTAACGGTCATGTACACTTGTGACGGCCTGAGCGGCCAGAAAAACCAGCTGGATTTGGGCGTCCTTTGTGGCGGCCTATGCCGCCACAAACGCCCTGGTCTTTTAAAAATTTTGTGGCGGATTTGGTCCTCACAAAAGGCATCCTTTGTGGCTGTAAAAGCCCTCACAAAATCTAGAAATATTTAATTGGATTTTGTGGCTGTCTAAGCCCTCACAAAATCACAATTGTGATTTTGTGAGGGCTTAGGCAACCACAAAATCCAGTTAAATATTTAAAAATTTGTGAGGGCTTTTTCAGCCACAAAAAATGACCAATTTCAAATTTAGCCTTTGTGAGGGCTTTTTCGGTCACAAATTTGTGAGGGTTTTATTCGGCCACAAAATATTTATAAAGTTGGCCACAAATATGTGTTTTTCTTGTAGTGAACCTGCTAATAATGTTGTTGACACACAAGCAATTGAAGAAACAACCCGTATCAACCTTGATAGTTCTGAACCTCATGGTGAGGAGACACTTGCTAAGGTTAATATAGCAGTCTCTACCTCTTCCATTGGTGATAATGAGAAACAGCCATAGATTAGTTGTTTAGGCTTTTGTTTTCTTTGTTGTTTTGTAATTTTTTTTTCTCCAGTATATTTCTTATAATAGCTTTTGAATCATTATTCTCTCTTATATTATCTTTTTGAATTTAATGACAAAGGGGGAGAATTTGAAAGAATTTAATTTGTGCTAACTTGTGCTTATGCTTATACTTTTGAAATGAATTATGAATTCTATAATTCAGGGGGAGTTTTAAATAAGAGTTATTATAAAGTTACATTTTAATTTTGAAATGTAAACTCAAAGTTAAATTGTATGTTTGTCATTTAATCAAAAAATGGGAGATTGTAAGATATATGCCTCCTTGACTATAATTTTGATATAACTTCCAAACATACAATATATATGCATTATCTGATTAATCTAATAGTTTGGGTTGAGATACATTTTAGGAAAGAATCAAACACTACACTTGGACAAATCTTGGATCTCAAGCAAGCAAAGATTGATCATATCATACAAGGCTTGAAGATTATGTGTAAATTTGTCTATTGTTCATAGTTTTTATTAGTTAGATACATCATTATGATTTCACACATCTAATATTTGCCAATTAAAACTGAAATCATAAAATAAGTGTGTTAATCAATCAATTGGTAAATCAATTGATTAATCGATTTTTTGATTCATAGAACAAAGTTTTCACTAAGTTAATCGATTAATAAATCAATTACTTAAATGTTTTTATCATACTTGTGTTCGATGATTAAAAGAAATTGATTGGACAATCGATTGATATACTTTTCTTAAGTTACAAGCTTTCTACTAATCAATTAGTTAATTGATTACATGAATGAATTAATTCATCATTTATCAAAAACATATTGCATAATCGATTGGTACATCGAATTTAATTAAATATCTGAGTTACAGGGACAAATCAGTTGATTGGCAAATCGATTGATTAAGTGTCTGAGTTACAGGGAGAAATTAGTTCATTGCCAAATCAATTATGTTAATGAAAGTGAATCGACTGAGTAATCGATTGGTTGATCTCGCATTTTGAACAAAACAATTATAATCGATTATTCAATCGACTCTGATATGAACTGAGTATCAGTTTCTGATATATGTATTAAAAAAATCGATTAGCAAATCAATTAGTTCATCTATTTCAAGAATTTCAAGAAAAACAAGAAATGCGAAATCGATTAGGAAATCGATTGATCTGGTAATATGCATTACTAAAATCGATTGGGAAATCGATTTGTCTGAAGTTTTTCTGAAGCTATCTAAATTGAATCAATCACAATTTTTAGAACACACATATAGAACTGAAAGTTTTTCATTAGCTTTTCGAAAAATACACTTTGAGAAAAATTGTTGTAACTCACAAATATTATTGGTGAATACTTAGTGTGAGAATTCATTGTGATTGAATCAAGTGTTTTAGTCTTTTTGAAAGAACCATCTTTGTAAAAGAAAGAGAGTGGAAATCCAGTATTGTGAAACTGGTTGTCATCTTTTAGAGTGTGTGTGATAATCTAAAAGAGATGTCAATATGATCTTGCTAGAGCTTGGTGATTAGTTCTTAAGGATAGATTGGTTGTTGTTGTAGATTGATGTTGAGTTAGATGTATAGGCATTGAAGTGGTGGAAAGTCTCTAAACATACTCAAATCATTTCTAGTAAAGGCTGCAATCAGTAAGTGATTTCGGGACTGGATGTAGACTATCGAATAGATAGTTGAACCAGTATAAAAATCCCTAGTGCATACTTCTCTATCTCTATACTCTTTATCTTGATAATACATGTGTTCTTGAATCAGTTTTGAATAAGTTTTGAATCTATTATTGTTAAATTGGAATTAATATTAAACAAGTTGGTTTTAATATTAAGTTCATCACTTAGGAAGGAAATGGATAATATGGTTAATAATATTGTGTACAATTTCTTAAGGATAGAGGTCATTCCACCAACATTGTGACTCTTTCTCATGTGAGTACAACAGTGGTAGTGGTATTCATTATAAAAATGTGTTTCAAGGTGATGAAAGGAACAAGCTATAATGAATTGCTTATATGCGATATATGTTTGCTGATAGTTATTTGGTTTAAAATAACAATAGGTGATAGGAGATCACTAAACTAGTGATATATGATAGACTATAATGGATTGCTTATATGCGATATATGTTTGCTAACAGGTATGTGGTTTAAAATAACATTAAATGTGATATTTTTATGCAATCTTTCTGTCTATTTTTACTTGATTTTTTTTATTTTTTTATTTTGTATTAAATCATTTTCTCCTCCTTCCAATGTGATTTCCTAACAAACTTGTTGCCTTATGCTCCTAATTTGAGAACTAAAATAAATAGGAAGAGAATTGAAATATTGTGACTCTTTCTCATGTGAGTATAACAGTGGTAGTGGTATTCATTATAAAAATGTGCTTCAAGGAGATGAAAGGAACAAGCTACACTCATTACAATCAACAATGTTTTAATAAAAACTATGTTAAGATCAACTTCATCGTGACAGAAAAAACCAAGTTTTATATTAAAAAGATATAAGTCAATATTAGAAAGTAAGAATTTAACTAATCTTTCACAAGAATCAAGGCCTAAATTCTACTACATGTGTGAATTTTATTGATGGGTAATATGTAGGTACGTATTTAAACACTCTTTGAAAGTTAGATTTTCTCGTTTCTTAATGTTGTCTCTATTCACTTAAACTATTTTATTTCAACAAAAAAGAGGGAATATAACATATTCCATTCGTGCAAACACATTCTTAATTTTTTAAAGAAGTACAAAAGTATTTCTAATCTAAAGGCTACAAATTTGCTAATCATTTTATTTTCTAAATTGTATTTAATTTAAATACCCCTTCAGTTATTATACATTTTTCTATACCATATGATTGGGATCTCAACTTTACAACAAAATTTGAATTTTTTTTCTTCTTCTAGTGTATCATACTTTTTAATGATGCAAGATTATATTTGATTTGGACAAAAAATTATGGATTTTTGAAGAATAGATTTACATTTAATGAATAAAGTCGGAGTGCAAAATTAGTGTATTATTGTGTTTCTACACTATTATTTGATTATTTCTATTCAATATGTCACATTGTATTATACGGTAAACAACTTTACAATGTCTATATATTTACTTTATTCTCATCAAATTGAAGAAAAAAAACTGTAATAAAATTTCTTATCATCTGATTTTGTTCGAATCAAAGATGAATGAATATCACATGTTATAAAAATAAGTCTCAAATTAGATTTTAAAGAAAAATCTTGAAAATTGTAAAATAGTGAAACTAAAAATTTAAGTTTAAAGATAAAGAGACTAAAATTTTAATTGAGTCAATAAAAGAAATCAATGTGTATTTAAACTTTTTTTTTTATCAATAATAATACTGAAAACTTTTTTTCCAGAAAATAATTAAAACACTTTATGAGGCACACCTTTATTTGAACTTCAAATTTCAAACGAGCGTGAAGCGTGAATATACCTCTAAACAAATAGGACTTGTGACGTTATTTTTAAATTTTTGGCGATTAGGCCGTTATCCTTCATAAAGTGTATGGAGGTCCAACTTGTTTAATAAATGGGCCCAACTTACCAAATTGCAATAATTCATACTAGTATAATGCTGTCACTTTAATTCCTGAATCACATAAAATTTCAAATTAGACTTCAAATTTTGAAAGCATCAGTCACTATAGTCAATAACCGCATATTGGGCATTATTTTGAGAGTACATCCAATCTTCTAGAGACTTTTTTATAGTAAATTGTATCATCTAAGAACTATTTTAATTGTTTGATGAAAAAACTATTTATTTAATTTTATTACAGTAATTTCCATCAATCAATAGTTATACATTAATTACATTGATATCCATTTATAACCTTAATCGGACAAATGTTGATAAAATTATCATGAATATTTGTGTATTCAACTATTTTTTTGCTTTTCTAATACTACCTTTATATAGTTTATTATTTTTTCTACAATTTATTTTCTATATCTATATTTTTTTTAAAAACAACGAAAGGGGATATTCTATATTTTCTATATCTATATTATTATTAAATTGGAACTAGTGAACATTTTTTAACCGTTTTCAATGACATTTGATATTCTTCTATTAAGGTTATATAATATTAAATTCTTATAACTAAACTCCAGTGTTTTTTATATCAATTAATTAAGTTAAAGCGACTAGAGAAACTTAGAAACTCTCTTTTCAACACTTAGTCATTTATTGAATGAAACTCATATGAATTCTACCGTTTTATGTGGAACACAATTCCAAAGTGATAATAATTATAGAAAAAAAGATGGAATTGAAGTGAGAATTAAATAACTTTTGCATGAAAGTAACAAATTAACTATCTTCCTTAAATTCAATTAGAAATTTTCAAAAGGAATATAATTCTGTCTCGTGTTTGTTTCTCTTCAAATTATAGAGTTAAGAGATATGGGAAAAGCCCCAAGAAAACTGATCAAAAAAGTACCCGAGAGAGATAAAGTGATAATTATATTCTTCTCTTTTTAATTTAATTTTATAAGAATTAATTAATATTAACATTAAAAACTAATACGACATAAGAATTTGTCTATTTCAACCATCCAACAAATTATTTCCTCATAAAACTTTATAGTATTTGGACGAAGAAATGTATTATGGAAATTTCAAATTTTATGTTAAAAATAAATAAAATTTTAAAAGAGAGACAATCTTTGCGGTATAAAATCAGTGCACAACAAATGAGACTTCGAGTTGGAAACAAAATTTAAAGAGAAGACCATCTCTTGCAACAAATTGAAGAAATATGATTTAAAATGGGCATCATTAATACTCACTATGTTATTTAACAATGAAGTTATGAAATAAAGAAAATAAAGGCACTAAAATTTATTTTTGTTATTATATCCCGATAATACATGTTATTATACTTTATAAATTGTTTTTGTTGCAACGGATGGACTAGACACAAAATATGTATTAAATATTCTACAAATAGGAATTATATTTTAAAAATAAAATGCACAACTCTAGATAAATTGAACTACACAACTTCTATTAAAATATTTCTATCTTTAATACACTGACACGTGTACTAACTAAATTATTATTTTCAGAATATTTGGATATGAGAAAATGCTGATTAAGTACATACCACACTATACACCATTGCACCACAACCATGTTAAGGAATCTATTAAGGTCCATCACATGTGAAGAGCTTATAAAATCAAGTTATCAATGTCACTTAGTTTCTAAATATTATGGTTATTAATTTAAAGTGAAATTGAGTAAATAACTAAATACTTTATATGAAAACAAGATTTTTTTATATGTTAGATTCATGTTGGTGAAAATGACAGGAGACATAGTAGGCCACTTTGAATTAGACCGTACAAGATCAGAATAAATAATTGCATTTTTCGAAGGTATTTATGCATTTTGGATCATAGCAATTTCATGAATAATCAAGCTCAACATGGCTTGGACCATATAAAGGCTCTGTATTTAATAATTATACGATTGACAGAGTGTTCTGGAGCCCAGTCAGTAAGTATCTATGTCTCTAACCGTATTAATAAAGATAGAATCTTTGCATTTTGTGGTCGTGTTTTGAAGTTTGAAATTATTTTCTAAGTAAATGTTTAGATTTAATTTACAGTTATTTTTATATTTCTAATGGATTTAGTCCAATTAGTTCTTCATGGGTTACATGCATTTTCATGTTTTCCTAACATTTTTATGAAGAGGTAAAAGTCTGTTTTTCAGTCACATAAATACAATTTAATTTAGTTGATATTTGCAAGACATTGATACATAAGAGTTTAAATTCAAACTGATTTTTACAGAACTGAGAAAGAACTTTAGCTGCACAATTAAGGTAGATTTTTATATAGCAATTCCTAATATGCATAATTTGTGGAGTAGAAACAACATTGGCTTATTATATTTATGGTTTTCAAATATTTATTTTCATAATTTTTTTGTATAAATTTTCAAATTAAATTATACTTTAGACTGTGATATTCTAATATTCCTAGTGCATAAGCATAATTTTAAAATCTTTAAATAAAATAATAAACAATTTAAAGATCGTTAAGTACTAATTTTTGATACACTTTAAGTGTTAGTTAAAAAAACTACACTTTAGTTTAAAAAAAAATTATAGTATCAAATTATAGTTTAAAAAAAATTATAGTTTAAAAAAAAAATTAATATGTATTAAGTCATTTTGCACATGATTTGAAAAAAAATATTTCAAGCTAAATATAAAAGTAGACGAAAAATAGAGAGTATAGCCTTCAACCAAATTAAATAACGTGTCTATTAATATTAGACGAAACTTCAAGCTTAGATTGGTGGTAGAAATAGCCACTTCCTACAAGACGTGTCTATAGCTAGCCTTCAACAAAATAAGGAGCTATCTCTATCCTACTATCAATATACATAGGAACTAATTTGGAAGCATACACTGAATCTACACATTAATAATATTTTTTTAAATAATTAATAAATTTTAATTATATATATTATTAATATAAAAAGTTATATACATTTGATAAATTATGATCAATTAATTTTATAAGTAGTTAAAAGTAAAAGTGAAATATTATCGTTGGTAAACGAATGCATGGAGTTGAAGTTCCACTGTATGTGAGCATGCGGTATCCATAATATTCATATCATAAATCAAGACCACTATAAATCATAATGAATCACAAGATACGAATCAGTTTAAAACTGTTGCTAAAAAAAGAAAAATCTTTGTCGGGGGGGTTTGCTATATATTGTAAGATATACATGTGATACTTTGTGTTTGATATGTTTTAACTTTTTGTATTCTGAAGGGACCTCTGAATGAATGTCTAAACGAAACAAGTTGCAACATAAATCAAAGGTGGCTTCGGTGGTATGCAGAGTAAGGCAGAGAGACCCACCAATAATAATTTCATGGCTGGTGATTTGACACATTAGTTACCTAAAATCACTCCCAAAATACAAAATTTTCTATTTTGTGGAGCTGCTTTAAAAAAGTATATGGCTTAGATTGCCACATTAGTTTTTCAAATTAATTGAAGTTGCACTAAAAGATATGTTTGGTGTTTTAAACAAAAATCATAGAAAATAAGGTGAGTTTTTTAGAAATTCAAGTAAATATTTGATTAAGTGAGCAGTTGAGTATAAAAATATTATAGATTCAGAATTGAGAATGTATATAGTTTCTCTCTTCCAAGAATAAATTTTTTAATGTGATCTTAGTATTTACTAACGTATGTTTAAATACTTTTTTTTCTGTAAATAAAATAGTTTTTAATTTTAGTTTTTATAAAAAAAATTGTTTAGATTTTATTTTTTTTAATATTAAAAAAACTATTTTATATGTTTTTTTGTGTTTGTAAATATAAAAATATTATAACAGTTTTTAGTTTTAGTTCCTTAAACATATTTATTTTAATTTTATCTATACAATATATAAAAACTTTAATGGACGTTACACAAAGTAGGCCAACTAATAGAAGAAAATGTGGATCAATCGTAGCACTCTAATGAAAATATTGATTTAAATACTAAAATAATTTGTACATTTATTTTGATTTGTTATTTAAATATTATTTTAGTTAAATAAATAAGAATAATTATTTAAATTTATTTAGAATAATTTGTTTAGATACTTATTTTATTAGAAATAAGTATACAAATGTAAAAAATTATTCTAAACAAATTTAATCGAAAAAATATTTAAATAACAAATAAAAATAATTTATATACTTATTTCAAATAAAATAATTATACAAACTCCAATGAGAATACAAATTTAAATAATTATTTTAAATAAATATAACTAAAATAATATTTAAATAATAAAAAAAAGTCTACAAATTATTTTAATATTTAAATTAATATTCTCATTAGAGAGTTACGGTTGATTTACATTTTACACTATTTGTCGGTTCATGTTTTTTATAATATCTCAAAGACAAAAAATAAAGTTATTGGGTATTGTAGAGATAAAATTCAAATAAATATTTTTTAAAGACTAAAACTGAAAATTATTATATTTACAAGATCAAAACATATTTAAACGTTTGGTCCACGTCTCCTTTTATCAATTAAGATTTTTGTAACGTCTAATTGACGTTAAAGATCAAAAATAAATTTTTGTGATACTTCAAAAATAAAATTTAAATAAAAAATCTTACGACACTTAAAATTAAAAAAAATTATTATATTTACATATATCAAAAACATATTTAAATCACTAAAGTATATGATATGAAATACTATTTGCATCGAGACCTCCCTCCACCCTTTATTTATTTTTGCCCGTTAGAGTTAAGATCCACGAACAAAGAAGGTTTTGAGAGTTTCATATAGAGCTTGGGCCTATCGAGTGTGATACTTGCCTGAATAAGCCTTAGGCCCATCTCAAAAAGAATGAAAGGTAAAAGTTTTCTTTTGCTTTGCTTGATTATGTAAAAACTAATAAGAGAAAAAAGTGGTATATTTTGAAAATGATTAAAACAACCCAAAATTGTAAATATGACAAAAAATAGTAAGGAAAAAGTCTTCCATGTCTTTTCAAAATGTAGAGAAACAATCTTAGTCGGGCCCACTTCAAATTTTTCTATCTCTTTCCCATTTTATGGAAATGAACAAATGGAACAGATTGAATTTAATATGAATTAAATATATTTTTTTAATGATAAACTCCCATAAACCTTTATTTTAAAAATATAGTATAGTACCCATAAAACAAATTTGCTGTCTATAAAAAAAAATTGTATCTATGTTTGAAAAGAAACAACGTTACACTATGTCAGAAATAAATTAATGTCGTATTCAAATAACAAAATATATATATAATAAATAAAAAACTAAATCTAAGAAGATATCAATTATTTAAATAAAAATTAAAATAAAAAAAAACAGTAATTTTGAAAAGAATAAAAAGAGTCCTAAACTACCTTTATAATGGATGACGAGAAAAGCTAGAATTTTTGTATAGAGAGAGTAGACGGCGACTAATCTCTTCAACCCCATTTGCTCTCTGATCACAGTTTTTCTGATTGCAGAACATGCAAAATAAAGTTTCTTTACACATAAAACAAAATCAAATTATTTTTTTGAGAATCAACCAAATCAAATTAGTAAACAGAAATAAAGCATGTGTTTCATTAGCAGTTTTTACTTAGTATATGCTCGTATAAATAAATATCTATTGAGTCGAATAAAGATCACCTTTATAATCATTTATTCTTAATCAGCTACTATATTTGAATCAATATCCTTTAAGAAAAAATTAATCAAAATATATTTTTATGCATAACAAAAGTCCTCCAAGATTTCATTGGCCGAATGCAACATTCAAACTTTCAATATTTAAAATGTCAATCCACTTTTTGTCAAAATTAAAAAAATTTCAATCCACTTTTTAAAAAATATATATATATATATTCAAATCACTCCTCAAATTACACCAATTTATTCGAATTAGACTAATTTATTTAGTATATAAAACAGATATATTATGCCGATAGAGTTTGTTTAGTTAATGATAATAACATTTGTATTCTACAATGATATAGATTCGAATTCCACTTTATACGGTTATTTCAATTTTCATCCACGAAAAAAAGTATTTCGATTTTTATTGGTGGTAAATATATAAGTATTTATGTATGCGGTTTTAAATATCGAGAATTTTTTTAACTTAGTAACACTTATTTTATCTACAAAAAGTACTCTCCTTGCCTAAAAAAATTGAATTATAATACCCTTTTTCTAATCAATTAAAATTTTTTTCATTTCAATTTCTTCAATTTTTTTACTATGTGTATGTATCTATTTTTACGGACCCCTATAAAACTTTTCTTACTTATATAGTACGATATTGCCATGAACTTTTTTTGCCATACAACTTGGTCACACGTTCAGTCATCATCAGCTCATTAGTTATCATGCCATCCCTACCTTTCTTGTTTTATTTCGATTCAACACCAACCACAATTTTAAAAGCACCCTATGAAGTGAGTTCTGCATTTTTTCAAAAGTGTGACTTGTGGTTGTGATTGTAGTACATCATGTTTACTGAAGTTAAGATGCACTCATCATTTTTCTTAGTACATATTTGAATTCATAGTCAATTTCAAATTTAAAAGATCCAACTCGAGATAATAATGAAAAGCAAGAGAAAAATTAAAAGAGATAATCAATTTCAAATGTAGCATGAAAAAAGTCGTATATAGTTTAATTGGAATTTATATTGAACAATGGTTTTGAAAACAGGGGAAAGCAAAGAAATGAAAGAAAAATAGTAAATTGCGTAAAAGAGAAAAGCTACACGGGAGTATGGAGGGAAAGTGCATCATCACGAGCCTTTTTTATTACTAAATGAGAAACACAGTTACCCTACTATTATTATTTGACATTTTGTTATCCCTCTACATAATTACAGGACTCTGTTTCAAATATAAGGACTCTCAAGTTGCAATGAAACAACTAAAGTGATGACTACCAACCCTAAAAACTCAAATTAAAACAAATGAAAGAAAATAAAATAAAATAAAAAGACCCAACAAATTCGATATGAACTAAGTCAGCATTGCAACGACAATTGCAACATTTTACTCCCAGATTCCAACCTCCATAAACCCGTCCTCAGAAGCACATCCCCTAAACATACCATTGCAGTTAAAACCATAAGCGACTTCTCCTTTATTTGAAACAGCAATGAGTCCAGCCTTCCCTTCATCCAGCCTATGCTTGATGACGAAGTCCACTGCCTCTTGAAGACTAAGACCTTTGTATTCCATAACAGCACCCACTTCACGTGCCAATGTGCCCCGAATTATAGCCTCTCCTTCACCTGTGCATGATACACCACAAAGGTCACATGCGTAGGTCCCCGCTCCTATCAGTGGCGAGTCACCAATTCGTCCAATCATTTTGTTCATTAGACCACCCGTTGATGTGGCGGCCGCGCACCTCCCTTCACTGTCCACCACTACACACCCCACTGTTTCCGGTGCGTATACACTTATTGGCAGTCCATTCATTTGGATTGGACTCTCAATCCCTGAACCGCATGTTTCATATCCAGATGCAGGGATTCTGTAATCAAACTGCATCACAATAGTACATTCCCAAATTAAATATAATTTAATATTTAACAAAAAGTAAATAGAATTAGTAGTGTATTTCAAATTATTTTTTTTACAGTTGTTTTAAATTTGTGAAGAATGAAAAGTTAAATATTATAAAAGTATATATGAAAAAGAAAGATATTTTTTGATACTGTCTTATATTGTCAAATAAATATAATTTTCTTTTGAAGAATTAATGATTAATAAACACTTTGTCTTGTGGTAGAGATTAAATAAAGAGACAGTATAAAACATGTTTAAATAATATATTTTATTTTTGAATCTGAATCTCAAAGAATCTAAATTACAGACTTCTCAATTATATTTTTAAAAATAATGCGTGCCATTTTAACAAAAATTGGAAGAGTTGTGTGTGTAAAGTTTTCTCCCCTTAAATAAATAATTTTGCCAAATTTGATGAAAAGCTGTGGAGAAAAACAAAATTATTTTTTAACACGTTAATGTTAATATTAGAAAAAGGTCCACTCGGAGAAACACATTCTGGAACTTATTAAAAACGAAATCCATCGTTGAGTTTGATAAGTTTCTATTACGTACCAGGATTGCATTTGCTTCTTTTGCTAGCTTAAGCATTCCAACATTCTCAGGGGTGATAAAGTATTCGTTGTCCACAACCTCCACACCCTACCAAAACCAAAAACCGTATAATTTAATTAGCAATAATTATATAATAATAATAATAATAATAATAATTTAATTAGCAATAAACATATAGATTCGTACACGTTGTCACATATAATAATAAAAAGATTCTACATAACAACAATCCAAGATGAACCGCCAAAAAATGTGAAGAGATTGGTTTTAGTTAACGACGTTTCAGGAACACGTGGGAAAAATGCAGAAAAACACGAACCTGTTGCCTAGCGAAGTCTTCAGCACCGTTAAAGGCGAGATAGGAATGAGGGGATTTGTCCATGACTAAACGGGCGAGTGAAACGGGATTTTTGACGGTGGTTAAACCCGAAACGGCACCGCATCGTCTTTTTGGGCCATCCATAATGCTAGCCTCCATTTCAACCGTTCCTTTTTCCGTCAAGGCAGATCCACGACCCGAATTGAATACTGGATCCGTTTCCAATTCCCTCACCTTTATAATTAAATCATGTAATTATTAAATCAAAGAAAAACAAAACATAAATTAATAATGATTAATAACCCCCTCCCAGTACCCAAGAGTGATTAAATTAAAATATTATTATTATCATTATTAATTTGTAGTATTCATGTAAATTGCATGAACTTGGCAAGTACATTTATTTTCTGTTTACATTTTATTTAGTATGTTAGTATTATTGAATTTGTTGAGGGAAGAATTATAATAAGAATAAGAATATGTAGAATGGATAATGAGGAAATGAGAATGGTAAGGGTAGGAGGTTATTTATGTAGAATGGTAGACATACCACAAGTTCAACAACATCGATGGCGGAAAGATTGGAACGAAGAGCAGAGATACCAAGATTGAGAACACGGGTAAGAAGTTGTTTGGCTTCTTCTTGGCGATGGAGTGGGAGATTGGGATCAACACCAGCGCCACCATGCACAGCAATAGCCCAACCACCCATGTTTCTCGCACTATCTCTCTCTGCTCTCTTAACCTTTCTCTGTTTGTATCGATTGAATCTTTGGAGTCTGCAACAAACTATGGGAATGTGGGGGCTTTTTTATAGCCAATTTCGGACTTCAAACTCTTATATGTTCTGATTTATTTATTTATTTATTTTTTTTATTTTTAGACTCACTGAGTCACAAGGGTTTCGTTTTTTGTGTGTCTCTTCGCCGCCGGTTCTTACTCCAAACATTATTTCTGTTATCTAACTTGCCTATTCTTATTCTTATTTCAAAATTCAAAATAGGATTTAATTAATCTATAGAAAATATTAACGATCATTTATTTATTAGACAAAACATTGACTGATAATTAAACTCTTCAAAATAACGAATTTATTAAACACAACAGTGACTGATAATTAATAAAAATAATGAATTTTTTAAGAGAAATATAGTGTATAGTTAATAAATTTATTTTATACAATCAATCAAAATAAAATATTTAAAATTTATTTTTTTATAAAATAAATAATACTAACAATATATTTTTTAACACACATATTCTATGAAAAAAAACACATATTTTAAATACTTTTTCTTATTTTTTTTAATTCACATAAATTTCATTAAATTTAAGTTATATCAACAAAATTAAGTGAATCTGACATAAATTTTAACAAATAAGAGATATTGGAAAATGGGTTAGTGAGTGTCTTGATATCACATCTCTCTAAAAAACAATTTTATAACATGCATATCTCACATTAACATGAATGATTATTAGGTGATAATAAAAAATGGTGAATCTCTATTATACTTTTTCTTAAAGCGTATAACTAACAAAATATCCATGTTTCTTTACTTATCCCCGCTATTACACATAAATTAAATAGTCCAACTAAATAGAAATAAATATTAATTTTTATAAATACTTTTCATATTTTACTATTTTTTAATAAATATACGAAAGTTTTGCTTTTGTTTTTTTTAACTGTCGAGGTTAAAAATTACTATTAATAATATTTTCTGATTCTCTCACTTCACCTTCCAAGTGAATCTGATTCTATATTAGAAGACAAAACTGGTTTTCTGAAGTTGAAGTATTATTTCTTGATTTATTAAAAATAAGTGGTTTAAATGTATTGAGATGATTAAAATGAAAATATTTATTATATTTCATACTTTTAGATAAGATAATCAACGTGTGACATAATTGTTAATTTAGAGCTTCTCAATGCTAAGAGTCATTTTGAGATACTCTTTCTTCCATAAAAACATGATTGATTTTTCTGATAATGTTGGTAATGAGAAATTAATTTGTATTCGTAATGATTTTTTTTTTTTTT
>JBBPBS010000689.1:2670789-2729893 GCA_037974835.1 Cicer judaicum
GTACTTTAAATTATTCGTAATGTCAATATCATCAAATCAACACTTCAAATACAAGACAAATAAAATTATAAAATTATATTTTTAAAGAATATTGTTAATTATTGTTTGTGTTTTAAATAACTGTTAGGTACTAATACACAACAAATCTAATCCACCTTAAAATTTATCACTGAATGTTTGTATGATTATTTTAAAATCAACTATATTAGACATAAAAGAATGATAATTATTCATTGATTGTCAATCTTAAATTGTTTTACACTATTTGTAAATATTTATTGAACTCTATATAAAATTTATTTTTAAAAATGCATTGATCTTTATTATAAGAACTTTTTTCCAAATTCTACATATATTAATAATTATTTTTAAAAATATCTCTATTTGATTCTCATTAAAAATACAATTATTTTTACATTTATAATATCTCTATTGTTTTTGTCTTATTGAGTAGTTTTTTATTCCACGAAAAAGACAAGAACTGTTTTTTTTTTAAAAGAACAATAAAGCTAGTTATTTGTTTTTGTGACTGAACTAGCTAGCTAACATGTTCAATTTGAACTTTTCCTCCTTTTTTTTAATATTTAATTTTCTTTAAAAAGTTTAATTAAAGAAGGATCTAGCAGGAATCTCGCTAATGTGATTGTAGCACGGCTGGCCAAATTTTTTACTACATTACCAAAAGACATTTTAAAATTAAAAAGGCATGAAAATTCAAAATTGTAGTTTCAGTTTTTTATTACAATCTATCACTGCAAAATACTACTATTGTTAGATTTTTTGTGACGGATACTATAGTTAGGTTTTAGAGTACTCAATTTTTTTTTCTAAATTTTTTTATTCAAAAAGTCAAAGTGGCTTAAGATGAATAAGTGTTTTATATAAATTAAGGTGAATTTATTTAAAAATAATTTGAAACTCATAAGACGTAGGATAAGTAAACCACATACTATATTTTCTCTTATAAAGAAACAAAAGAAAGAAAGAAAGAATTGCACACATGCTTGTCTTTTGTAATTTCTATAGTACCACTACAAATGAATTAATTAATAAATATGAGTAAAAAAAAGTTGGGTTGCCGACTATAAAATAATAGAAAAATAAGAGTAATATGGAAGAGTGAGAAGATTATAAGTTAAAATAGAGATGCATGAATCTGAGGAGGAGTATTGTTAATTGTATTCCATGGTTGAGGGAAAAGCTTATACATGTGGACAAGAGCCAAAATAAAGAAAAGGAGAAAAAAGAGTGATTTGTGAGTTGTGAGTTGTGACCATATTAAAATGGTCAATGTGTCTCTCTTTCTGTCAGCTCCTTAAACCAAGGGGCCTGGCGGCCAACAATTTGCAAATTTTCAATTCATATAAGACTTTCACTACCATTTCACTACAATTATCTTTTTTTAATATAAATAATAATAATAACAAATTCACTACCAATTAATACCTGGTACCAAGAACATTGATTTTGACATTTATGTTAAGTTTTGTTGTTTTATTTTAATTGAATTTCAAAAATAATAATTTATTTTATATTTTTTTCAGTTTTGTTTTTCAAATAGAGTTTTGGTAAATTATCAATTTTTTTAAAATATACTACATTATTTATGATCTTAGATTTTAGGCTAAATTAAATTCGTGGTCCCTTAACTTAATTTCAGGTAACGTTTTAGTCTCTTATCTTTTTTTTTTCCCTATTTAGTCCCTTATCTTTTTTTTTCTTCCCGATTTAGTTCTTTATTTTAATTTTAAATGACAGTTTGATATTTTATGTTTTAAAATTTCAACAACGTTATCATTTTTTAAACAAAAATTCAAAAAAAAAAATTCAATCAAAACTCATAAAATTAATTATATTCTTCAATATAATACAAATTTCATCAAATCCGTAATGCAAATCTTCAAATAAACTCATATTTTCATATTTTATTTAATATTATTAGGAATAAATGACTAAATCGGGAAGAAAAAAAAAGATAAAGGACTAAAACGTTACCTGAAATTAAGTTAAGGAACCACGAATGTAATTTAGCCTAAATTTTATATATAATTAGATCACTACGAGATCTTGAGATATAGTGTGAATTAAATAAACATAAAAAAATAATACTTTATTAATTTGTGAACATTTAAAGACCAAAATTAAAAAATAAATAAATAATAACTATATTCGTGATTCAGTTAAAATAGAAAAAATAAAACTGCAATTAAGCATTTATTTTATGTTATGTTTGATTTATAAAAAAATTGAGAATTTTTAAATTTCAATATTATATTTTTTTAATTTGAAATTTTATGTGAATTTTTTGTGATAATTCTATCATTTTATTCATGAATAAAAAATGGAAAATAAAAATAAAAAGAAAATAAATAATTGTTTGGATATTAGTTTAAGAGAAAATGGAAATCGAGAAAATAAATGTATTTTATACAGCAAAATCGGCCCTAAAATATACTACTATGAAAAGAAAAAAAAGACGAATTAATTTGAAAAAATTAAAAGAAAAGGTGGTCCATGCAGAGAAAGAATCTTTTAAGTCCAACCACATATTTATCTTTTTCATTTTTACTCAGTTTATGGAACACTAAACATTAGAAGAAGAAAATTGGTATTTTTTCTTTCTTTTGTACGGTGCTTTTATATTTTCTTCCGTTATTTTCTGCCGTCTCTTCTTGTGTCCTTGTATTTAAATTTTCTATAAATAAAATAAAATAAAATAAAAAGGTAAAAGCAAATGCTATCAATCAATACTCTAAAATAACTTATTTTATAAAAATAATGTTCACTATAAAAACATAATTCCGAAATTTCTAATATATTAAATATTTTAGTTGTGTTTGTTGATTGGAATTTGGAAGAGTTGGAATGATTTTTTGTGAAGATATATTTTATGTGCATAAATATTTAAAGCACCCATGAATATAGCTTATGAAATACTCCTCATTTGTTTTCATTTATACGAGGTCTCTAAAATTGTTTATAGAGACAACTTACATTAAATGTATATAAAGAATTATAGATTCTCTTCGATTGCAACAAAATTATAGATTCTCCTCGATTGCAACAAAATTAAAGAAAATGATTCTCTTCGATTTGTAAAAACAATATTTTTTAGCAATGTAAAAAAAATTCAAATGCTTGTATGAAACTTTTTTTTTCAAATAAGCATTTACTTAAACTATTTATTCAAATACCCCTCAGATGTCTCAATGATATTCGGCGTAAATGCATCTTAAATTTACCTTTTTTTAATTTTACAGGGACTATTCAACGATAAAGTTATAAGGTGATTTAGTAATTTAACTGAATTAGAGTAATAAAGTTCAATTTTTCAGTACAATAAAATTAATCACTAATTACTAACCTATACTATTTAACAAAAATTAAGGACTATTGAACTCCATTATAAACAAAATAACTAGTTACACGTATACTAAAATTAAATACATTTACTTTGGACTGATTATATTGCGTGATTAATATCATCAAAAAAATATCACAGCTAAGTTAACGAGTCTTAAACAAAGTAAAATTGAAAAGTTAATCACGAAAATATTTGTATTTTTAATAGAAGAATATTACTAGTTTGTCTATGTGTTAGAGGAAAATATTATTAGCAGGGATTGAATTATGAACTTTTTATTTTATTGTGACTAAATTTAACCATGAACCTTATTAAGTTATAAGTTACTTTTATCTTGGGAAAGTAGTTCGTTATATGAGATACGGCACAACTTGAAAGACTTTCAAACAGAAAGTATTGAGTTCGATCCGGATATTAAGGATAAGAAAAAAAAAACAATAGTTTATTTAATTATTTTTATAAAATATAAATTTAATCAAATATAAATATAAAAATACTTAATAGAATATAATATTAAAATTATAAAATATGAAAATTATTAAAATTTTAAAATAAATATAATTTGTGTACAAGAGAGCTTTTTTCATTTACATAAAATATATATCATATATCTTTATTTATATTCTATCAAATAAAATAGAATTATTTAGTCACTTATAATTTTATTTTTAAAATTTAAATTATTTACAATAATAAATTTGTTATTTAAATATAATATATATTATATTATATCATAAGATGAGATATGTATGAACTACGTGACAAAATAAAATATTATTCCAATAATTATCAAATGTGTATCAAACAAATACACATGATATGATAATATTTATTGAAACTGTATTGAATTTTATATTTATCTTTTATCCAATTTTATATCATATTTTATCTTCATTTTATAATTCAAAAGGACTCTAACACTTTTACATTTGAGATTAATTAATTTCCTTTGTTTGTGGGATTAATTCTGTTAAAGAATTAAATTAGTAAAAATTGTGCTTCTTTTAAGGTTCCAACTTTCATTTGAGAGATAACATATAATCATCCGTCCATTTCATTGTAAATAGAATTTTCCATTAAGTTGAATGAAAGAATAAAGTTGTGTTTTATATGTTAGTAGCTCTCAATACGATATCAAAAGCAATCCCTTGTCTATGTGAATTACATAGTTTTGGATTATCCAAATCAATTTCTATTATAAAAGAACTTCAAATTGAATATTGCTGGAGACTTGAAATATTTCCTTGGAATGCAAATAGCTAAGTCGGAAAAACGTTTTCATTGATGTTAAAGGAAATACACATTACCATTTCTTGAATATATTGGATTCATAAGAGTTAAGTCAACCTCTAACCCTATATGGAGCCCAACGTCTCATTAAGCGAGATGATGTTGATATGCTTCCATATCCCACTCAGTATAGAAAATTAATATTGTTAATTGTTGATAGGCAAGGCAACACATGAACAAGCCCTACAAGCATCACATGTGTCTTATTCACAATGTGTATTGTTATTTAAAATTTTATTCAGAATAAAGATCTCTTATTTCCATCGAATAATGTGCTTCATTAGTTACAATTGTTGAGTTTCTTTTGAATGAAAGATTAGAAGTATTAATTCTTCGTATGTTTCTTACTCTAACTCTCAATAGTAGATTTATTGCATATAACTCATTTAATCTCTTCAACTAAAGTGCAATTTTTGAACAAATTTTTCTGATTTAAGGTCAACCCAACTCTAATAGAGACCAAAGACAAATTTTAGAATGAAATTTTTATTAAGTCCATAATAATATTTTAGTATAATTATCATCATTAAAAATAATTTATTTTCAAACATTTCAAATACCAAATCATTGAAAGTAAATGTAATCAACATTGTTTGATATTTTTTTAATTAATAATAAAATTAATTGATTTAATCTGACAATATTATTTTAGATAAAATTTAATTAATTTTAATTTGAAAAGGCTATTAAGATAAGATATGTATGCATCAAAGCAACAGCCACATATATAGTTATGAAAACAACAACAAAAAAGGGCACCAGCTTATCAAGAAGAAGAAAAAGACACACACAAAAAGAGCACCAATGAATACATATGCTTACGCTTTATACACTGGCAATTGAGAAATGAAAGGAACTTTTCAAATGCATGAAAGGAACAGGAAGAACGTAGAGCACTTTGATCCTAGCTTTTGGGATAACCAATGAGCCATGACACGTCATCAACAAGTATTCATAAAACAACTTGGTATGGTTTATTTGGTGTTTCTAAAGGAATCTTGTGGCCAAATTAATAGATAGTGTTATGGACGGGTGAGTCTAAGTCTAATAGAGACATCACAAGTTTGGGAATCGCGGTCCACACCAATTTATTTCGAAATTCAATTATAATTATCATATAGACGAAAAGAAAATCCAGTTATTGATAGACACAAATAGTTCACATATATGTAAGTGTTTTGGGCCACTTGATGGTAATGCTATAACGATTACAAAGTGATGATTGCAATATTCATTACCCTCAAAATAAAAACACAACACATATTGTGTATTGGAGAAATGATTTCATATGATGCAACAATTTTGCTCGTTGGAAGACGATTGTGGAATAAACTATAAATGCAAACACTCACTTTGGAAGGAATGACAAACCTCTCCGAAGTTGTTTGAAAATTTGTTGCTAATCAAAGTGCAACGCCACTATTTTTCTAAGCTATATTAACCATTTATATATGTTTCCTACCGAATATTCACTACACCTATGTTTAATTCTAATAAGTATGTTTATCATACACTAAAGTAATTCCCTCAACTAGATTATTAAATTCTTCCAAAACTCAATCTCTAATTGAAAAATGACAAAAATCAACTCTTTTGAGCAATTTTTTAAACTTCAGTAAATGAAAAAAAAAAATAGAGAGATCAACTTGAAAGAATTGATTTCATCAACTAATTTTTTTTTTCGTATTAATCTCTATTGTTAAGTTAAAATATATTTTCATGTATGCAGTTTTAGTTTTTATTGTTAAGTTAATATATATTTTTTTTTACTGATTTTTGCAAGTATATTTACAATATTATAAGAAGTTTCTTTACGATAAAATGAGTTCAAAATTCAATTTTTAATTCAATATTTTTATTACTTTTATTTTGAATTTTATAATTAAAAAAATCATATTTAATTCTAAGTTAAAATTTTTAAATTTTTGTGAAAGAATTTGTTATAATGTTCTAACTTATTTGCAAAAAATTATTTAAAAATTTTAAAGTGGAAAGAAAATTAAACATGGTTCTCGACATAGTTGGATAATTTTATAAAAACTAAAATTAAATTGTATTCTTTTACCAAAATTAAAATTAAAAAGTTAAAATTTTATATGGACTAAAATTATAATTGATTGAAATATTTTTCTTTTGGAATTTATAGTATGATTTTTTAGTTAAATTACTCTTAAAATGTTTTTTTTAATGAATTCAAATGTTAAATTTGTCTATTTAAAAAAATTCTAATGTAAGTTAAACTGTAAACCAGTGCAATCGGACCGGTTAATTCTTACCCCTATAATTATAGCCAGAAGGAGAAAAAAAAAATTAACCGTACTTTTTTCTCCTATGATATTCCTAACTAACAAAAGAAATAATATTCACTTTCTTTTGCACTTATAAAAAAAAAATCACTTTCTTATGCTCTTATCACTCGTTATATCAAATCATATAGAGTTTTTAAAGTTTGCAACACTAAAAGTAAAGTGAGAAAAGTAGTATCTAGTAATATACTATACACCAGCATAAATTACATCATTACATCATGAGACCAAAAGTCAAATAAATTAGTGTGTTGGGCATACTGTATTTTGAATATTGATAAAGAGAGGAAAAAAGATGCAGATTCCATATTGAAGAATGGTTTAGTAGTTGCACGTTAAAAGCTTGTGGACCAACGTAAAGGGCCACTTGTTCTTGGAGAGAAATTCAAGAGAGAGAAATCAGGGAGAGACTTTGTCGTGAAAGGAATGGCTGCATATGGTTTGGTCGACGTGCGCATTTTTTTTCATTATCATGTCATGCAATGTTAACTATTGTTTTTTATATAATAAAAAATTGATAAATACTAGAGTATCTCTAAGAGTAACTAAAATGAGTTTGTATGTTGCGTGTAGTTACTTTAACTTTGTGAGTTTATTCTTTGTGAGTTTACTATTGGAGTTGTGTCCAATTGTCGTGATTTCGGGAAGTAACGGTACTTTCACAATTTAATAATAATAAAATTATAACTGCTACATTTTATTAATTTATTAATAATAATAAATTTATCTTTTTTTTATTAATTTATAGCCGTTATCTTCTTTTTAATTTATTAATAATAATAATAATAATAATAATAATTTTGTAATTGTTAACTATTTTTTTGTTAATATATGATTGGTAGTCTTTTTTTTTTAATTAATAATTGTTAAGTTATTAATAGGAACAATTTGTTACTCATACTTTTTCTTTATTATTTTTGTTAAGAATTTTAAATTAAAATAATGTATAATAATATTAATTAAAATATTTAAATTAATATTTTAAGTTATAATAAAATTAAATATAAATAAAATATTAATATATAAATTAAAATTATGGAATATAATTTGATTTTTTAAAAAATAAACTGTAAAAAATAAATAAATTGATTCAGTGTAATATATTATAGTAGAATCTATTTAAATGAATTATGTTCAATTACTTTTGAAATAAAAAAAGAATAAATTGATTCAAAATGACAATAAATTCATCTAATATTTACCATTGGAGATGTTAATGTTCTAATATGTACTAAGACATTGTTTAATAAAATTAAAAAGTAAAGTAAAGTAATTAGAGAACCTTGTGAGATACTACTTGACCTCACTTTGTAGCCCACCACTCAGAAATAACATTTGTTTTATTGCGTTTCAAAATAATTCGTAGCACGTGTTTTCTAGCTTTCACTCTGTCCTTGTCCCTGTTATTTCTTTTCCACCCCTCACCCTCTCTTGCATCTTCCTTTTCTTTTTAAGATTTTCTGCACTGCTATTTCTTTTTTATTCTTTAATGCAAATATTTCAATTTTTATTTTATCTTAATTTTATTTATTTAGATATTTTTAGTAAAATACCTTTTTAATTTTAAATATAAGAAAAAATATGTTGAAAAATTAATACAATTGATTAAAATTTTAAATTAAATATATTAATATTTTTAACCATCTTTTTGTTTACATTTAAGGGTGAAAAAGGTATTACTCTTTCTGCCAAATTTGTCAAAGTCCTTTAACAAATTCAAGTGCGTGTATGTGTTCATATTATTTTTATTTTTGGTCTTTTATTCCTGCTTATTTTTTTCCTTTAACAAAGAGGAAAATATATGTAAATGTTACTTTGATATATTTAGGTTAGTAAAATTATTTCTATATTTTGTTCATATATAAGATTTTTTTAATCTTTTTTATAAAAGATTTCCTTTTTAATGTTTGGCTGTATTAATTATTAATTATAGTTTTAGTTTATTTTATCTTTATTATTTCTAAATTAATTTTTTTTATTTTAAAAGACAAAGTTTTGATTCCTCTATTAGACTTTTAAACTAAAAAATAATGATTTCATATATTTTAAATAATATGACATACGATTATATCGTCTAAATTAATTAATTATTCATGTGTCATTAATTAAATTATAAAATAAAATATTCTCAAAATTAAAAGTTAAAATTTTAGAAAATTTTATTACGATTTCATGATTCTTAATAATTCTACATCGTATTATATATTATACTATCGCTATTTTTAAATTAAAAAATTATAATCAAAAACCAAAACTATTTGTAAAAGAGATGGACCAATTTTATGAATTGTTAAAATTAAAAATATAAAACTACAATTAAATCAATTAGTTATTTACTAATTTGTCTTTAGTTATTTTATATTTTTGCATCTAACAATAAATATTATGATGAAAAAATTAACTAATTCTCTATTGTTAAAGGATAAAGTTATAAAAATAATATTAATTGTCAATAAATTTAATATTATTATTATTAATTTATTTACTCATAATTTGATCCATAAAGTGATATGTTTAAATACAAAGGTAGAATATGAAGACGCAAAGTACAATGTTAGAGAGAGAAGCCCCTCATTAATTTGGGGTATCCTTTATATAGAAGCTATATACCTAAACAATGTTAAATGTGTTTGTGTGGTTTTTGTGTGTTGTAGACATGTGTGGGTCATGATCCAATAGTACTTGAAGATCTCATAAATGTTTATTTGTTATGAGTTTAAATTCAACTATAAGAATACATTATTGTTAAATCTTTTAAGAAAGATCGTTGTCATTCATTGTGGTTCAATCTAACTTGAGGGATGTATGTTTAATTTTGCATTGAGAAATAATTGTTTTAAATAAATTATTTTTATAAATTTATTTTTACTTAAAAGGTGAAATGAATATAAAATAATTTATATTTAAATATATTTACATAAAAGTGAGTTGAATAATAAATTTTAGTGTTTTTTTTTAAATCTAAATAAAAATCACTTTTATTCACAAAAGATACAAATTCTGACTTAAAATTTAAATTAATTTTAAAAATAAAATTAATTCTAAAAAGTAATTAAATATATCAAAATTAATTTGAAGACAAAATAAATATATCAAACATATAATCAAACATATCCTGGTCCAAATTCATTTGGGGAGACTTTTACAGATTAAGCAATAAATGGTCCATAGCTCAACAAATGTGTGGATCCTGGATCCAATTATATTTTTACTGAAACAATGATTTTAATCACTATGTGCCATCACTTTTAGAGGTGATAAATTGGAGTCTAACTCTAATGGAAATGAGTGAAATATAAATATGTTTGTGTGTTTATTCAATTTTGAAGTAATTTTCCTTTTATATTTAACTATCTTAATAATATTACTTTTGTCTATAAATGAATCATTTTAAAACAAATTATTCATTTCTATAAAATTTGTTTTTTTCTTTCAATTTTCAACTATATTTATTATTTATTTACTAGCATACTTCTAATAAATTTATATATTTTGTATAGTCAACATTAAATATTATAATGAAAATATTAATTAATTATTTCTCTTAAAAAATAAAATTGTAAAAATAATATGAATTATCAATAAAATTTGATACTATGATCAATTTTCTTAATTCTTGTGATTTGACTAAAGGGAGCTTATATTTGACTCTCTCATAAGATTTTTCCTAGCTTCCCCACTTATCACTTGGATCAGTTTGATAAAAAAAATTATATCTAACTAATTTTTAGAATTAACTATATATGTATTTAATCAAGTCATATCAATATATTTTAAAATTTGTATTTAATTCTTATAAATATTTTCTTCAACTTTTAGTTCACAATATTTTTTAGTTTTGGTGTCGGATTCTCCTTTCAAACCACATTCATGAGATTGATTGGAGAAAATTGAAATTCTTTTATAAAAAAAATCCTAAGTCCTTATTTAATATAATTCCAATTATAAATAGTACATAATATTTAAATTAATAAATAAATAACTTTCATCATTATTAAAAATGTTACTCACAAGTGAAACGTGGACTTTCATTCGCCACATAAGTTAATTGTTAAGATATATTTATTGGTTAAATGTCTTTTATACTTTTTCATTTTTATTAGAAATAGAATTAATATTTAGCTTAATTGCAGTTTTGGTATCCTATTTTAGTTGAATCGCGAAAGTAGTTATTTTATTTTGTTTTTTCTCAGTTTTGGTTTTTCAAAAGAGAATTTTGATTCAAAATTTAATAAATTTTCATTTTTTTTAAGTTGTGCTACATCATTTATGATTATAGATTTCAAGTACAGTTGTTGCACATGAAATCTTGATGCATGATGTGACTTAAATAAATGCAAAAAAAAAAATGAAATTTCATCAAGTTTTGGACCAAAATTTTATTTGAGAGACCAAAATTAGAGAAAAACAAAATAAGGGGACTACTTTTGTGATTCAACTAAAATAAGTGACTAAAATTACAATTAAACATTAATATTTATATTAGCGAGTTTGAAAGCATTTTATGTCAAATTTATTTTAATAAAAAAACTTTGAAAACTAATCCATTAAATGAACCTTGATTTTGATGATTTTTTTTTTTTTATCTTCTTATATATAGGAACTCTAATATTTAATAAGAAGGTGATAGAAAGTATTGGCGAAAAATATTTTAAAAATTAAAACTTAAAAAAAAATTATAAAAATTGAAAATTTTATATAAAAATAAAGTTAAGTTTTTGGTAAATTCATTTTACTACATTTTAATTATAGTTCAATATTATTTTACTTATTACTTGATGTTTTATTTTTGTACACACATTTTTACGATAGTTTCTTTCTATTTTAACCGATTAACCCATCTCAAAATCAATATATTTTATAAATATTTTTAGTTTATTTTTGTTAATATCGGGTCAACTATCAACCAAACAACTTGTGGCATGGTGGGATGAAATTAGATATTTAAGCTTTCTCCTTAAACTTCTTCCATTCTAAATATAATAAAAATTGATCCATGTGATTTGAAATTTAAATTAATTGAATTTTATGAAAATTTACACATTCTTAATTTTAATTTATTTTTATTTTTTGTTAAAAAAATAGTAGAAAAATTTAAACAACATTGTTCTTTTAACTTGAAATGTCGCAGTTATATAAGTTAATTATGATGAAATAAAAAAAAAATTGTAAACACTACCTATTCTCTATTTTTCTTTAATAGAAAATGACGTGTACATACATACATTATACCAAAAGATATTACTAAATCACTCCAATAAAATGAAAATGTATATATAAAACTTCTTTTCTCTAAAAATAAAATAAAAATATTATTCTCTTTTATTTATGAACATTTTCTTTCAATATGTTATTTTCTAAATTAAAATAAACATTCATATGATATAAATTGAGGTGAATTTGGTATATAGATGGTGATTTGGTTAGGTGTGCAAGGACAAAGATGTTTAATTACTGATGGTATGAGCCTTTTATAACCCATGAGGACAACAGATATTGTTTTCAATTAGGTCAAATTGATTAAAGAATCAATAGCACCCACCCGTGACTTCTTCCAAATAGCAGAATCTTAATGAAGGATATAGGCAACAAAAAATAAAAACACATAGGATGGTCCCAAAGGTAAGTCAATTAAAGTTAACTTTTTAGTTTTTTTTTCTTGCACAAATTATCATATATTATATTTAAATTCAAAATATAATATATATTATTAATATCAATATTTATTAGTTAAATTAAATTTTATAGATAAATCTTTTAAATTTATTAACAAAATTAATTTGTTATTTAATATTTTAGAAGAAAAGACATATATAAGAAAAAAAATGTCTCAATATATTAAAATTTATTTTTCATTGCATTAACTCTTACGAATATATAGGGCCGATTCTATAAAATTAAGGTATTATATAGGGTGTTACAAGCATTATTGAAGAAGCATATATAAATAAAAAAATAAAAAATAGTTGCATGGTCTCGTGCAGTTCTTATCAGTCATATATGCATGTGAAGGAAACATGCCACATTTTGTTGGACCTAATAAAAGTAGGACGATTCAGAAAACGGCACTACCTTTGTTATGGTATTGGTATCCAGGTATCTAGGGGAGACAACTAGATTCTGATTCCACAAAATCATCTTGATATGATAGGTTTGGTAGGAATATCATTTCTGATATGTTTGTCTTAGATTTTGATAAATTTGTTTTTTACATATTTTGCGATTTTTTTTTTCTTAACTAGGTAGGACTACTTTATTTTTTTAATAAATAAGACAACTATTTGTTTAGTAGGTGAGATAGCTTGATTAATAAAAAGACAAATACCTACAAAAATTTATAACTAAAAATTGTAGTAGGTTGCGAGTACACTTACCCTTGCTTCAAAGGGGTTTGTTAACGAAATAAATATAATAATATAAAATTTAAAACTTTATTAAAAGTTATATATATTTTTATCTATTTTAAAATTTAAAATTTATTATTTGTAATATCAAATTTCTATTTTAACTCTTTAATAAGTATTTTTAGATATTTATAAGATGAATTTAAATCATTTCCATTTGCATTTAAAATATTATATTATTAAAATATAATAAAATTAATATTAATACAATTTCATTTTTATGGAACATTGTTAGAATTCTAGCAACACACTCCTAAAAATACTACAATAGACTACTCAATCCTGACACAAATCAAATTAAATGCAGTCACTAGAAAATATTTATCAATTCAAAATGATTGTATGTGCTGCTGTACACTCTAAATACAATAAGTATCACTTTAATAAAATATTTATTTTAAAATAAATATAATTTATGATTTTTAGTACAATTTTAATTATTTTTTTATATTATTTTTTAATAAATATTATATATACAACTTATAAAATATTATTATATTTTACGATAAAAATAGTAAACAATTTATTAATATATAAGATTGATAATTTTGTAAATTGACATATCTCTTTTCTTTTAATTATTACAGTTTTTAATATATGTAAAAATTTACTAAACAACATTCCTTGTATATCGGAGTTTGCACAATTTTATAAAAATGTAAAAATAATTTATCTATTTTAAAAATAAAATAAAATTGGAAACATATTTTCACTACATATATCTAACTTTTGTCAAAATATATATATATATATATATATATATATAGAAGTTAATATTGTTTTTGGAAGAACTGAGATTTGATATTTCAAAAATATATTTTGACAAATTTAATTTACTTATATATTAAATTTTAAACACCGAAAGTTGATCCAATTAATAAAGAGTTTATTCAATTTTCAATTAATTAAAGGAAGCGGTCAACTTATTTATGGTATATAAAATATTTATGGCGTATTATTATTTTTAAAAATGGTGTGTACTGGAAATCTTTCTTAGAAAGTTTTCCGAAAACACTTATATACGGGAAATGTAATGTTTTCAATGAAGTTTTCGGTACAATTTTTCACATTTCTGGAAATCTTTTTTAAGATTTTTCGGTAACAACCTTCTGTACTGGAAAACTTGAAAAAAGTTTTCCGGAAATAAAATGTGTACCGGAAATCTTTTTTTTAATTTTGAAAACAGAATTGAAAAAAAAAATTGAAATAAAACATTAAGGGTATACTTGATATTTTCAAAAAATTATGGGGTACAAATATAAAAATGAGGGTACAGGGTAAGATTTTCAAGAATCAATAATGAGCTTGTTGTTCCTCTTAGGCCAATAAGACCTGAGCTCATAAGTTCTCAAAGCCCAACACTTGTAGCACTCCGACCCAACTTAAATATAGGAGCTACTTAAAATTAGAAATTTTATTTTTCTCCCCTGACTCTTCTCTTAAATTATGTTTAACTTAGTTAGTACGGTGATATATTTTATACATTTTAATTACTCAATTCGAAAATGTATTTTTTGTATTTAAAAATATTAAAAAGTGGAAAAAGAATAATTCTAAAATTATATAATCTTTGAGGTAAAATTATTTATCTTTTTTTTTTAAATTATTGAGTCGTTGTGTTGTTTTTTATTTTTAAATTAAGGTATTTTATCTCTTTTTAAAACAATTATTATTAATTGAGAAATTTAAAAATAAAAATTTAATTTAAATAGTTTTTATGAAATATTATGTTATATATTCTATCTTTTTGCTACAACTTTTTTTGAATAGTAAAACTTTAAAAATGTTTAAATGAGAATTTATTTTGAATAATTTTACTTAAAAATTTATTTTTAAGAAATGTCTTTTCAAAAAATGTAATTATTTATTATTATTATTATTATTATTATTATTATTATTGTCATTTATTAATGTATTATTTATTATCATTATTATTTATATTATTATTTATTAATATATTTAATTCATATAATAATACATAAAATAGCAACAACTTACAACAACAAAAAAATCAACCTTAGTAAGAGTTAGCATCGTGGACTCGTGACCTCCAAATACGTCCAATTCAGAATCTTCTTCCGCTGGTCGCACCCTAGACCAGCGACTTCTTATCGGATCCAAAAAGTAGGATAATCTAGTATATAAAATTGTGAGAGTGGTGTATTTTGAGATAAAAAAAGAAAAAGAAAAAGGGAATATATTGGAACAAAATCCTCTTTTTTGTTCTACATATTGAAAAATTCAAATATCTGATATGTTAATTTCTAAACATAATTTTGAAAGAAAAAAATTCATATTAAAAATTTCATATTTGTGTTGAGTAAATAATTGATCCAATAATTATAAAGGTCAAAGTGTGGAATATATAATTTAATTTTCTATTATTAGCATTTGAGTTTTATACCGTGCACCCCCACCTTTACCTCCCACCCACCCCCATTCCATGGTAAAATACCATTTTCCCCTTATTGTTCTCTATAAAAATTCCAAAAAAATTCACTTTCGTTTTATTCATCGATTTCCTTCGAAACTTTAAAATATTCTAATCACAAATGACCAAAACTTCAAAAATTTGAAACCTTCCAAATTGAAAAGGAAGACTACCTTCAAAAATTTGAAACTTTTAAATTTGTATTTTTCCAAATTTTCGAAAATGAACATGAAACTTTTTAAAGTTTCCGTAATCCTGAAACTTTTGAAATGCAGAAATCTTCGAAAATTTCTAACAATATGAAAGTTTCAAAATGTAAAAATATAGAAGTGTAAAAATTCAATTTCGAAACTTTGGAATGCATGGAAAGTTTTGAAGTTGTTTTAGAAGTTTGGCCTTTAATGAAACTTCTGAAACTTATTTCGAAAGTTTGGGAACAATATGAAAGTTCCAAAATGCATTTTTTTTAAGGTTTTTTTTTTTTTTTTTTTAATATTGATATATTGATATGTTGCAGCGCCTAGAATGAGAGGTGCATTTAGTCAAATTATTCGCAACTTGATAGGTGATATAGAGATGATGGTGCATAGAGAATTCCACCACCAACATCAAACAGACGACAAAACAAAGCAAATCGTCCAATTAGGCAGCGTCGTCGAATACAAGATGTCCAAGATGATGCTGTTGAGCCTACTCAGCATGCAAGGATGGAGTAGGATGTCCCTGAGCCTCCACAGATAGAACAGGCTGAAGAAAAGTATGATGCACATGCTGATTATAGTGGTGATGTTGATGATATGTATGATGTTGTTGCACATGATGATATGTTGCTGATGATATTGATGAGCAAGATTAGCAGGTCAGATGCCCTTGAGGATCGAAGGTAACATATGTGTTGACACAGTATAAGCACCAGGTGGCTTGAAGGATATGGGAAGAAGAGGTATATCTTAATTAATTTTTAATTATATTTAATTATTTATTTATTTAAGTTAATTTAGTTAATTTAATTAATTTAATTATGGTTATTTAATTTAAGTTAATTTAATTAATCATTTATTTAAATTTAATTAATTAATTTTTTATTTAATTAATTGTTTATTTAATTTAAGTTAATTTAAATTCTATTTGTTTAATTTAAGTTTATTTAATTAGTTGTTTATTTAAATTTATTTAATTAATTGTTTATTTAAGTTTATTAATTAATTGTTAATTTGAGTTTATTTATTTAATTAATTATTTTATAATTACTCGCAGAATCGTAGATCGTTAAAAATTATTACTCATGAATTGAAGTTGAAAAAGTGTACCGAAGTTCATGTGCCTGATCCTATACAACATTGGATTTGGAAATCTAGACTGCTACGTCTATCTTCAGTCTACCCCCATTATGGTTGATGTTGGTATGCTATCTGCATTTGTTGAAATATGGCACAGGAAGACCAACTCATTTCATTCCTATTTGGAGAGATGACTATCACATTAGACGACGTCGCAAATGTCTTTCACATCTCACTTTATTGTAAATTTTTTAATGCACCTATGAATATGAACAATAATAATGTTGCAAGAGCTGCACATGAGTACTTAAGTGAAACATGGGAGAAAACATTAGTTGAGATTAATTATAATAAATGTGGCCAACATATATGGCAATAGTTGTGTGATTTATATAGTCGTCTCATTCAAACTAATAAGTTTGAGTGTGCGGTTAGAACATATATGTTGCATTTAGTTGGCAACACTATTTTTGTCGAAAAAACACATACGCGTGTGGAGGCGAAATATATTAGTTTATTTATTGATTTAGATTGTTGGGACTATTCGTGAGCTACCGCGAAAATGGTATTCCTTTATGACTATCTCAGAGATGGAGATGTCCACGACACTCGACAGTTGAGAGGTTACATGACCCTATTACAAGTAGAACATTTATATTAAGTTGAGTCATTTAATTAATTAATAATTAATTAATTATTAAATTATGTTATTTTATGATGCTACTCATGTTGCAGTGCTGGATCTACGAGTACTTCCCTAGGATCTGTAAGCGGGGAGATAGAGGAGCGGTTCTTGCACGTCTTCTAAGAGCATATAGGTGGACTGCAAAATATATTGTTGAAGGCAAATTGATGACATATCTTCAATGTGGTGGAGTCTCAGCCCAATGTTTTCCAGAGCGATGTCTTCGATAGTTTGGTCGTATTGAGTGCATTTCGTGTGACGTTCCTTTGGTGCTGCTGACTAATATAGATTGGATGCGGTAGACTACTATGAGATCATTTGTAACGGCCTTTCGGAGTCTATATCCTTTTGCGACTTTTTCTTGAGAGGTCACTACAGACTATTATGCATGGTACATAAGTGTTTCACATGCTTTGATCCTCCCTCCATCTACTGTTGCACCTTCGAGTCCACCTATTGTTGTTGCACATGGTCCATCATCTTCTGTACATGCCGGTCCATCATCGACACAAGACCGTAGAGCAGCTGAGTTTATACGTAGGCCATAAATTTGGTAGCTCCATTTAGTGAATAATATCGGCACACTCTAGCTCAAAGTGTTGCAAGTGTTGATCATACTCCTCCACACTAGTTGAATATACAATTTTTTTCCATAAATTCATTACTTCTTCTTGCCTATCCTTTTTCGCATATTATTTTCATCTTGCCTCAACAATTTTTGCAATATGAAAACGACATAACAAATATATTGAAGTGAGAAACACAACATTAATCACATTCATCATGGCAAAATATCTATCAGTCACAATAACTTTAGAAATTAAAGTATCAATTTTGAATAACTGTCGTACCTTTTCAAATGCCCAGATGAAGTTATCTTGTAGCTTTTGTTCCAAGTAAGCAAACCCAATCGAAAATGTCAAGCTAGTAGATGTGACACCGACAATTTCAAGTAATGGTAACCGATATCTGTTTTTTTGTATGTGTTATAATATATCAAAACAAAATGAAATGTGTTTAACAACTTTATACAATCATGACGCGTCCAAAATATATCTCTCAAAACATCTTAATTATCTCGTCTTCTTGCACAATGCACATAATTTTCTTATTGTATTAACTTCAACATATGTTATATTTCTGTGTACGAACCTCTCAACGATGTTCGATAAGTACTCCTTGCTCTATATATTTGATTGGGAATTGTGAAATTAGCTTTATTTCTCTTTTTCAAAGCATTTAAAATGAATTTGAGTGTATGCTTATACTTTGTCATGTCATTGACAAATTTCTTCTCTTCTTCGTTTAAACACCCCAAATATGAATCACCGTTTATAGTATCAAGTAAATCATAATTGTGTGTTCCACAACGAACACTAATTTTTCATACTTCACCAACTCTTAACGATATACATATGAGAGTAAACATACAGTTTTCCTTATGAGAACAAGTTACTGTTGATTTTGATTTATATCTTTCACCTCTTTTGCATCCCAAAATTAATTTGTCTTTTCTTCACATTTGTCTTTCAATATTTTTTGTCCATTCAAATGCAACATCTGGAGAGTAAAATACCTACAAAATATGTTTCAAATAAAACATCAAATATATCATTATAAAAAAAATGATCGGTGCTAGATTATTAGTAATAATATCTGATCGGTGGTGAATTTTTCTGTAGAATCTATAATCGTTCTTGAAGCAGAAACCTCAACTCTACACATACTTAATTTCAAAAATAGTAATAAATTTAATTAATAATAATATTATAAATTTAATTTTCAAAATATATTTTTAACTATAACATACTACATAAACTTTTTAAGAAAAATTGAAACTTTCGAAATTCAGTTACTTAGAATGCTTTAAATTTTCGAAGGATATGTGTTTCAAAAGTTTTGATGTTTTTTGAAAAATTACAATTTCGAACTTTCAAATTTATCAAATTTATCAAAAATTTTTGAAAGTTTGAGAAGATCCTGGAAAATTGCATTTCGAAAGTTTCAAATTTAACAAAATTTTTGAAAATATAAAAAAACACATTTTTTATGATTTTCGAAAGTTTGTAATTTTTGAAAGTGGAAGTGAAAAATAAAGTAATAAATTTTTAAGTTTATACAAAATAAAAATAAAATAGTATTTAAAAAAATAAATAAAAAAATACAATTAAGAAGTGCACGGTACAGTTCTCTTAACATTTATACTAGACTTGCCTGACATAAACCATCCAGCATGAACAGATACAGCCCAAACTAGTCTATTTGGGCTTTGGACAAGGTCTTAAAATAACTATAATTTTAAAATCAGATACTCATTAGCAGTATTTACTATATATTTCGAATGTGCTACTTATCAAATAAAAAACTGTTGTGCTCAAAACTAAGCTCTAAAATAAGTGGGAGTTTTTTATGTTCATGTACACAACACACAGAAGCTCTACGACTTGTAAATTGTAAGATAAAATATTTCTTTAATTCAAATTTAATTTAGAGTTCGAAAAAAATTTCATCTTGTCTATATCTTTTCTCCTCTATATTATTTTATATTAATTTTCTTCTTCTTTATGCATTATTTTTTTCTTCTTCTTCTTCTTATTATTATTATTATTATTATTATTATTATTATTATTATAAGACAATGTTAGTGGAGTAAAATAGAAAATAAAGGAAACTTGTCCCTTAATGTATTTTAGGACGGATAGGTAATCCGTAAAGTAATTAGAATCCACTCATTTTTTTATTTTATCTTTGTCATGTTCTCTTCTTTTATCCTCATGTATTTTTGGAAAGGGTGAAACTCATCATGTTGTTTATATGTCGAGTTTGACAGACCATCCATGTCTTGTACGCCCCTTCTACATATTCAAGATGTTTTGTTACACTTGCTTATTGCGACTTTATGGTCCTCCTCCATAGTGATTTAGGCTTATGTATTCTTAATTATTCATGATATATAAATGAAAGAGTTTTCTACTTTCGACTCTCTCATATACCTCTCATCCTCAACACATCCAAAACTTTAGCAAATTTTCTAACATTTTTAAACTTCTGAAGCATTAGTTTTTTTTTTTGAACTTTTTTTTTTTTAATTTGAAACATAATTTCAGATTTAAAAAAGAAATACAAAAAATATAAAACTTCCAAAATAGCAAATTTCAAAAAATAAAAATTTAATTAATAATTTTGAAATAAAAATAAGAAGTTTCATAATAGAAAATTTTCAAAATAAGATATTTCAAAAATTTAATTAATATTTCTATTGTAAATACAATATTTTAAAAAATATAATATAATTATTTTGACACAGAATTTATATTTCGAAAAATTAAGTTAAATTACAAATTTTTGACACATTCTAAACATTCATCTTTTTTTAAAATTTTGAAATATAAAACTACATTTCAAAAATTTAATATTCTAGAATTATATGTCACGTTATTTAAAATATATTAAATCGTCATTTTTTTTAATTCAAAAATCTAAAAAAAAATCAAAACTGTTTATTTTTAAAATAATAGATTAATTCTGTAAATCAATATAAATATAAGGATCAAAACTCCAATTAAATATTTTCTATAATATTAATATTTTTAAATATTACATAAAAAAAGTTTGTTAATTTGCACCGGCTCATTTTTAAGTGATTGTAGATACGCTAAGTATAACTACATATTTACAGAATTCCTTTTAAATTGTAGCTTATTAATTTACATAATACATCCACTAAAAATCCAGTGAGTGCAAGTTCGATAACTTGTACTAATTTGCGCATCTACTCATTCTTTAGTGGATAATTAACAAGTTACAATTAAATTTCTTTTAAAACACATTTTAAATTTTAATACACATAAGATATGCCAAAGATTCAGGTAAATATATATATCACCTTTAGGAGTGAGAATAGGTCAGGCTTTGAAAGACTTAAGTCTGACCTATGATTTATTTTTTAGACCTACGACTTATGATTTATTTTTTGAGGAATGTACCGTGCACCCCTTATTTTACCTTCCACCCCCCAACCATAAGAAAAAGACCATATTTCCCCTAGTTTAATCCATAAAAACTTCACAAAAAATTCACTTTCCTTTTTTCACCAATTTCTTCGAAACTCTGAAAAATTCAAACCTCCCACCCACCAAAACTTCGAATATTTAAAACTTCCGAAACCAAAAAGTAAGATAGTTTTTGAAAGTTTCATGGAGAATGAAAGTTTCGAAACATATTTTGTCCAGAAAATATCAAACTTTCAAAAGTTTCGTTAAACTTGAAAGTTTTGAAACACAGATTTTCGAAAGTTTCATTGAAGTTGAATGTTTCGAAGGGCACTTTTTCCATGAAATATCAAACTTTCGAAACTTTTGTTTAACATGAAAGTTTTGAAATATGAAACTTTTGAATGTTTCGAGCAATGTAAAAGTTTCAAAATGTAAATTATTCGAACATTTGGAAAGTTTTGAAAGGTTTCGAATGTTTGGTATATATGGAAAGTTTCGTATCAAATAAAAGTTCCGAAATTCATTTATGGTTTTTTAAAAATATTTTTCTATTTATTTTTTAATATTGATATTGATATATTGCAGTGCTTAGAATGAGAGGTGCGTTTGGTCAAATTATTCGCAACTTGATAGGTGACAGAGGTGATGATGCAGAGAGAATTCCACCAACATCATCAAACAAACGACGCAACAAAACAAATTGTCCAATTAGGTAGCGTCGTCGAAGACAAGAGGTCCAAGATGATGACATTGAGCCTACTGAGCATGCACATATGGAGGAGGATGTCCCTCAGTCTCCACAAATGAAGCATGTCGTTGATAATATTCATGATGCTTCTGCACATGTTGATGATGATGCTGATATGGATTATCAGGATCAGCAGATCGAATTTCCCGGAGGATCGACGATGATACTTGTGTTGACACAATATGAGTACCACGTGGCTCGGAGGCTATGGGAAGGAGAGGTATATGTTAATTTATTTTTAATTATATTTAATTATATTTTTATTTATGTTTAAATTTATTTAATTAATTGTATATTTATATAAGTGCTTATATTAATTATTTAATTTAAGTTTATATAATTGTTTATATAAGTGCTTAATTTAAGTTTATATAAGTGCTTATATTTTTTTATATGTCATTATATTATATTAAGTGTTTATATAAGTGCTTATATTAATTATTTAATTTAAGTTTATATAATTAAATTGTATATTTTAAGTGCTTATATTAAGTGTTTTATTTAAGTGTTTAATTATATTTACATATATGTTTAATTATATTTATGTTTAAGTTTATTTAAATTAAATATTTATTTAAGTGCTTATATTAAATGTTTATTTTTTTAATTAATTACTCGCATGATCGTGGATCATTGAAAGTTATTACTCATGGATTGAAACTGAAGAAGTTTGCCGAAGTTCCTGTGCCAGATCCTGTAGAGCATTGGATTCGGAAATATGGGCTGATGCATCTATCTTCAAGCTACCTCACTATGGCTGATGCTGGTCTGATATCCGCATTTGTTGAAAGATGGCACAGAGAGACCATCTCATTTCATCTGCCATTTGGAGAGATGACTATCACTTTAGACGATGTCGCAACTCTCATTCACATCTCACCACATGGTAAAATTTTTGATACACTTGTGAACATGAACACTAATAATGCTGCAAGAGCTGCACATGAGTACTTATGTGCAACATGGGAGGAAGCATGTGCTGAGATTAGTTATAATAAATTTGTTCAATATAGATTGCAATGGTTGCGTGATTTATATAGCCGTCTCATTCAAACTAACCAGTTTGAGTGTGCGGCTAGAACATATTTGTTGCATTTAGTTGGCTGCACTATTTTCGCCGATAAAATACATACGCGTGTTGAGGCGAAATACATTACTTTTTTTATTGATTTATATCGTTGTCGAGATTATTCGTGGGCTTTCGCGGCATTGATTTTCCTTTATGACAACATGGGAGATGGAACTGTCCACGACACTCGACAGTTGGGAGGTTACATGACCCTATTATATGTATATCATTTATATTAAGTTGTGTTATTTATTTATTTATTGATCATTTTAATTATTAAGTTGTGTTATTTTATTATGTTAATTATGTTGCAGTGTTGAAGTTACGAACACTTCCCTAGAATCTGTAAGCGGGGTGATAGAGGAGCAATTTCTGCACATCTTCCAAGAGTATGTAGGTGGACTGCAAAACATACTGTTGAAGGTAGATTATTGATATATCGCCAAAGACTTGATGCTTTGTTGCTAAAGGATGTAGTGTTTACACCATATAATGACGATCGAGCTAATCATTTGTTTGAATCGATTTCGATGTTCTCTGGATATCTTCGATGTGGTGGAGTCTCAATCCTATATTTTCCAGAGCGATGTCTTCAACGTCCATATTTTCCAGAGCGATGTCTTCAACAGTTTGGTCGTATTCAGTACATTATGCATGACGTTCCTCCGATGCCGAACAATATAGATTGGGTCTAGCAGACTACTATGACATCAACTGTATAGACCTTTCAAATACTATATCCTGTTGCGACTTTTCTTTGAGAGGTCACTGCAGACTACTATGCATGGTACAATAATGTTTCACATCCTCTGATTCTCCCTCCATCCACTGTTGCACCTTCGAGTCACATACTACTGCTGCTGCACATGCTGGTCCATCATCTTCTCTAGATGTTGCTACTGTACATGTTGGTCCATCAGAGCGAGACTCAATGCATCATGCGTGCTACACAAGCTATTTCCCATGTCTTTGCATATTCCCCACAATAGTCTTTCCAGTTTTGTGAGGTAAGTGACAAAGGACAATTAGACTTCAATTTAATCTGAACAATTAAATATTAAACATTAATTTAATAAACCATGCTAATATCATAAACAATTAATTTAATAAACACTAATAAATTTTACATGTACCCAATCATTTTCATTGAAGAATCCAATTGCTAGTAAACGTTTTTTCGACGGTGCTTTGTTTAGCGGAAAGAATGTCATATTCAGATTACGAGATAGCGACACCAATATAACATTATATAGTGTTGCTATCATGTAACCCAAGTCTCGTATACACATCCATTTACCATTTCCTTGAGCACCCAATCCTGATATTTTCAATGAGTTTCGCACTGATTCAACATTGTCATCGAACACATTGGCATAAAGGTATTGATGTTAACGAATCTCTTTATCCAATTGTGTTCGAACTAAAGGCCAAGAATCTTCAATCCAACCTAACAATGTTGCAATTGCGCGAAACCCACAATTTCCATAAGCCACAACATCTATTATCTCCTCAATATACAGATGTATAAGAGTAGGAAAATGTGTGTAAAATGGTTGCTTTGCATAATAAAGTGATGAATGTCTTATAGAACATTGAGATTGTTGTTTTGCAAAACGTTCAGATGGTTGCTTTGCAGATTCTTGAGAGGCATCAACATACTCCCAATATGAAGGATTGCGAGGAGTATCAAATTCTTTTTTCTTTTTACTAGCTCCCTTGGTTCTCATCTTCTCGGGTGGTGTAAATATTGATGTTGTATATAGAAAGACAACTTCACACACCTTAGCCCTGAATATCCTTTGACTTACAATATCGTGTTTCTTCATGTACGCTTTCATTGCTTCTAACTCTTCTGAAAAGTCATAATTTGATAAGGATTCTTCATCCTCCAATTCAGTCTCAAGGCTTAACTTTCTCCAAAAAACATGAATGCTATCTAAAGGGATAACATTACCAGATATCTGCAACTTTGCCAACTCACAAGCACATGATAATCCATTAGTTGTTCTGATTGAGCAACCACATATTATTTTGTCAGTGCCTACAATCTTCACTCTCTGCAACTGTTTGTCAATCTTTTTTAAACATTTCTTTGTTACATAGTGATGTAGACTTTGAAAGAAAGATGAGTTATACCCGTGCTTAACATCCTTGATGGTTTTATAAAAAGAAGATTGAATGATACATATTTGGTTCTTCAACATCATATTCACAACATCCCAACTTTTACACAAATCACAAAAACTAGTTTGCAACATGTTTTTGAATCTCCAATGAGCAGACTCAACTCTACAAATAAATTAAATAATACAAATTAAATTAAATCACATAAACTAGTAAATCATATTTTCTAAAACAAAACAAATCATAACACAAATTTAAAAATACCTGTTAGATGTTGTGTTCCCCAAATGCATTACGCTATATGTCCAAACATTGACAAACCTTTCTTCGTAAGGTGTTAACCACAAATCTTTCACATAATCAACAAAAAGAATAATATCGGCACACACTAGCTCAAAATGTTGCAAGTGATGATCATACTCCTCCCCACTAGTCGAATATACAACTTTTTTTCCATAAATCCATTACTTCTTCTTGTCTATCCTTTTTCAAATATTGTTTGCATTTTGCCTCAACATTTTTTTTTTAATTTAAAAACGACATAAAAAATGTATTGATGTAGGAAACACAACACTAATCGTATTCATCACGACAAGATCTCTATCAGTCATAATAACTTTAGAAATCAAAGACTTAGATTTGAACCACTTTCGTACTTTTTCAAATTCCCAGATGAAGTTATCTTGTCGCTCTTGTTCCAAATAAGCAAACCCAACTAAAAATGTCAAACTAGTAGATGTGACACCGACAATTTCAAGTAATGGTAACCGATATCTATTTGTTTTGTATGCTATCACATATCAAAACAAAATAAAACGTGTGTACCAACTTTACACAATCAGTATGCGTCCAAAATATATATCTCAAAATATCAGAATTCTCCCGTCTTCTTGTCCAATACACATAATTTTCTTGTTGTATTAACTTCAACAGATGTTGTATTTCTGTGTACGAACCTCTCAATGATGATCGATAAGTACTCCTTGCTTTATATATTTGACTTGGAATTATGAGATTAGCTTTATTTCTCTCTTTCAAAGCATTTAGAATTAATTTGGGTGCAAGCTTATACTTTGTCATATCATTGACAAATTTCCTTTTTTCTTCATTTAAACGCCCTAAATAAGAATGACCAGTTACAGTATCCAATAGATCATGAATGTGTGTTCCACAACGAATACTAATTTTCCATCATTCACCAACACTTAACGGTATACATCTGAGAGTAAACGGACAATTTTCCTTATGAGAACAAGTTACTGTTGATTTTGATTTTGCTTTATACCTTCCACCTCTTTCCCATCCCAAAATCAATTTATCTTTTCTTCCCCTCTATCCGGTTGCTTTATCTAATCGAATGGTAACTATTAAAATTCCATTTTGCCTTTCAATGGTTTTTGCCCATTCAAATACACCTTCTCGAGAAGGAAATACCTACAAAATATGTTTCAAATAAAACATCAAATGTATTGTTATATGTTATATTAAAAAAAATATCGGTGATGGATTATCAATAATATTAGTACCTAATCGGTGATGAATTTTTCTGTAGAATCTATTATCTTTCTTGAGGCTGGAACCTCAACTCTACTCATACCTAATTTCAAAAACAGTAACAAATTTAAATAATAATAAATTTAAAAAAAAATTCAAAATTTCAAAACTTTCGAAATTCTTAAAACTTCCGAAACTGCAGCACTTCGAAACTTTCACATTGATCCAAACATTCGAAAGTTCTGGAAACTTACGTTTCGAAACTTTCACCTTGATCCAAAGTTCTGAATATTTGTGTTTCGGAAGTTTCGAATTTAATGAAACCTTCGAAAGTTTCTAGAAAATATAACTTCGAAATTTTCAGCTTCCATAAAAGTTTCAAAAGTTTTTTTTTTTTACGTAGATTTACATTTCGAAGGTTTGGTTTAAAACCAAAGTTTTGAATATATTTAAAAAAACTCACTTTATATTATTTCGATAGTTTGAAACTTTCGAATGGTGAGAAATTTTTGATAACTTTCGAAAGTAGGGCTGGAACCTCAACTCTATTCATACCTAATATATTTTTTTTTTCTAAAACAAATGCACTAATTATTACTTTTTAAACACATATGAAAAGAGTACTGAGTGATTGACTAATTAAACAGTTATCAAATATGAAACGATTACCAAATATGGAACAACTACTGAATATGAAATTATTACTGTCAAGCCTAATAGACTTTTTTAAAATATGAAATATTATTAATATAATAATATAAAAATATAATTAATAAATAATAAAATATATAGACTAACCTGTCAGGCCTAATAGACTTTTTTTATATGTCTGAACTTTATCTATTTAAATAAATAGGCTTTAAAAATACTCTGAGACTGACTTTTTATTAAATAGGTCACGTTAGGTTAAATCATAAGTAGACCAGACCATAGCCCTAACGGATGACTTATTCTATTTTCATTCCTAATCACTTAATTTTAATTTCCATAAAAACTATTATTTTAATTGAAGATTAAAATTTTAAAATATTTTTAATTTAATTTTTCATCACTATTTTTTTTGCTTGAATTGACATAATTAGATGACATGTCAAATAACTTATAATTCGCCATTATTCACTATTAAATATGTATTAATCTTTTAAATTATTAAAAAAAATGTGAAGTGTGCTCACACTTTACAATTATGCACAAACTGAGGTACAATTTGTAAAACCCTATAAATTGAAATCACCATCGAAACAAGATGAAATTTTGGTATTGGAGAAGCTAGCAGAATCCTAAGAAAGAGGAAGTGAAAAAACTCTTCCTCCATAACGCCCTTTTCCCTCTACTTCTGCCATGGCCGCACACAATCATCTTCCAACTTTTTATGTGTTTTTTTAATTGTAATTTCAATTTATTTATTTTTATTAATTTATAAAATTAATTTATTTTAAAAATTGACAATTTTAATTTTTATTTATTTATAATTTTTTAATTAAAAAATAATAACATAATATACTTTAAATAACGTTTTATATAGTATAATGATTTAAAATGACTAATACTCGTAAAATCAAAATAAAATACCTTAAAAATTTAACTTCTAGTTTTTAAATTTTTTGTATTTATAATTTAATTAATAATATATGAATACTTAATGCATCTATATGACTTTATAGAATGAAGTTGTATTCAATATTATTTAAAAAAAACATAATAAACCAAATCAAAAATTGAATTAAATTTAAAAAATTGTAGACATCATTTAGATTTGAAAAATATCCTTAAGACACTCTTTAACAGTTATATTTGGGGTAACATATAAAAATTTAATAGATTCTATATAATTTAAGAAAATTATAGAAAAAAGTGTATGCAATAACAAATCTATATTTTTTTTATGGGGGCAACAATATTTTTTACTAAAAAAATTATTAACTATTGACTAAACAAAACTCAAAATTTGTTACAACTTTTACGATTTACATAATCCATTAGAAGATTTCATATTCTAAATTTTTTTTATTCTCAACAATATGTCATTATCAAGATATGTAATTAATAAATTATTTGACCAGTTATATGATTACATATAAAAAAATAAAAAATAATTTTAAAGTATGTACATATAACAAAAAGAAAATGTGTGAGTAAATATATTGTGAATAGGGCTTAATAAGCCTGAAACTAGAAGGTTCTTCTGGAGATTTAAAATAAATATTATAATATAATGACAAATAATTTTATTTTCTTGTGTAGCGAGGAACTCCGTTAAACAAACAGATCGGCCACGAGTGCGAGTAACTAGAAGTTGTGTTTTGATGTTTTAGTTGAAACTTTGGAACTTCAAAATTCAAAATTCAAAATTGCAATCGTACGTTGGTTGAATCGTTCATCAAGCAATAGAAATTTTGAAACTTCATTTGTTTCTTCTCAAAAAAACAAACTTCACTTGTCTAATTATTATTATTAATTGTTTTATAATACCTATATATGTCTCCGGGTCAAGATTCAAGATGTACCTAAAAATGATTTAACAATTATTCCATAATAATAAAGAATATCTTAATCATTTCTATACTAGCCTTACCAAAAAAAAGCACTTTATATATATATAAATATAATATAATTATACATCAATATATTATTAAATCTTCGTGTGAATTTACAACTTTCCGTAATGGAGACAAATACATAATATTTGTTTTAGATGTGTTTAAAAATAATTAATGTATTGACAAAACTATAGTTCATGATATCATAACATTTGATATTTTGAAGATTACAAAAATTGTGTATCTGTGTGGTATAAATGGTGCGCGTAAGACTTCTTCTTGGGAGTTGCGCTCCGTCGTATCCTCTGCTACCAGTCTCCATCAGTTACCTGTAACCTTTCACAAAACCGCCTGCAACTTCCGTCTAATTTACACGTGGCACAAAATCAATAGAAATCCCCACGGCAATCCAATGAGGTCTCCCATACCTTATTATTATATATTATTGTCGACGACACCACTACTTTTCTTTTCTAAAAATTGTCCACCTTATTAGTCGAGTCACACACACACACCAAAGACCAAACACAACGCTAACAAAAATATAAAAAGTAAACAAAAATGAACATTGATTTCAAATCCGCTATTCAACTCTAAAAAATTTCCCAAACAACGATACAAAGATGTTGAATCTGACACAGAGTTAGTGAGAGAAACTAGTTTCTATTACGAATTACGAATCCTGCAACTTTCAATCTCAACCGTTCGTTTCGTTCTATTGATTGTTCATCACAGCCGTGGATGGGCCAAACAGCTTCCACGGCCACCGTCGCTAACCGCCGGGAAAGCGTACAAGGCCATCGATCTACAAACACCACAAAAACAACCAGATCTACCGACTTAGTGTTTCCGATGAACGCCGGCGAAGACGAAGATGATAACAGAGATCCGGTTCATGGTGAAAACTCCGATTATATATCAGATCTACCTGACGAGTGTTTAGCTATAGTGTTTCAGTCGCTGAGCTCTGCCGATCGGAACCGGTGTTCACTCGTCTGCCGGCGGTGGCTTCTGGTTGAAGGACAGAGCCGTCAACGTTTATCATTAAACGCGCAATTGGATCTTCTTCCGGTAATTGATTCTCTCTTTACTCGATTCGATTCGGTTACGAAACTCGCGTTGAAATGCGATCGTAGATCTGTTAGCATAAGAGACGAGGCTCTCGTTTTGATCTCCGAGCGTTGCCCTAATCTCACGCGCCTTAAGCTCCGCGCGTGTCGCGAACTTACCGACGCTGGAATGGAAGGTTTCGCTAAGAACTGTAGAGGATTGAAGAAACTATCGTGTGGATCTTGCACTTTTGGATCTAAAGGTATGAACGCGATTCTCGATAACTGCGCCGCACTGGAAGAATTGTCGGTGAAGCGCCTCCGTGGAATTGCGGAGACTGCGGTGGCGGAGCCGATTGGGCCGGGTGTAGCCTCGGCGTCGTTGAAGACAATTTGTTTGAAAGAGCTTTACAATGGACAGTGTTTTGGCTCATTGATTCTTGGTGCTAAGAATCTAAAGACATTGAAGCTTTTTCGATGTTCGGGTGATTGGGATACGCTTTTTCAGCTCATGGCGGAAAGGGTTAAGAGCATGATTGTTGAGTTTCACTTTGAGAGGCTTCAGATTAGTGATATTGGATTGCAAGCTATTTCAAACTGTTCCAATTTGGAGATTTTGCATCTTGTTAAAACACCTGAATGCACTGATATTGGACTTGTTACAATTGCTGAAAGATGCAAGCTTTTGAGGAAGCTTCACATCGATGGTTGGAAGGCAAATCGGATTGGGGATGAAGGGTTAATTGCTGTTGCTAAATTTTGCCCTAATTTACAGGAATTGGTGCTTATTGGTGTTAACCCTACAAAAGCTAGTTTGGAAATGTTGGCATCTAATTGCCCTAATTTAGAGAGGCTGGCTTTGTGTGCAAGTGATACTGTTGGTGATCCTGAGATATCTTGCATTGCTGCTAAGTGTTTGGCTTTGAAGAAACTTTGCATTAAGAGTTGTCCTGTTTCTGATCATGGGATGGAAGCCTTGGCAAATGGGTGCCCTAATTTGGTGAAAGTGAAGGTTAAGAAGTGTAAGGGTGTTACCCCCGAGGGTGGTGATTGGTTGAGGCTCACTAGGGTTTCCATTGCTGTTAATTTGGATACCGTTGAAGCGGAACACCAAGATGCAAGTGCTAGTGATGGTGGAGCACAAGAGACTGGCATAGAATTTCCTCCAATGCCTGGCAACACAGCAGCGTCTTCATCGGCGAGTAATGCATCAAGAAGTACTGTTCGTTCAAGTTCATTCAAGCAAAGGTTAGGACTTTTGTCTGGGAGGAATATAGTTGCTAGTACATTGAGAAGATGGTCAGGTGGTAACACTAGTGCTCGCCATGGTTAGAGACAGAGAGCATAAGTAAGCTAGCAATCTTTGATCATTTTTCAATATTATTATTGTCTTGTATCATTTGATTTTTCTATATCTTGTAAAACATTTGGAATTTGGAATTTGAAATTTTTGCCCTGTGGTGTTTATTAGCTTTTGAATTGAATCTTCAAGGTTCAGTGTCAATGACATTTTTTCCCCCTACAGTTTTTGTTGGTGCTATACTTTGTTTGATTAACTCACTCACAGGTCGTCTCACTCATCCTGTGTATATCATATATTGTTTGTCTGATTTGTCTCTTGATGATTTTCTTGGTTGGATTCCTAGATGCACTGGACACTACAGTGTGTATAAGATGGAGGTTAAGGATGTCTGGGTTTTGTTTGATTTATGAGTTTGATATTGAATGGCAAAAGATATTCCTTGTTTTCTGGATATATCTTGGGGACTGCTACCGATGCCATTGTGTAAGAAAGCAAGATTCTTGAGAAGGGGATCAAAAGATCTCTTAGAATTGCAGCCTCCATGCATTTGAAGCAGTCACGCCATCTTGGTATGATGAATCTTGTGGGTTAGAGAATAGTGTATTTAACGAAATTACACGATTTGGGTTGTCACATTAAGATTAGACCGTTCAAGTTATGACTTTGATAAATTGGGTTTAAATACGAAATTAGAGTGTGAATTGGCTGATCTTGCATCCATGATCTTATTATTACTACGATATATTAAAAAAATTCAACACCGTTGTTTATTTTGCTTGGATCAACCGATATGTCTGTGTCAGAAATAATATGGCTTATATGTATCCTAATTGATCCATTCCAAAACTAGATTTCTTGCAATTTCACCCTCAAAATAATGTTTCCTCAACGCCTCCTACACTTGCTCAACATGAGGATGTCATAAGACACCGGTAAAACAAACATACTTTTCTGTTTGGCGGAGTAAAACAAACATCCTTAAGATAGGATCTAGATTTTATATTCTTAACTGATTGAAATGGGCATTGGCCAACACGTCTTCTATGTGTTATAAAGGTTGTCTTTTTCAAGTGTATAATCAAATTATCTTCTTTCACACTTTCTTGATGTTATCGTTACTTCAAATGTAATATAGTGAAGATAATAGATCTATAATCCATCTGTAGTTAGAATGAGATGTTTATTAGAGATGGTGATTTTATTGAAAGTCCTTGTCAATAGTACAACACCGTCAATTATCATTGTTTTCTTGCTAAGTTAAATGAATTGCAAAAGTTACACTACACTGAATGAGGCCCACAACAAGCATATTGCTGACAAACTTGTCAATTGCATCATTTTGATGATGTGAACATACAAATTTAAACTACATCTTTTAAAAGTTTATTTTCGAACGATATAATTTATAGGAACGTGTTTTAATTGAAACTATATATTCTTTCCAGATGTGTACATTTAAAGTCAAAGAATGAGAAAAATCCCTCACAACTTTGAGACCCCTCAATTCAATATCATTCATATTCATTTGACAGATCCAAATTTATTTTTCTAATATACCTTTTAAAGGTTGTGGTTGCTGTAGGATATTTTGTAGTCTTGATGAGATCACGTCGACAATTTCGTTTCAAGAAATGGAATAATTCACTTCTAATAAAATTCTTGATTAATTTTATATTTTACCAAAATACGGGTATAATTTCATAATGTCGTGACATTTTTTCTTCCCGCGGGAAGTTTCTCACTTGTGGGCATGTGAGGACATTTTAGCTTCACAAATCATGAGCCGAAACCAAAAGCTTCGTTATACTCTGTTGTTATTTCATCATTACTCAACACGTATACATTACTAAATTGATGCATCCCAAGAGAACTGATTAGCTTGAATGAGTAATAAATCACATGGCCATATAAAGAGAAACAGAACTACAAGAAAGATATTCTTACTCTGAACCTGTAGTCATCCTGTAAATTATCGCGTAATAGAAAATGACAATAATTAAGCATAAGAGTCTGAGGTTCTAAAATAAAACGACAACATACACCTGTTACTTATGCAACCTTGTCTAACTTAAGATGATTCACCCATCAGCACTTGAAATTATATAATGTTCAGTGAATCAATTCAAGACTGAAAATTCTGTGTATTCCCTACGCATGCAGCAGTGCCTGTTGAGAATTGAACAACGGAGGAGTAGTTATACTATTTTGTTTTCTTCTCTTTTGCAGCCTGAGGCTTTTGGTACATCGCCATCTGACTTAAGATGGTAAAATTTGTTGCAACACTAATTGCATAGCCCAGTAGAACTTCAAAAGAATTAAGGAAACATTCATAATTATTATACATAACACAGTCAAGAAATAAATGCACTGCCGGCAAGACTGCTATACAGACAAAAATGTCAATAAAACTTAGGCACAGACCTTTGGAAGTCAAGAAGATGAAAAACATGATTTTCAAACAAGAAAAAAAATAAGTTTGCTAATCAAACATTGCCAAATGCCTGAGTAGACACAATCCCAAAAGTTTGTTTCGACATACTGGAGTAATAAAAACTTAGTAAAATATGTTCAACTTCATCAACAAAATGATTGAAACAATATGATTATGAAAGTGGATTTCAATAGTAGTAACAAACTTGAAAAGGAAGAAACTATTGAAAAATAACCATTTTCTATGTATAAATTAGAAATTTACAGTTGGCATCACAGAACATTTTTACACAAGTATATATAAGCAACAAAAAATTAACTTTGGGTTTTCTGTTTCATAAGGGTTAAGAAAAGCTAGTCTAGTCTATAGTGTTTGAGTTCTTGAGTGATCTACAATCTTATTCATTAGATCATCCAAGAGATCTTTATATGAATGTGACTTGATAAATAAATTATTATGTATCTCTGTGACAAAATAATGAACAAGAGGAAAAGCTCTCACAAATTCCATCGAACAGGAACCTATGTTTTTTGAGAGATGAGTATCCAAATCCTAACACTCAAATTACAAAGTATTTCACTCTACTCTTCAGCTACAAATAGTGGTCTGGCTAGTTTTGTCTTCAAATTTTCAAATGCAGATTTTAGAACAGCTTCATGGAAAGGGGGAAGACGAGAATGGGAAAACAGCTTTTAGAACCAGTATTTCAAAATTTCAAAATGTGCCTGTTTGTTATTGATGCAAACCCAGATTACATAAACAGTAAATGGAAGAAAAAGAGCAATAATGGACAATATAGAGTGTATTATTTCTGAAAATCAAAGGAAAAAATCCAATAGGATGAAGATCCTATTGTCCACAAAGCTAAGCTCCTTCAGAGAACCAATGCTCTCTGGCCCTAACAAAGTGAATTATTCTACTTGATACCTTTCCCTCTCCCCTCATCATCCTTATACAACTCATTTACCACTTTTCACTCTCACTCACGTGGATATTCCCATTATGTCCTTCTCTATCTAACATAAACTCTCCACACTGTGGGCCTAGGCAACCAATGCACTGACTGTCCCTTTGAGCCCATCATCTCATTTGGGGTCTTATCAGTTATGGCGTTGGGAAGGCTCTTAAATGGGAGTTTGATCAAGGCTATATTTCTTTGGTTTTTGTAAAAAGTGCCTTGGAATGTGGTTTTTTCCCATCAGCTTCCACAGAAATTTAAACCGAACAGGCAAGACACTTGTTCTGATGTAAACTGTGTTAACAATATCTACCATCAAGGCATGAAAATCCGACAGTTCTTTCTCCAGGACCAACTAAAACACCTTTCGGCCATTAGCTTAACTCCAACATTCATGCACTATAAACTCATCCATAATGGCACAATCACAAAAATACTGCCCGAGAAAAGTTAAAGAAAATCTAAGATGCACATGAACCCATAAGACAGAAGGAAAAGGAACCTGATATTGTTGGGATTTCTCAAGCTTAATTGCTAAAACATTCACATAAAACAATGTGACTTCTATATTGAAGATGGAAAACATGGATCAAACAATTGATTTTTGGACCGAGAGGTTTACTAAAAGAGAAGAGGTGGGGACCTGCTTTCCTTGCAGAGAAGAGTTAGTGGAAACTTGAATGAGATGGAAACAAAGTTATCAAGGCAACAATAGGGGACGATAACAATTTCAGGAAAGCAATAACAAAGACTGAGAATCAAAGGTGAGGCAAAAGGGGAAGATAACTATTCAGTCCTATCTGCGGGTGCATGTTTGAGTGGCAATATAGACAGAAAGAATGTAAATAAATTTGCAGCGAAGCTATTGCAGAGGACTGTGTACAGTAAATAAATTTGGCTGAAGAGGACTACTGAAACTTTCTTCAAACTGTTTCTATTTTTCTGTAGTCAAAATTGAGATAGAGACATCTTGCAATCGAACGGGTCCTTACTTTTTAAAGCGCTACTATTACCACCAATAACTGATTTGATATTCATTAATGATGATTACAAAAACAAAAGAAATGATGATGAAAACAAACTAAGAAAGGATACCACTTTTTGGGGCATTTTCTTGGATGGTGGTAAATACTCTAACTGCAGCAAATATAAACAAAAACTTTAGTATGCCAACAAATGAAAACTGTAACCTAAATTCTATTAAATTAAAGATACTGGCTTACCCATTGAACCTCCAAAATTCATAAAAGAAGTTAAGAAGCTAAGCTCCCCTGTACTTTTATTCTGCACAGACCAGATTTACCAGTGACAAATAAGAATGGTGAAAACAAATTGCTGACATACTTCATTATTAAATACAACATTTCAGAAATAAATAATCTAAAACGCACAATGAGGCATAGTATGAAAAAATCAGCACATCCAAATCAAACAGAGTTGACAGGGTTCTAGCCTTTCATTACACGAGCAATAAAAGCACCTAGTTTTCTTCAAGATGCAGATAGGATGGCAACACATCATACTGAGAAACCATGTTAGTCGTGTCATCAATGTTGTCAAACTCAAGGTTCTACAGAAACTCATTAAACTCAAGATTGATACAAAAGTAATGGTTAAAACATCTATCATAGTATCTAAAGGTCATTTAACAGTATGTTCATAGTAATTATTCAACATTTCTAATAAATATTCAGTAAGCAGTCACAGGACCAGAATTTCACAACATTTCTAATGAATATGTCACAAATTATTTTCACAACTCAGCCAACAAAAGAGTATAAAAAGAACAGAATTGATGGACAAATTAACCATGGTTCAAAATTACTAAGAGAGAAGAATGGTAGGAATGGGTTCCCTAGATGGAACTGGCTTAAGCTCAGTAGAGCTAGGTTTCAGACTTTCACGCTCATCTGAGTTGAATTCATTCACCTTGTTGGCCTGTTGGATTCATTGCAAACTTGCAATGGTGAGTTTGTTCATGTTTCTCATTTCTTCACTTCGTTTATACTAGGAGCTATGGGGTTGAGACTCAATACAAGATCATTAACATCCTTTGCAGATGGTTCTCGCATTGATGCATGTGTGGAATTGAGTACTACACTCAGTACTCACAATGGTGAGATTAAAGTTTTGTGCACTATGGAGCCATACCATGAAATTTTATAGGGGAGAAATAACCATTATGTTGTAAACTCGTGATTCTATGCAAGTCTATCTGAGTCTACCCAAATTTACATGAAACAATTTTATCAGCAAGTTAGCTCAATTTTAATAGCAAGAGTTGAAAACTTGTATGAGTTAGCTTGAGAGTTTCATAACCATATATCTATCTAACTAGTTTCAGGTTGATCATAATTAAATGTACAACAAAATATCTCATTTACAATTTGCTAAAAGGGAAAAAGAAGCCATTTTGACCGGAGAATCATGTATCATATATGCATGTAAAAACTAGAAAACAATAAGTTTTAAAACTTCACGACAACTAGGTAATTTCTCCAACACAAATATAAAACAGCCCTTCGTGTTTCCACTTACAGAAAAGTTTTGCCATATTTGTGGGATCCTTGCAAACAGAAATATTGCATGCTGAGATGCCTGCAAAAAATCAAATTGGCATCAAGAAATGTCGGCCATAGAGCACCTTATACCCTACTAATTATGCAATGGAAGGGGGGCACTTGAGCTAAGGGTTAAAGGACCTTGGTGAAAGAGAAAATCTAAAAAAACTTCATGCATAAAGACTAAAATGCTCGACACTACGAATTAACAAAGGAATACAGCAGATAGCCAGACACACTTGGAGAAAAATTTCAGCAGCAAATGCATGGTGAACATAAAGTTATTAAGTTATTACTCACATACAAGGCCTCAAAGAGAAGAGGATCAATTTGACCAGCTAAGATAGTGGGTGCTACAGCACAATATCTGAAAACCAAAGGATGAAGGAAATGATCGAGAATATTTGATTATATTGCATAATGTGAGAACAAAAACTCAGTGCTTTTGCAAGCAAGCAGGAATAGGATACATCAATGGCCGAATCCATGTGGTTGTACTCAAAGGTTGAGAAAAGTAGTAGATTATGGCAACCAATACAAACGCTGTATCACAAACAGAGAGGACAAAGAAAGTTAGACTAATTCAAGAAAAACAAGATAGCTATATCTAACAAAAGATAGAGTCATACAAATTGCATGGAGTTTATATTTGGTTTAACTTTTTTAGAAGCTATTAAAATTCCAAGCTCAATTTGGAATTTCAGATCACAAGCAATCCAGCCTACATCTCTAAGAAATTCCAAATTCCAATGATCAAATTTTACAACAGTTGTTTGTAGAAAGGTCATTTGAATTAAGGTCCTTGTTTCCCTTAAGAGTTTACTTGGTCTTCCTCTACTTTTCTTTAATGGACTACTATTATCCACATGATCAACTATCCTTATTGGTATCTCAATAGGTCTTTTTCACATGACTACAGAACCATCATACGTCAGAATCTGTAATTTGTTTGTCACTAGTGCTAATATCCCCAATGTTCCACAAATATATTAATTCCTATCTTATCTTTTCTAGCTTGAGTTTTTTGAATTGTATTTGTTTATTATATTCCCTTTTCAGCCAATTCTTTAGTAACAACTCACTTTGATTGAACCCTCATCTCAACCCTGTTCAAAAGTGGATGATATAACACAATGGTTGAATGGAAGAATGATGAAAAATATTTAGTCACCAAAGAATAAGTAAAAACAAAATTGCAAAACATAAGTGCACCTTGGATCAAAAGAAACAACAATTCTCCATAAGCCGAAAAAGCAAGGCCTTTGTGAAGACAGTAAGCCAGTGATATGGTATATCCAATAACTTCAAGCTCAAACGACAACAAGCTAAGTCCTCTCACACTTCGATGCTTCAAAATTTTCAAAATCTGAGCTTCACAAGATCAACACAATTAGAAAAAACCTAGTTTGATTTCAAATTGTGAAGAAAATAAGTACATGATTTGATTCAATCTTGCAAAAGACAAAGTGATTCCATAAATATAAAATTGATTTGACCTGCTTGACCGTTTTCGAGTATAATTGTTTCTGGCATCAAAATTGATAATAATTTGAAATTGAATTTCGGAGTTTGTGCATCCAAATATAAATTTTAGCCTCAAATTTATTACTACGCGAATATATCCAAGCATATTTACATTTCAACTCTCTAGTAACCAAAATAAAATTATCAAAAATCAATTAATTCAAAATGAAAATTTGCGAAAGGAGAACTAATCTCACACTAAACACGCTTAAATCAACATTTATCGAACAAAACAACACACTCGTTAACAGCAAATGAATATTTCCCTGAACCAGTGAATAGAGCAAATAAAACTCACGAATTAACACAGCGAGAAACAGTTAGAAAAATTTGCTTAATAAGTTAGGTTTTGCATGTGCACAACAAACTATGAAACTATTAAAATCTCATCGATTAATTTTGTTATCCTAAACCGTAATTTTATTGATAAATAGAGAGAATAGAAGAGAGGAGTGCCTGAGGGAGTTTGACGGTGGTGGAAGCGGCGACGATGGCGTAACCGAGGAGTTTGGAAATGAGAGGAAGCAAGCATTGTTTGTGAGGAAAGTTTCCGTTACGAAGAGATCCAATTGCACAACTCAAATCAATCCCAAGATATTGTTGAATGATAGTTAACAGATATTCCATTGATCTCTCTCTCTCTCTCTCTCTCTCTCTGATCTCTTTCGATTATCTATTCTCAATCCAATGCAATTCTTTCTTTCAACGCCCTTTCTTAGTTTTCAGTTTGTGAACAAGATATTCATTTACTGTGATTTCTCTCTTTTGTTTTTTTAAGGGTTTAATTTCTATTATATTACTTTATATCTTAACCACTCATGTTTACTACCTTTAAAAAATAATTATTATATAAGTTAAATATTTCTAAATATATGATAATTACTATTGATAGTAGTATATGTAAAAGAACTTTTTTTTATCAGTTTTTATAAATTGACTTGTATATTTTCTCGAAAAAAGTTTACTGATAGATATTTTTGGATTATTTATAATGTATTATATTCTTAATTTTTTATTTTATTTCTAAAAATATATTTAATTTTCAAGATATTTTTACAGAGATTTAACAGTAACACGATACAGAATATACATTGTAAAAAACTTTTAGAGACATAGAGAATATAAAATAATTTGAAACATACCTTCAATAACATCTCACTTTTATAGATACATAGAGAGTCGTTTTAGAAATTAATATAATAACTTATCAAAAAAATAACTAATTCAATAAAATGATATTTTTATGTAATTTGATTGGATATATAGTAAAAAAGAAGTGTTACACATCACATATAATAAAGCAATTGTTTGTTGTAAAAAAAAAACTGTTTAAAAATAATTTTGTTCAACTATTTTATTTTTCTTTAAATTTAGACAATGTGATTTTGGTAAATTAATTTTATCTTTATTAATTAGTTAATTAAATTTAATATTGTTGTTAATCTAAATTATTTATAAATGTTGACATTTATCCAAATATTTAAAAGTGTACCAGTTTGAAATATAAAATATTTTATTTTTTTTAAGGAGGGGCTAGCCCCCAAAACAAATACTAAACAACTATTATACGAGAAAAATTAGCTCTCAAAACGTTATTATTTCTCCTAAAAAAAAGCCAAGAAATACGAAGGAAACTGCTTATCTTATTTGTTTTTCTTTTAAACCCCTTCATACAATATAATTTTTTTTATCATGCTGTTTTTGTTACATATGTTTCGTTTTTCACTTCTAAGTAACCAACTGTAGTGTTACTAATTATCTTTTAAAAATAAGATAAATACTATATTTGTTCATAAATTCAAGCCCCTCATGTTATTTTTCCTTGTCCTTTTTTATAAGATCTCTTTCACTTTTTCAATTCTATTAAATATTTTTTTATAAACTTATCTTTAATTATATTGGATGTTTTTTACAATGGGTAATAAATATTACTCTTTCCATCTCACAATAAATTCACTTTTTCCTAAAAACAAAGTTTCAAAATAAATATTATTTTTAATTTTCAATGTATTTTTAATATTTTTTTATATTATCCTTCAATAATTACTATGTATACATTTTAGAAAATATTAATGTAATTTAAATTAATATTACTGAAAAATTCACTAATAATTAAAATGAATACTTCGATAAAATGAGTTATTTATTTCTTTTAATTATTATATTTATGCAAAAATCTTAAATGAAATTCATCCTAGGACAAAAAAAAGTATAATAAAATCATAAGTTAATTTTCTTAATTACTTCTAAGATAAACTAGTAACATAATCAAAGTTATCAACAAATTTAATGCTATATTTGACTTTCTTAATTTATGTGATTTAGTCAACGAGATCTTTCATATAAAGACAAAAGTGGTGTAATTCTATGCAGAAAATCATCATTGAGTTTGAAGGTTTTAACTTTTCGTTACTTTATTTTGAGGACAAATTTGGTGAATTTAGAATACAAAGCACTCTATCTGACTTACAATAAAGTGTCACTTTATAATAAGAAAATTTTATTTAAAAATAAATATCATTTACAATTTTCAGGATAACTTTAATTATTATTATTATTTTTTTCTGTATATTTCCCTTTAATGATTATTATATAAATACATTTTAAAATATTATTATACTTTGTATTAATAATAATGTAAAATTCACTAATAGTTAAGATAAATAATTTGATAACATTACTTCTCTCTTTCTTCTAATTATTGTATTTTTAATATGTGTAGAAAAACCTTAAACAAGACTTATTATGAAATTAAATGAGTATTTAGTTGATTTAATTTTTTCAAATAAAAAATGAAAATTTATAAGATTTTAACAGATACAACAATTAAAAATGTCTAAATAATTGAGAAATTAAATTTATCAAGGAAAAGTTATTAACTAAAAGTTTACGAAATTTCATTAAGTACAACATAGTGACTATATATATAATCAAGCAAAATCAATATAATATTTTTTAAAATTGATTTTCACTAAAAGTTATTTTGTTTTATTTACTTCATTTTCTTCCATGCATGTACGTTTTGTGTCTTATTTTAGTATTGAGCATTATTAAAAATTGACAATTGTAAATCTGCCAAACAGAAAATCATGAAGTGAAATTTGATGGAATATTATTAATTTTTCCTGAAGGATTTATCATCTCAAAATGAGCAAATATCTAATGATAAAACAGGCGTCTTCAACATATTGGAGGCAACAAAACAGTGAGAGCAAAAACGATAACTAGGAAAGAAAAAAAAAATAGTTTAATTAATTTTTGGTGTATTTGAATGGTAATCTTAGGGTTTATTTATCGACTCATAAACTTAGTATTAAAATATCAGATGAAATTAACTAACTGATGAGAATGATTAATCCATTAGTGAACAAAAATTAGGAACACATAAAACATGAAATCAATTTGTGAATATTAAAAAAAGACTCGGACAAAACATAACTTTTAGATATTTTTGTAAAGCCCAATAATTATTTACAAAAATAATATTTAAGATAGTAAAAAATCCACAACATATTCCAATTATATACATAAGAGGGTGACAAAAGTTTGCTATGTTTTTTTAAACCCTCTACTGTAGAAAAAAAAATAAAATCTTAGTAATTCAGAATTCAATTAAGAGATAAGTAAAGTCTGATTACTAATTATTTCTGTTAAAATCCGAATTCGTGTTCTTCCGATCAATTCATTTTTATTTGAAATTAATTCACAACATACAACTTCAAGGATACAAAACCAATCAATGTAGGACTTAGAACATTTAGAATATCACTCTCAAAATACAACAAGTACGGCGTAGAATTGAATTGCAGCAGTTTTGAGATGATTATTTCACCAAACATGAGTTGTCATTGGTCTATTGAAATAAGTTAAAATTTAGGCAAGGTAATAATGGAATGAGTTACGATGATAATAGATGAGTGAGTAGAGTTTTGGGTCCATATTCATGTAGCTGTCAGTTAGCTTGCTTGCCCAACCTATGAGTTCACTACCTACTTCATGTTTATTATTTAGTCTGGTCCAGTCTCCATTTTGTAGAGCAAACATTTAAAAACATGTTCCCTTGGGTACTCTTTGCAATTGAAACTTAAGTTTTTATTCAATTGGCTTGTTGCCCAAGTGGTGTGAGTTAGGACTCTTATAAACTAGTCTGATCAATCGATTTGACATGCCAATTTTGGTAGATTGCATTTGGAGTGGTGTACTAATTCTCTTAAAATGTTTTGTTCCAAATACTATATAATGACTAAACATAGTTTATAAGACAAATTTGTAGAGATGTTTTATACTTAATATAAAAACATAATATAGTATAAGAATTTACTTAATTAAGTCATCCACCATTTATATTCGCACATTAAATTTAATAGTTAAATAGTAGAGTGTATAAGAAAAAACTGAAATCCTACATTGGATACATATAAAACTTAAGCATAATTTACAAAGAGATCTCTTTTATTTTAAGTATTTAAAGTGCGAATGATAAAATCTTATAATTGTTAAAAGTGAAATGAGTAATGACAATATAAGTAGAAAAATACAGATTCAGATATATGTGATGAAATTTCATATCATTTTAAGATTTTAAGTCAATAACGTAAGTAAGTCTCCTGTTATAGTCAAATAAAAATATCTTATCTTTTAAATTCTCATATCACCAAACTCATTGTCTACCATATGAAATCCAAAGTTTATTAATTAGAATAAAATGATAATTGATTGATATATACTTGAGTCTCTTTAGTATATTATCACGTTTAATGTTAAATTTATGTGTATAAAATAATATATGAATTCAATTAATACGTCGTGATTGATATTGTAATTTCAAGAGATGATATTTAAATTTCGAATAAAACACTTATAAATTTATGACTGTTATTAATAATAATCTTTACTTATCTGAATTTCTTACTTAAAAAAAAAAAAAAAAGAACATATCTAAAAGGAATTAATCCATGACTCAAACATGTGGCTACCCCAGTATCAACCAAAAAAAAGTGGTAAATTCAATTGGTATTGAATAAGACTATACTTTCAACAGCACACATAGTGTTAGTTCAGTTGTGGTTGAATATGACCACACTTGCAATAGAGACAAGGAGAAAACCCACTAACGATACACAGTTTTTTTCTTTAAATAATAATTTTTATGTGTTTCTACAACTTTTGAAAGAAAAAAAAATAGAATTCACAAAATAAAACTGAAAATCGTTTCAAATTTGAAGTAGTTCCTCGTAATTTTTTTAAACAAAAAAAAGTGATTTTCATTATATAGAATAAACACAACAATTTTACCGCTTTATAAAAAAATAATGAACTAACTCTAATGATACTTCTTTTTGGGGTATATGGTGTCAATTGATTTGCTAATTTCTTGAACTCGTGCATTGAAGTCAAATTCAAAACCTCCTCACTTTTTTAGGTCAGTTAACAACAACAAAAAGTCAGCGATGTTCTATTTTTTTAATGAAAATCTTGATTGTTAAAATGTTTGAGTTTAGTATATGAAAATATTTGATTTATAAGTTTGATTGACAGTCATTTTTTTTTAAGATTGAGTTTAACATTGATACGATTTATCAATTTATTTCATATTAATATTTTAAATAAATAATTAAACATATTTTTTAATAGATTAATAAATTAATATCTCAATAAAATTAAATATTATTTATTTGATAACATATTTCATTCTATTTGTTATAATATAATTAAATATGTCAGAAATTAATATAGAATAATATAATTAAATTACTAAAATATTAATAAATTTATAATTTAACATAAAGTTCAAAATTTAATAGACTTAAAAATGAATCCACTTAATAGACTTAAAAATGTCTTTTCATGATAGGTAACTTGATATTTTTAAATATATAAACTTTTTTTTTTATATTTTATCTATTTAAAAGATAAATAATCTCGTTTAACCTATCATAAATCCCTTATTTTTATCTCTAATTATAACTCATAAGTCATGTTACATAATATTCTACGATTTTTACTTCTCATAATCCGACCAAAATATTATTTATTATACGTATGTCTCTCTTTCGTTATTACTCTCTTAATATGAAAATATTCATATCAAACTAATTAACCATTTTCTCTTGTATAGATAATTAGTGATTGGCAAAATTGAAAATTTTATAACAAAAATGCATTTATGATTTGAGTGCCACAAGCAAAAGCAATGGCTTATTAAGAAATCATTTCAAGTCTTGACAAATGAAAGAAAGAAAAAATGGACAAGTTATAGACAAGTTATAGACAAGTAGCATAGGCAGAGAATGAATCTTTTTTTTTTCCAGTCATACAAATATAGAACTCTAACCAATGCACTTTAAGAAGATTTGAATTATTCATGTCCCTTACTCATCAGTCACCTAGCTGAAAGGGAAAGTCCAGGTCCCACTAAAAATTATTCATTCTCTTAAAATATAACTTAAAAATTGATGAAAAATTAATATATTTAATTTAAAATTTAGACAAAATATATCAATTTTATTTGATTTGATCAATCTTTTACCTATATTTTGGGACTAAGTAATATTCAATTTATTCTACAATAAGTGTCCCTTTAAAAGAAAAAATCAAAATAAATGTTGTCGTCAATTTTTCTGTAATATGTAGTTTTTTTTCAATTGTACTATTTAATTACTACTTTTTTCTGTTGTACGATGAATGAATAACTAGTTTGCACACACAAAATTGTCTTAAAATGAATTATCCCTTCAATTTTCAATTGTACTATTTAATTTATACTATTCGTATAGTTTTCTTGTAATATTTAATTTTTTTTTTCAATTATACTATTTAATTACTACTTTTTTATGTTGTACGATGAGTGACTAGTTTGCACACACAAAATTGTCTTAAAATGAATTATTCCTTCAATTTTCAATACTATTAAATTTATATTATTTGTATCACTTTCAATGCAATATTTTTTATTGTACATTTATGACATTGATAATGCATCAACACCTAACACGAATAATTTAATAAAAATAGTATTTTTCTATAAATATAATTTTTTTAATACGTATAAAATATCAAATAACTTAAGTATTATGAAATATAAACAACTTTAAATCAACAAAAGTAATTTATATTTAAAACTGGAAAGAGTACATTACTTACAAATCAGTATATTTCAATTTTTATTTATGATAACGGTGAACGCGTGTTTGATAAAAATATTATTTTCTACCGTTAATTTCTAATTTGATTTCTTGATAAGTGCCAAATAGACAAATATGACACTCCTTTGAAATAAAGTAATACAACCATAAGAGAGTGAGTGGGTACCAATTTACATATTATTGAACATTTTGGTCCTTTTTAATCCTGCTATTACTCCCTACACTATCCCCTCACTCTCCTCTCTCTTTGAACAATGGAAAATGGATTACCTTTACTTCATTGTCTCTTGCAGCATACTCTAAGAACAATTTGCTCATTTCCTAGTTCTTCAAATTCTTCCAAATGGGTGTATGCTGTCTTTTGGAGGATAGTACCAAGAAATTTTCCTCCACCAAGGTAAGTAATAATAATGTTAAAACCAAATTACCCATATTTTTTTTATAATATAGGAAATTTGACTTTATGTTGATGTTTATAGGTGGGAATTTGGAGGAACTTCTCTTGATCGCTCCAAGGGAAATAAAAGAAATTGGTATGTTTCATTTCATGGAACATGATTATACTAATTATATTATATATTATATATATTTGTCTCATTTAAGTTACAAGTTATTTGGCCGAATTATAACATATCATATTATCATGTACAATATTACATGAAAAACGTGTGTGATTGTATTTGAAATTAATAGTAGCATGTTTTATTTGTTAGGATTATTGTATGGGAAGATGGATTTTGTGATTTTAATGAATGCGAGCAAAGAAGGATTGCCAATGGATACTTGAATGACAAATTTGGAGCTGATGTGTTCTTCAAAATGTCTCATGAAGTTTATAGTTATGGTGAAGGGTGAGTGAGAAACAGGACAATGTTTAAGATTAACATACTTTCTTGACATGTTTAAGACAAAAAGATTCTACTATATTTTTTTTCATGTGTTTTGAAAAAGTTTAGCATTAAGGAATTCACCATAAGGAAGTGTGACAAAAAATTCTCATTTGTTGTATTGTATACAATATTCTGCAGATTAGTGGGAAAAGTTGCAGCAGATAATGGTCACAAATGGATTTACAGTGACACTCAAAATGGGTGTGAACCTAACTATATTGGTCATTGGAATGCTTCAATTGATCATGTAAGGGATGTAACTTTTTGAAAGAAATAAGGATAGAAAGTTCTTCACATTTTATCCCTCTTTTGTGAAATCTAATAAAAATTGTCTTGATTTATATTTTTTTAACTTGACAGCAACCAAGGGCATGGGAGTTTCAGTTAAATTCAGGCATTCAGGTTAGTGAATTGATTCAAATAATGACACCAACAAAAAAACTTCATGTTCAATGTTATGTGAATAGCAAGCCAATATCAAAAAATTTCAAAGCTGATTTAAATAATGTTATCATATTACTATTCATTTTGGTAGACTATTGCTGTCATTGGTGTCAGAGAAGGCTTAGTACAACTTGGTTCATTTAACAAGGTATTGCTTCTTTTCCCTTCTAAATCTTTCACTTGCTCAATTATAGGAGTTTAACTTTATAAATTCAACAAATAAAGTTTAAAGTTTAATAAGAGACAGTTATAAAAATAACTACTAGTGTACTTTAATTAATACTCTCATATTTTAAATATAAAAAATAAAATAAAAATTAAGTTAACAAAAAATTGATATGTTTGATTTAATTTGATCAAATACATTAATTTTTATTATTGACATTACTTTTTCTTATAATCACACAAAATTTTCAGATTGCAGAAGATCTTGATTTAGTACTCAACATACAAAGGAAATTCAGCTACCTCCAAACCATACCAGGAATGTTTTCCATTCAAAGACCACCAAACCTACCTATCCAAAATCCATGCATTACCAAACCCAATATCCAAATTATGGAAACCAATGAAATTTCTCAACATAGCTTCAATAAGAACCAAGTAACCAAACTCAATAATAATATGCATGATGAAAAATCCAACTATTTATCCATGTTAGCCATAAACTTAGGTAGAAATTCCTCACAAATTGGAACATCATTGCCACCACCTCTTTGGTCAGCTCCACCTTCTTTGCCTAACATGTCATGCAATCTTGGAGCAATGATTTCAACATTTCCCACTCAATCGCATAACAATCTCACTCAAATTCATGAAACCAATAGGATCAATAACACAAGCCAGAAAGTGAAGATTGAAGAGGGCACATTTCATTTTGCCGGTTATTATGGAGATCAAAAAGGAAATGTGGGGTGGTCCTAACCTATGAAGTACAGGTACAGACACAAACGGTAGACATGACATTGACAATACCACGTCGACACCATTAATAATTTGAAAAAAATTAATTAATTAAATGCAATCATATGTACCAATGTCATAAATACATTAAACACTGAACACTCTTTCGATCAAAACTGTGAGAATTAAATTCCTTAATTTGAGTAGTTTGCATGTAATTATATAATTATGAGTGATGGTTGTCTTTTGTGTTAATTAGGTCAAGGCCACCACAATGGTATAGGTGGCATGTTTTATGCGTGGCCGATGTTCAATCAATCATAGCTATATGTACCATTGCTTCTTCCTTTTGCGCATTAATGCTAAACATAAATGCAATGCAGATAATTTTGCTACTCATTATTGTGCATTTCAATTTTTTTTTTTGCCTTCTATAGTGTGAAAAGATATTGATGTTACCTCAACACCTTGTAATAGGATCCCAATTGTCTAAGTTATTTCAAAACCATAAAAAATAATTATTTCATAAAAATTTCAACATGATTGGAAAATTGCAGCCCTAGGAACATGCTTATTTTAAGAAAACATTTATGTGTAACACAATTACTTTTATTTGGACCATTTGTAATTGTTGCACAATATACACGCTGCATAAACATTAGATTAAGAGAAAAACTATAAATTTATTTCTCTCAATCTAAATTTAATAGTTTTATAATGTACTCCATCGTTCATTCGTTAAAAAAGATTCAAAAACATTAATTTGATAGAATTTAGATCATTTCCAATGGCTTCATAACTATTATAGAGAAAATATATCTCTTCAAACCTTACAGCTATACGAAGTAATGCATAATTCAATCGTTGTAACATGTAACGTGTAGAAGATCCCTACACATTTGTTTTGATTTGAATCCTATGTAACAGTTATTTCCTATTTTCAAATATATATAATTTAGAAAACAAAATAAAAAGAATGTGACAATTTTGTAACACAAATTGAAATTTCTTCAAACCAAACATATCTAACAAATTTATGGAACCAATGGTAGCAAAGGTGAGATGGCCTGAAGAGAATAAAGAAGAACTTAACAAAGGATAGAATGCAAGTGGGGTGGGACAATGTGTCAGAGGTATCCCTATGAAGTGTGGTGTTCCATTTTGTGGGGTGTTTTTTGAAAACGAAATGGAAGAAAAGAGTGATAATTGAATTTGTAAGTCTGCATCAAGGTGCTGTTGGAGACAATTAGTATTTGCCCTTATGGTCCCCAACACCCAACACTATACTGTTTTTAATCCAAAAATTCTAAGGTCTATGATTGAATAAATACATACATGATATATGGACATATGCTAAAATGACATTGGGGTCGCTTTATTTTGGATACAAAATTATAAGAAAGATCGTTCATTTAATATAAACTTATATTAGATTGGCTATCCTTAAGTCTTGCTCATAAAAGATTTTGTGCATTTTGGCTTTTGGGAATAAGGCACCAACGTGTGGACAACATTATTATCTTACGGAAACAAATTATTATCTTATTTTGTTATTATATTGAGAAATGATAGCAATATATTCTAATATAGTATCTATTATTAGAGGAAGTATCTCAGATCTAGAGGTAAGAAGCCCCAATGAGAGTGGACAAGCGCAACCAGCTACAAAAATAAGAGTGAAATTTGGTATTAGGATCGTGTCTATTTGACGTCTGATTCAGCAACAAAAAATTAAATTAAATTATTAAAATAGTCTATGATACATGCAATTTATTCTCATAAAAGTCTTTAAAAAATATAATTTATTGTTAAAATAGTTCACAATATCATAACATAAGTGTCTAATTTGACTATCGTTTTAATCATTCAATAACTAATTTGAGTTTTTATCGAATGTAATTTTAATGATTAATTTTAATGATTAAAAATGTGGTTTACCCATTTATTTTATATAATCAAGATCATACGGTTGTTAATTTTTTTTATGGACTCAAAAGTGTCCACAATTGCTAACATGTCCGATCAATTTGTAATTTTCTATTGAAATAATTTGGTTTTCTGTAAAACAAAAAGAAACTTATCCACAATGGTTGGTATGTTAATATTTTTTTGGAATGAAATATAAGGAGTTGAAAAATTAATATATTTAATTAAAAATTAAAATAAAATTAAAATTATATCATGTTGCTGCTAAAAAAATTAAAATTGTTGATGTTTGTTTAAAATATTAAGACACACCATTCTAGATGGTCAAAGCACATGGTTTTGCAAGAAATGTGAAGAAAAATGTTAATGAAACCATCTAGATCTGAAATTCAATTAAGCTTCCTCAGCTTGTTTGTTTTTTGTAACAAAGTAAGAGCATATTTTAACTACCAATAATGTTGCTAAACATCTATGCTAAAGTTTATCTTCACCATGTCTTGATTAAACTTTAAAATTTAATTTTCATTAAACTTTTAAATGAATCTGCTCTATTTGATTAATGCTTGAGCAACTTTTCTCAAATGTATAATCACTTTTGATGATACTTATCACTTATCAGAAGTACTTTGAACGTGTAATACCAAAAATTGTATGACTTTTGTAATGTAATATGCAAGACATATATACAAAGTAAAATGATAAATGAAACATTTCAAACGGCAAAAGATGATAAATAAAAAGTATAGTTGACCTTGCTTCCACGCAATTATGGAAACATATGTTTGAAACTCACTTAGATGCAAAACAAATTAAAGATGCCCTTAGATTGGAAAAGGATGAGTTGGCATGCCAAATCCAATAACTATTCGTCAATCATGTAAAGGTTCAATTATAGTTTATATGATAAGTAATGATTCACTTTCTATCGTACATTAAGCTCTACAAATGGCATCCTATAGTTTGATCAAATACACATTTTCAATTCACAATTTAGAATCTCTTTACTATCTTTTGATAAACTCTTTTTAAAATCTAAGCTATGCTCCTCTTAAGGGTCACGATATGGAGAACTACTCCATTTAAAGACTAACATCCCCCTATAAACATTCTTCTATAATTATTCAACTTATCTTTGTAGCTCTCTAAAACAACTTGTAAGAACAATTTAGATGTAAATTTCCCACCAATTTCCACTTTAATTATGAAAAACAAAGTATTAGTTGAATAAATACTTTAGTTATATTTTTTTGGACAAAAATACTTAAAGTTGTATATACTTACTCAAATTTTGTAGGTTTATTTCAAAATGGATTAGAAACAAATAGTAAAGTATGCACTCTTATTCATTTGTTATCCCTGAATATTAAGAGTTTGACATCGTAATTCCAAAAGATAATGTTTAAATTTCGTAAAAGATTGTTGTAATATCATTATTATAACTGTTATTAATAAAAAAAAAATCTCAATTTTTTTAAATGAAACTAACACTTATGTAGTGTTCATCATCCACTTTTAACAATCTTGTCTCATGTGAATTCATTTATTGATAATAAAAAAAAATTCTCAATTTTTTTAAATGAAACTAACACTTATGTAGTGTTCATCATCCACTTTTAACAATCTTGTCTCATGTGAATTCATTTATTGATCTAGGTATATGTTCTTTCAAGTAGAATATTTTTTCGACTCTAATACTATTAGATCATAAAAGAGTTCGATGATCATCAAGTTCGATGATCATCAAATTTGACTAGAATCAATCACACAAATTGGTAGAAAACCACGTCTTCATCCAAATCCAATTTTTTTTAACACATTAGCTATGATATCAAACATCCACTTTTTGAAGCTCTTAATCATAAAAAACAACTTTTGAGTTTGATTCTTAATCATAACAAACAAAAATAAACGCATTGATGGATTGTTTCAGCAATAGATACTTGATTATAATATTATCAATCTGTCACGCATGCTTTCCTGTCAAATTAAGTAAATTATCAACAATTAAGTTGAAGACAGAAAACATCAAATGCAAGCTTAGGAGTGGTAGGTACCATCGTACTCAACAAAAGTAACACATGAACATCTGATAAATACAACAATTATTGAATGATCACAGAATTTACAAAAGCTGAAAAGTACAATAATAATCAATTAAGTTCTTTGTTTGGAATTTGAATAGAAATAGAAATACAGTGCGTAGTTATGTACACAGTCAATGTGTGTGACTGAGGTTTGACACAATGTATTTGTTTGTAACATAAACACAGAACAAATATAATGTTACGTGCATTGTCCTAAATGCAAAGGAAATGGCATCGGCTAATGTTTTAGTCATTCATCTTCGTCCTTTGAATTCCTCATCTTCTCTGTCAGCACGTACATTTTTGCTTCGACGATTTAAGCACTGCTGATCTTGTTCTTACCTCCAAAGGCAAAGTGACGCTGGGCAGGAGTTCGTTTGAATGCCTTCACTCCCAATGGGTTGTTCTTGCCCTGTGATAATGGACATCAAATTTGGATAAGAAAAAAGTGAAAAACAATCTATACAAATATCAACTGCATAAACTTATGCACATATACAACTTAATTAAGAGATTATTGGATAAATTTTTTTCCTATGCAAAAAGCTGATTATACAATCCAAGAGCTTATTTAGTTTAAACTTTGTATGAACTGTTTATAGTATTACAGAAAACTTATGAAACCAATCTGAAATCAGCTTATGTAAACCGACAACTAAAAAAATCCAATAAAAAATACAAGCAAATAAAAGATAAGGTTGACTTAATCATACCTTAAGACAAAGTCCTTGATAAATGTCACAAACTGGATACTCATGAGGGCAGCAACTGTAATGATCTTCACAACAAGTAGCAGACTCAAGAGGACAACATCCCCATTCAAAGCAGGACCTTCCATACTCATAAATACAGCAACAAGTGGTTCCTTCAGCACAGCTATAGTAACTGTCACAGACAGATGGTGGCTTCACAGGTGAAGGAGGTGATGGTCCAGGGTTAGGAGGATTCTGTCCATTCTTAATTGGATAAGATGGCTCGATCGCGATTCCACATTTGCCTGATCTGCTTGAAGCTAGATTACGTTCAAGGCGGATGTAGCCGGCTTCTCCCCAGCTAGAACCCCATGAGTTCCTCACAATCCAATAATCTTTACCGTTTTCGGTACCATATCCCACAGCTGCAACACCATGGTCTAATGCTGTTCCACATCGTCCTGTAAACACACCCTGATAAACAAGAGACAAATGGAATACATTAAGGGTTGGTTTTGATTGGTTTATTTGAGTTTTTATCTACCGACCTAAACACTTGTGAGACTTTTTCAGAGAGCTTATAGAAACAACTTATAACATGAGTCGTAAGCTCTCAATGATAGTTTAACAAAATAGCTTATAATTTATATGAAAACCATTTGACTTTATTTTATCTTTTGCTATAGAAACAGTTTATACAATTATTCTTATATGATAAATACTTATGCCCTAAATAAAAAAAGTTCCGGAAATAAAATAGTAGGCAATATTGAAGATGATTTGATGGATAGCCAAAGCAAGACCACTTGTATATACTTGTTTTTTATTCAAAATCAATATGGCCCGTATAGTTAGATACAACTCTTTCCATTCATTTCTCGTATACTATATAGCCCGTAGAAAACAGATTGTCTGTTATTGTTGACGCAACTAGATCTTTATCATTTTGTGCAACACCATTAGATGTAGCAAAATGATAGAGATATAAGATGCATCAATCAGCAAATAAACAAATCACACTTTTATGAATTTGGATCTTCAGACTCGTGTTTTGGATAGTCAGAATACGAGTCTAAGACTACATGAGTATGGAATTCAAATTATCTGCAAGTCAGGGAGTCCAAATTCATAAATATGGTATGCGATGCAGGTTTTCTTGGTTCAGAGTATAATTAGTTTAGAAACTTACATATTCATATAACTGGAATTCCCTACCGCCTCCTTCAATAGCAACACTGATGGGTTGATTTGCAACAGCCTTTTGCAAGGCCAATTCATCATAGCCGGGAACATCTTCATAATCATCAATAGAAACAACTTTAGCATTTTTCTGCATACAAAAGAAAATAACCAAACAGATTAAAAACCAATCTAAGATTTAAATGGTAACTAGTAGTACTAATTATCTATCCTTCACAAGCATATGTCATTGTTCAATACGACGCATAATTACCGATAAGTTGACATGTCATTCAAATCCATATATTTGTTGGGTTACAACTGAGGGGAAACCCCCGCAGCACAGTTCAAAGGTAATTCTGTAATCTAGACCGTAGTATTTAAATAAAAGTAGTACTTTCAATTAAAATTGAAAGGTATTGCAATCGCTCTGCAGTCAGAGGCGTAAACATAATTGGCTGAAGTTCATGATCAAACATCATGTGTTCATTGTTTTCATTCATGTATCTTTATTCTTTAGAATCAGGGTTGTTGTTCTAACGATCATTACTATCATTAAATAATGAATGATTAAGAGACTAACCCTGTATTGGTCACATCTACCATCAACAGCAAGGTAGGGATAATCCTCATCAGAGTCAATGCCACCATTATCAATGATGAAATCAAAGGCGTAGTCCATAAGGCCACCATTGCATCCTTCATTGTATGATGTATCACAGTCCACCAGCTCTTGTTCTGATAGTGAAATCAAATCTCCTGTCACTATCTTATTTATTCCTTCCACGGCAGCAATTGCTGAGAATGCCCAACAACTCCCTTCATTGCAAAAAAAAACATATAAAAATTAGCAAAATTTGCAAATAACAAGATATTCTTGTGAGTCGATTGAATATATGTCGTCATTTTCATTTTCTTAAATTATTATTAAAATCTGCGTGATTAATGCTAATTTACTTAGTTAAGAAATAAAGAATAATCATTTTTCTTTGACAATTAGAAAAAGATGTATGGTAAGATAAATAGAGCTATATTATTAACTACTCTAGGGAGCTAAAGAATCATAATCTGATTGAAAAGCACACACCGTATGAATATTTACGTGCTTTGCCGTGGCCATCATGAAGACCATTTAGTACTCTATAAACAAAATGGTCGGTTGATGAATATTATTCCATTAAGGCATTGACCATTCACTAAATGGTAGGTAAGTAGGCTAACAAAGTTCAAATATGTGATTATTTATTTTAGATGATAAAATTCATTAATTATTTATTAAATATAATTAACTATAAACTTGGATAAGATTAACCGACTTTTTTTAAGTAGTATTCCATTTCATGCCGATTTAAGCATCTTGAAAAAGAGATTAATTACATTGAAATTTGTGATTAATTACATTTTTGTTGATTGTTAATGAGTATTTACACTGCATTAATCAACAATTTAATTGTTGATTTAATTTAATTACAATACAAAAGAAAATAATATTGTAAAAATAATAATAATCATATATTCAAATCTAAACTTTTTTATCAATGCCTTGCAACTAATCAAGCAGTACGACACAAGAATAATACACTCAAATACAAAGTCTTTTTTACTAAATTTCACAATCAATCCTCAAATCGAACGTTTTTTTAACAATTCCACAATCAATCATCAAATACCAAAGCCACCAAATTTTTTAAGCACATAGAAATCAAGATGAATTTTCGGGAACAGGTTCGATTCAAACACCCAAAAGGATCAAAACAATAATTTTGTTTCATGTAAGACTCGGATCCCAAATAAAAACCAGGCCAGAATTATATAATCCTAAGGACATATCCATAAAATTTTAAAATAGTCTCAAAATAAGAGTCTCGTATTTAATTTTTATTTAAATATAAATAAAAAATAAAATAATATTTATCAACCACAAAAAAAAAAAAAAAGTTCTAAAGATATTTTTTTTCGATATGGTTAGATCACGTGGATGGTCAAGCAACATCAGAATCAATAAATCGAAGATAAGATCAAAAAGAATTAATATAGCAAAATATCCACAATAATAGGTAATGGATATTATTAAAAAAAAAATCAAACAATGATGATTAAAAACGAAGAAAATAATTTAGCTTTTTTTCCTTTTTTTTTATAAAAAAAAAAAAAAAAAAAAAAAACAGCTAAATAATTTAGTGAAAATATCGAAGTAAGTGCTTACCGCAACTTCCTTGGTCTTTGACTGCAGCAACAGCACCTTCCTTTCTCCAATCAACGGATTCGGGTAATTTATCACCGACACGTGGCGCATATCTATTGCTCTGTGAACTCACCTTACGGATCCTCCGGTTCGGATCGCCCCTAGTTCCCAAAAACTTGGCTCGATACTCTTCATTGGATAGATCAGCGAACCGGGTCAGACCCAACCTATAGGTCGAATTTAGACCATTGTGTTCATCGATGAACTTAAGGTTGTCTTTGAAGATCTCAAACCTCTTGTCTTTCTCACTTAAACCGTTGTAAACTTTACCGTGCTTAACTAACCACTCCTCGTACAAGGTCAACACTTCCTTTTCGGTTCTGTGGCTTGATTTACCGGCGTGGGTTTTGTCGTACGAGATTATCGACATGTCTAAGGCTACTGAAACTGTGAAGGTAAGTAACACGAGGAGGATCGTAAGATTCATGGTGTGGGAGAGACTTGTGGAAGCCATTTTTGTGAGACTTATTTTTAGAGGAAGAAAGAAGGTTAGAATGAAGAAAAAGGTGCAGTGAATGTGGACCTTATAAAGACACGAGGGGTGGGAAATTGGGTTAATTTTAAATTATTACTACTATTATAATTATTAAAAAAATCTCTAATACATTTCAAGAGTTTTAATACATTATTTTTTAAATTAATAAACTAATAATCAGTTTTATGAATAAAAAATTATTTATCGATTTTTTATACTAAAGAACATTTCATAAAAAATGTCTTTTTTTTATGAAATATTGTATTAAATTTTGTATACTTTATTGCAAAAAATATTCAATATTCATTATTATAAGTAATACAAAAATTATTTTACAAACATTTTTAATAAATAATATTTAATTATTATAATTTTTTAGATGATAGTATTAAATAAATAAATAAAATTTATTTTTTATTTAATAATTTAAATGTATTGTATATGTTCAATTTAAGACGTAAAAAAAACCTCTAACTATAATTATATTTAATGATAATCGAAATAATAATCGATGCTGATTAGGTAGGAAAATCGGCATGGAGATATATGAATTGAATGATGAATTATTTAATTGTAATGAATATACTATAATATACAGTATTAAAAACAATTAACGTGGAGAATACAAGGCACAATTGTTTCAGATGGTAAGAATTTATGGGGGAAAAAAATATGTTTTGGAAAAAATTTAGAAGGTGAAATTATTTTTGGTTTTGCTATTGTTAAGAAATTTTATTTGGCGAAAGTCATTTGAAAATTTTAATAAATATTCAAAAAATTTATACAAAAAAAATAGCTAAATACTTTTTAAAAAATGGATAATTTTGAAAATAAAATAAATTTTTTTAAAAGGAAAATGAAGTAATTTATATAAACTGAAAATAACGACTTTATAAAAGAAATTATTTACAAAAATAGCGAGTTTGTAATTGAAAATAGGGGAAATTTTGGAAAATAAATAAAGAAAAAGAAAGAGAGTGTGAAGAGAATTTTAAGAGAAGAAGGGCATGTAGATAGAATATGATAGGGCGGGGCCATGTGGGGTCAAATGAAAAGAGTACCCACAGAATTGGGAATCTCGATATCGATTGGCCAATTCTCTCACGCGCTCAACACCAATCGCGGACCCTCATTTTATAACAATGAAGTAAAAGAATGTTTTACTAAATAATTCCTAATTAAGTATGGATTTATAAGTTTAAACAGTTAAAAATTTATGTTTAATTTATTATCTATTAAAATTGTTAAATTTTATTTAAAAAAATATTTTATAAAACTACTTTAAAAATATATTTAAAAAATTAAAATATATATAAGAATTCATTTTAAAAATATGGACACAAAATAAAATCAAACAAGATATTAGAAATTAAAAATAAAAAAAATTTATTATAAAATTAAAAATAAAATAGCAAAATTTGGTAAAAATTAAAAACTTAATTTATTATTAAAATAATTAATCTAATAGATATATCTCATATCTAGAGACAACATATTTTCGGGTCTACAAACTAACTTTTTTATTAAACCCTTTTTGGACAAAAATTGATTCAATATCCAAACTT
>JBBPBS010000689.1:2730403-2744176 GCA_037974835.1 Cicer judaicum
TAGCTTAAACACTTATATAATTTACTTGTTTTATAATAAAATATAAGTAAAATTAATAATTAAAATATTGATGTATCTGATTAAAAATTTATTTTAAATATATCAATTTTCCACCTATCATTTTTATTTATACTTTATTTCATAACGAATATTTAACAATTTTGAGAGTAGTTAAAAAAAGTTCATAATTCTTTTATCAATGTAATTGTTTAAAGAAAAAATAATCTCAATTGAGAACTATTAATCAATACTTCAATTAATTCTTAATTCCAACGACAAAATCATACTTAGAATTCTACAGTTTATTTATTTTATTTTTTGTTATATATTCTATAATTTTGAATTTTTTTTCGTATATTTTTTTTTATAAAAAAAAAATTAAAATGGCTCACTTTAAAATTAATATACAAAAATATTTAACTTTTTTTTTTATTTCTTCACGAGATTGTGAAATACATAAGCCACAAGAAAGATAAATTGTATTCCTACTAAGAGGTTGTATCGTGTGGATGCGACAATCTATATATTATCTTTTTTAACAAATGTAAAATATATAAAATTAATACATAAAGCATAATAAAAATAAAAACTAAATTATATTAATAAAATATATTTAATAAAAAATACAACAAATTTTAATTAAACATAATGACATAACAAAAAATTTAATTATTTATTTAATAAATTTAATTTTAGTGTTCTAAATTTCAGTAAAAGTTTTCTTAATGACATAAAATGACAAAAAAAAATCAACCACACATTATCACAAACTATTAAAAAAATAATATATTTATTCACATTTATTTATATTTTTTTATACTTCTTATATTTACTTTAACGTATTTTTTATTTTATTTTTATTATATTGGAGAGAATATCCAAATTCCAACACAACATTATCGAATGAGAGATGGATACATGGAATGTGTGTAGTCTGCATTGTCATTCTTTTACATGGTTTCTTTCTCACCTTACAAACTTCGAAAGGTCCAAAAAAACAGTATATTTTTCTGTATATTAATATTAAAGTGAGATGTGTCGAAAAGTTTATTTTGACGATATACGAAAGAAAAAAAAATACCTATAGTTTATGTAAATAATCAAGTCAACCAGAAATAAATTTAAATAATCTCAATGTCGCCTCCTCGCGGTTCACGCGAATGGAGTTGGAGGAATTGAGTAAAACAGCAAAATAAATTTATATTTTTATATGAAAAACAGCAAATATTTGAAATACTGTGCTGTAATATTACTAATTATTGTACATAAAAAATAAATTTCATTTAATTATATATACTTTAATATTATAAATGGATTTAATAATAATATTTTATAAATTATTTTTAAATATTAATTCAATTGACAAATATAGATATTATTAAGATTGATATTTCAAGTTTGAACTCTGAATTTTTTAGATGGATAGATCAATTACAGTAGAATTTATAATTTTTGTTAAAATAAAAAAATTATACAAATTAATGTGTGGCACATGAGTGATAGCTGCTTGAATTATATTTAACTATTTAGTTAATAGTTATATATCTAAAAACTGTATGTTAGGAGATATAAACCTTTTAGGTGGATCTCAATTATCTCTATAATATTTTTTAAAAACTAATTATCTCTAGAATTACCTTTTATGGTTGTGTGCGATGATAGTTTGATTACATAAAATAACAATATAATAAAATAAATATGAATATATAATAAAATATGATATAAAAAGTTATGAACATTAATTATTCTCGTGCTTTTACTTCTCAAAACGAAAGTTGTTTATTCTCGTGCTTATTATGAACATAAATTCTATAAACATTAAATATCATATAAATTTATTATGTACATAATAATTAGTTTAAATATTAAATATTATGAACATTAAACATTAAATAAAAATAAAACACTAAATATTATATAATAATATAAATGTATTAATGTACTTTAACTTTAGATAATTATTTAATCAACGACTTGTGTGTTTATTGTCAATAAAAAATATTTGCATTAGTCGTGTATAAACATTAAATATTTTATTTTTTTTTTTCTTAATTATAATTTTAATCTATTTATTTATACTCATATATAAAATTTATATCCTATTTTAAAATCTTATACTTTTAGTTTCTAATAATTAAAAAAAAAAAAAAACTTTTTTATTTGAAAGAGTTTAGTTATGGATGGATAGTCAACAAATATACTATGAGAAGGAGGATTTGCCACATCTTGTGTCTCTGGTGGGTGTCTTAATTGGGTGGAAGACTGCGACATCTTAATTTTCAATTTGGTTTTTCTGAATGAATAAAAAAGTGATAGTGGTAAAATATCATTCATTGCAAGCAAATTTGGCAACACTCATAAAAATTGGAGGGTAGATACACCATACACCAGCCGTATGTATCATCATCTCTAGGAATCAATTTTCTTGTCTTTTTGTCTATTATATAAATGGGACCCACACAAGTGGCTCAATAGTCAGACTTTTGTATTTTCAATCAATTAATCTTATGTCTTATGGTTCAAAATATACTTTTTTGTGTGGGAAACTTATCTCATTCGTTGCGTTTGCGTCTATAACTGTAACACAGTTTGGAGTTTAGCAGTGTAACACTCTCCTTCTCTTATTAGAAGCCGTATTAATACACAAAACAATCATAAAATCAAATAATATTTTTATTTTAAATTATTTGTGGTTTTTCTGTATTAATATAATATTAATTATTTTTTTACTAATACATATTTACATATTGGATTTTAATTTATTATTTTTTAATAATTACAGATAATAAAAGTATTTAAATAAATAAAATTCATTTTATCATAAAGGATAACACACTATGTCATTATCTTAAAAATTGTACATAAATTTAAATGAGACATGTATTTAAAATGAGGTAGATATATTACTGTTTTATGTTTTTTTATAAATAATTAATATTAGTAAATAATTATTAATTTTAAATTAAATATATACTTCGTCACTCCAACTCTTTTAAACTGTCAAAATCTTTTATAAATTATAACATCATTTTATATTTTTAATATAATCGTTAACTATTTAATTTTTAAAAATTAATTGTATTAATAATATCACTTAATTTTTTTTTATTATTATATCATAATCAATTTAAATTGATTACACTTTTAAGAATAATTTAAATTATTGAAAATAATTAAAAGTATAAGATTCAACCCAATATGCAAAACCCCATTATAATAAAAATAGTAATAGGGTATATAACCATGAATCAGTTATTTTAAAACAATTAAAAATCACACAAAAATATGTTTTAAAATAATAAAATAAGATCAACTTCAAACAAAACCAATTAATTCAATTAAATCTAATCATGAAACCGTTGTGTTTCTCATTTCAAAGATAATTTTAAAATTCAATTAATTTTTTAACAATTAATATTAATATTTATATCATTAATATTATTAATAGTTTATTAAATTATAGATTAAACACACAACCATCCTATCATTTTATTATCTCCCTCTAACCACCGAACTAATTTTATATAGATGTAGTTTGGATACTCTAAAAACCTTATCCATAAACACCCTTAGTCTTGAGCTGGATAATGGATCTAAATCGTAAACCCAATTTATAACATTGTAAGTTAACGTTTTCGATGTGAATTATGAACATAAGATTTTTGGGTCGGTGGCTTGTATTAATTATGATTTTTGTTAGGTTCACATGTCAGGAAAAGATATAATCACATGGAGTTGATTGCGAAGACCAACAGTTTCTTAGAGATTAAGAATAAAATAATAGAGAATAATATCACGTTCCAAACGAGTCTCTAGCGACTAGCTATGATATTTTTAAAAGAGTTAATAATGTTTTGATTTTTATATTATGAGATCAAATTAGTTTTAGTCCCGAAAATTTATTTATATACATTTTATCGGTGTAATTTGAGTTCTCTCTTTTTAGTTTTTGTGATATTAAATATGTTTTAGGTGTTTTTCGTGTTTCAACTTATCATGTTAGTCATTTGGAGTAGAGTGATAGTTCAAGAACATTAAATTTATCAAAGTTTATGAAGCTACTTTATTTTGTTTAAGGATAGAAATAGATTAGGCTGTTCATTAGGAGTTTACGGTCTGATTTAGCCTGACTTATCTAATAAAAATGTTATGTTTATATTATTTTTAAAAGCCTATTTATTTAAAAATATCAGAGTTAGACTTATAAAAAAGTCTATATATATTTTATTATTTATAATATTATTTTATATTATTATATTAATAATATTATTTCTTATTTTAAATTCTATAAATTAGACAATCACTCAGTAATCATTCCATATTCAGTAGTCGTTCTATATTCGGTAACGATTCTATATTTGGTAGTCGTTCATATTCGGTAGTCGCTCAATTAGTTAATCACTTAGTAGTTATTCCATATTTGTTTAAGAGATAATAATGGGTGTGTTTGTTTTAGAGAAAAAAATCTATTATTTGAAACAAAAAGTTATTTTTTTAGGGTCTAAAGGGTGTTTGTTTCATATTTTTTAAAAGTTATTTTGTTAGAAAAATTATTTTTTGTTTAATATATATAAATATGTACATTGCTATTGGTATATGAAGAACATAATATTAGTAGAGTATTTAAATATTTTAATGTGAATACGACTTTTAAATAGGCTTCTAGATCAGACCAAACTTTTAAAAAGGTCAGGCCAGACCGGAAAAAATACCTATGATAGACCGTAGTCAAGACTTATACCTAAAAAATGAATCGTATGACAGGTTCAGACCCTTCAAAGCCTGGTCTGACCTGAAATATTCTCACCCCTAATTTTGCCTAATGAATCACCCATTTCTCCATGCAAGCTAACATGAGCATTACGTTCCAAATTGTTGATTTCACTCTTTATTATTTCTCATGGAGACAACAATGTCTCTTCAGGAAAGATTGTGTTTCAATTCTGCATTTTTATACGATTTGCTTGATGATATGAGTTTGTGAGGCCAAAATGTCATTTATGAGTTGTATTTAAGGGTTTCTATCATATTTTATTGGGGTTTTATTGACATTGGCTTAGGATTGTAAAAATACATTGACTACGAAGGAGATTGAAGACCTAACCTTGAGAGTAAGATTGAAATATCAATTCGATTCAACTATGTGTAATTCTTATTTTTTTATTGTTATTTCAGATAGAGAATCTCAATAGCTAAGTTTTTATGATTAAGATTAGATGAACCTCCTTAATGACTATGTGGTTGACTATGAATTTTGATGGTGCAATTGATGTTTATTAATGGTTGATCTTTATCTTTGTTGTTTGTTAATTGACGTTTACTTCACTATAGGTGTAATCATGATTAGTATTTCATCTATCAAATCATTCAAAAATATAAATAATTTGAAAAAAAATACTAATCTTGAATACATTGTGTGAAAGACTTTTGACATAAGAATCCTATACCAAGATTGAATTTCACTTCCCCACCAAACTGAAATAATGGTATCAAATGTTAGAACAACTTCAATTAAAGGGTGGATAATTGAATTGATTTGAGCTAATAGTTAAATAAGTGGATGACTCAATAACATGAGTGAAGGAAAAATATTAACATAACAACTATATTTGTGGTTTGTTAGTTGACGTTTATTTCACTGTAATCATGATTAGTATTTCATCTATCAAGTCATTTATAAATATAAATAGTTTGGAAAAAAAAAATATTAATCTTGATTACACTGTCCGAAAGACTTTTGACATAAGAATCCAATACCAAGATTGAATTCCGCTTCCCCACCAAACTGAAACAATGGTATCAAATGTTAGAACAACTTCAATTCAAGGGTGAGTAATTTAATTGATTTGAGCTAATAGTTAAATAAGTGGATGACTCAATAACATGAGTGAAAGAAAAATATTAACATAACAACTAATTACAGATCTTTAATTCAAGAGAATTAAGATACTTTTTCTTTTCATACATGCGCAAATCATCTAAGATAAAATTATATGATGTTCTTTATAATGAAATTATTTTTTATGAGAAATGTTAATAACATATTCTCTAACACACATTTCTCAATATACTAGTTTTTAATAGTTTAAATTCAAACGAGACTCCTCAAATTTATTAAATTTATAGAAATCCTACATAATTTAGTGAATCTTAATTAAAAAGTGTGTGATTATTTAAAAAGCGAGTAAGAAGTGTGTGTTAGAAAATTTGTTATGACATTTTTCTATTTTTATTTGATAATTGTAATTTTAGTACTGTTTTATTTTTATTTTGTTGACAAGTTCTAATACTATCTTATTATGTGCAATATCTTATTTATTATTTCCGTTGCAACACTATAAAATTTTAAATTCTTATTTATTTAGTTTTTTTTATAAGTGAATGTCAGTAGTTATTTTACTTGGTGGAGAAAAAAATGTTTAAACTAAAATTAAATATGTTATTCATATGTAAATGTTGTTAGTTTAATCCTTGTCAAAATAGAACTAAAACTAGATGGAGAACATGAATTTTGAAAAAAGTCAAATCTTCAAATAATATTGTAATGCTTCGTTTCACAATATATAATTTACTAATTTATAAATTATAGATTTTTTTAATGCAAAATTTACAAATTAATTATAGATCTTTTTTTGTCAACAAAAGTTTATTGCAGATAGATTGAAATAGATTATAGATTATGCATAACCCTTGTCATTGAATCCACATTCCATAAAGAGAATAAATTCTTTTTTGAGCTTATATATTACTATTGAATTAGAAAAATGTTCTTCTGCTCTTTAATTTTTACCATCTTTCTTCAATGCACTATCAAAAATTAAATTCAATAATATATTTTACGAAATTAAAATTCAATAAAAGTGAATAAACATGAAAAGTTAAATGAATATTCATCCCATTTAATTAAGCTATGCAATAAAGTTTTAATTAAAATAAGATATTTATATTTGAAATTTTACCAGATAAATATAATAAAAATGTATTTTATTCAATTATTATAATATTCACATTTATACAAAATAGTTAAAAATATAATGAAAAAGAATCTGAAATATCGATCCAGGAAGTATGGGGGTGCAAATAGATAGTCAATGAAACAGAAACACACTTGTAAAGTGGATCACTACTGCCTCAAGATGTGTTCGAAAATTGAAACTCACTTTGGCAAAGAATCCCTTTTGTTGTCTTTTGCAGCAAACAAGTATGAGAGTGAAGCTTCCTCCCCATTTCCACCTTTCCAATTCACACACTACACACAACACACACATTTATTATTTATAATTTTTTGTTGTTGTAAATAATAATATTTGCTTAATACTTATAGTTTATTTTATTAGGTGTAATATTCTTATGTTTTATACCGAAAATTTATATTTGTAAGTTCATTATATTATAATTAAAACAGGTATTTAAATTTCATTTTTTTAAGGTTCACCTAGGATTACAGTTTACACAGAGCAATGTTTATTTTAAATGTATTGAATTATTTTCTATATTTGATTAAATTTTTTTTTCCATTTGCTACTAGGGATTAAAATGAGTAATTTTTGTATTTTTGATAAATAAAATGAATAACATTTAAATATAAATTAATTGTAAAAAATGTCATCTTAAAACAAAAAGAAAATATATTTAAACTCACGTAGTTAATAACTACAAGAATTTAAGTGAAGGTCTTAATGCTTCGGACAACTATTGATATTGAATGAAAACGAATTAGAAACATATAAGAAATAGGGACAAGTTTTGATTAATCGAAAAAAATTTATATTTATTTTTTGTTTTTTTTTAGGTTAAAATTTTGATTTTTGTCTCACCTTTTTGATGAAAATTAAATTTCTTTAACACGTGCCACACTCTTTTGTATATATAAAATATTTTATTTAAAAATCATATTTATTATAAAAATTATGCTAACAAGTGTTATAAAAATTATTCTTTAAGAAACTAAAAAAGAAAAGAAAAATATTGTATAAAAAATATTAAAATTTGAAATTTCTATGAGTTGAATGCACTATTTTTAAGATTGAATTTCCTGTTTTAACAAATACCCTTCAGTGTTTTAACAAATACCCTTGCTCTTTAGATACTTGTTAACATTTCCATTATTTATAATTAACATAATAAGATAATAATTATTATATAATAATAAATTAATAAAATATTAAAACTATATTTCTGTAAAGAGCAGATTAAAACTTATAATATATGAAAAATATTAAATAAAATAAATAAATATATTTGTGTATGTCTCTAAACCCACGTCATACCTCGGTTCTCGGGGGAAAACTTGCACATTGCTAAAATGAGTTTATTCTTCAAAATTAGAACATGTTCGAGTAGATATATAAATACCAATTATGTTGTCATGTGTAAGTAGATATAGAACTAGAGGACAGCTAAGAGAACAAGGCCTTCGTGTGACTGTCCAATGTATATAGGATTTTTTGTGGGCTGCATTTGTCTTTTTTAAAAGTCTTTGAAACAAAAAATTGAAGAAATGGGCTTATGGCCCACTTTAAGTCACATGATGTTAAATTTTTAAGAATTATACCGTACACCCTTCAATTGTACCTCCCATCCCTAATATTGAAAGAAAAAAAAAATGTCACGACTAAAAAGTCCCTCTCAGACTCTCAAAGCTAAATGGTCTGCTTATTTTAGCTGTGACACATTTTTTTCTCTCTTTCAACACGTGGATTGGGGGATCTGTTTATCAAGAGGAAATCTTTTTATCACATATTTTCATATTTATACTTCAATTCTACATTTTATACAAATTATTTATTTTATTTTAATTTTAAAAAATCTTACCCTACTAAATTTAACTTAAATTTTGAAAAATGTAATAATTTTTTTTAAACGTTAACATATTTTAGAAAATTCAAACGTTATGTATTTGAAATTTTTTTGACGAGTATTTATGAAGATAAATGTGTTTTAGAACATTTAAAATTTGTTATGAAATTTTATTGTTTAAGTTTTTTGAAACATAAAACAGTTTTCCAAAACACAATTGTGTTTATAAATATTAGAAATTTATTATGAAAAACAATGATCTCTTGAGCTGGTCGGACTTGGAAAGTGAAGCCCGTTTTGTTTTTCTTAGGCAAATTCCTGCGGTACGAGAATTTAGAAGAAATTGCACTGTGGATAAATAAATGAATAAAGACTAAAATATAATTGTTCTTAAATTCTAGCCTAACTAATATAATTGAAATATAATTGAGAGGATATAAATACTATTAGTCAGAGTGTACAATTAGAAAGAAAAAAATATAATTCTTTTGTCTCCCAACTAATATCACTTTAACAAGGAAAAATTATCCCAAAATAAATGTTATTTTTATTTCATCTTTTAGAAAACTAAGATATAATTACACAACTAATATCACTTTGACAATTTTTCTATTGTACCTTTAAATACACAAAAAACATATATTAGATTAATTATATTTTTACTTAATGAATAGTAAAAATACTAAACTTACGTAAATATATTATTTCTTAATATGTTTGTCAAAGGTTAAAAGAATTAAAGTTAAAAAAAAATGAGGAAATACTAGTAGAACTTTTTTTATTTATTTATGTGAAATAAAAAAAAATGACTAATTATGAGAATGAAAAATATTTAATATTATTTTAAAATTTGAAATAGTTTTTTTTTGGGTCTATTTTTTAGAAAAAAACACTCATTATGACATGGAAGAAGAATATTTTTTATAGCAGAAAAATAAACTATCAATTCAACCACTTATTTGTAAATACTATTAACAAATAGTTCACAAAAGCATTGTTTCATTGAAAAAAAAATTACTCCCTCCTTTACACAATAAATATTAAAGGAGTAAAAAAATCATTTTAAAATGAACGAAACTTCAATTATTATGTATTAGTAGATTACTTCCAAAATACTAATATCAGAAGATGTTAGACTATGTGAATTTGGAATGAAATAAAGTGATACTAGTATTATATTTAACATATATTAGTACGTTACTTCCAAAATGTTATGTATTATATTTAATATACCCTTTCTTATATACATTAATATGTATGTAATGGACATTTAAGGGGTATTAAAAATATCATGTCGACATTATAATATGACGCACATGTGACGAAACCACAAAGGAGTGCAATAGCTGTAGTTATATATAAAACCACAATAATGTTCATTGCATAAACCATGTGTATATCACTTTTATTTGGACTACACTATCCACCCAACACCCAATCATTTTTCATATATTATTATAATATGCATATAAAAATGAGCAATTTAAAAGTTGGCCTAATTAACAAACATCACTTCTTTCTGCCTACAAATTCTTTCACTCTTACCTCTAAATCCAAACATAGAAACAAAATCAAGCCAACCAACCAAAAAACATGAGTTGTAACATTCCTTCAAAATTGTTGTTGACAACATTGTTCATGCTCTTTGTATTCAAAACAGAATCATTAGTATTTTCAGACCAAAGACTTGCAAAAGTATATCCAGTGATTCAAAAATTCAAGTCTTTGATTACTTCAGATCCATTAGGTGTAACAAAATCATGGATTGGTTCAAATATATGCAACTACAAAGGGTTCTATTGTGATAATCCACCAGATAACAACTCTGCTATTGCTTTAGCTTCAATTGATTTCAATGGTTTTCAACTTTCAGCTTCAACACTTGATGGTTTCATTGATAAACTTCCTGATATTGCTCTTTTTCATGCAAATTCTAACAATTTTGTTGGATCAATCACACCGCTAATAAAAAATTTACCTTATCTTTATGAGCTTGATTTAAGCAACAATAAATTATCAGGTCCTTTTCCAAATTCTGTTCTTGGTATGAATAGTTTAACATTCTTGGATTTAAGGTTCAATTTTTTCTCAGGTGGGGTCCCACCACAAATTTTCACAGAAAATCTTCAAGTACTTTTTATTAACAACAATCTATTGACACAAGATTTGCCTGATAATTTTGACACAACAAAAAGTGGTAATCATATTTTTTTACTAACTTTGGCTAATAACAAATTTGTTGGTCCAATACCAAGAAATCTTCCTAAGGCTTTGTCAACATTAGCTGAGGTTGTTTTGTTAAACAATGATTTAACAGGTTGTTTACCTTATGAAATTGGTTACCTTGAAGAAGCTATTGTTTTTGATGTTGGAAATAATCAACTTACTGGTCCTTTACCTTTGTCTCTTAGTTGTCTTGAGAAAGTTGAGGTTCTTAATTTGGCTGGTAACATGTTTTATGGGATGGTGCCAGATGTTTTGTGTGAAGAGTTGGAGAATTTGGTGAATTTTTCTTTGTATGATAACTATTTTACACATGTGGGACCCTTTTGTAGGATGTTGATTGAAAGAGGTATTGTTGATGTTGGAAAGAATTGTATTCTTGATCTTCCTTTTCAGAGATCAGTGATTGAATGTGCTGATTTCTTTTCAAGACCAAAGATATGTCCTTTCATGTGGTTTCATAGTTTTGTTCCTTGTAATGTTCCTTTTAAAAAATCACATGTTTCTTCCATTCCTTAGATCAAATGTATGTATCTTTTTCCTTCACATTTCATTTGGTTTGCAATTCTTTATGTTTTTTTTAATCATGTATAATATGTATAATAATTGTGTTCAACACTCAGTTTCTGATTGTTTATTCATTTCATGTCAATGTCTCCAAATGACATGTTATGTTACTTCAAAGTCCTATATCATGAGCATTTCATAATAAATTATTTTCCTAATCAGGTGTTTTGGGAATGTATGCTTTGTTTTGTAATAGATAAATTTGATATGACTGTGATAATTTTTTTTATATATACTAGATATTTAAGTGGAAGTGAAATTGTGAAAAATATTTGGTTTAGTTGTGTTAGTCACAACAAGAGATAATTATTTCTAAATATTTTAATATTGATGTTTTTTTTGTTAATATATGTTTTCGAGCCTTCTGATTTTGTTTAAATATGTTATCACATTCAAGTGTCTTAAGATTGTGACAAAATTATTGTTTACGATTAAATATATAAAATTATTGTTTACGATTAAATATACATAAATTTAAAAAGAGATATGTAATAAAAAAAATTGAAACTAAATAAGTGTAAATTTTAATCCAAGTAGACCTAGGTGTATTGACTAGAGTAAAGAGTCAATAAAACTGAGACATTAAGTGATATAGGAGAGTAAGAAGAAATGAGAATGCATATATTTGTTGGAAGAGTAAATCTTGGCCTATTAATAGGCACAATTGTGTACTTCTTTTGGGTGGGAATACCCTTAATTTGAACTTTAAATGAACTAAAAAATTGAGCGTTAAGTTCAAATTAAGCATTGTCCTGGTTCGAACCAAATTTATGAATTTTGTTTTAAGTTGTAAGTTTGATTCATCAGCTAAGGAACACTTAATAAATTTAAAGTATTTTTCGTTAGACATGGAAACGATAATAATCAAATGTTATCTATTAATGACTATCAAATACATTATCTTAGAATTTAGTTTTGGTCTAATTCAATTTTACAAAATCAGTTTATAAAATAATATTGTCATCATATAAATGTATTTTTAGTTTAAATTTGGTTTAATGTGAAGACTTCAAGTGTTTAAATAATGGTAACTTATTAATAAATAATTTATTTAATTTTAGAAATACTATGATAATATTTTAAAATTTAGATACAAAATCGAGTAACTAATGTTAGCAAATATGGAACGGGGTTCAACTTATAATCCCTTAATTGGCCTAAGTATGATATTACATATAAATTGCTATTACTATACAATTTTGCAAATTAACATTAATATATACTCCAAGTTTGTGAAGAAAGGGTGGTTGGACATGGACAACAGGAGGATAATCTAAAATTGCCGAGAAAAGGGGCTTTTAAAATGCATGGTCCCAAAAATTGTGGTATTGTAGTGATAAGCATGGCCCCAAAGTCACTTTATATGTTCTATTAGCTGCCACACTATACAAAATAGTGATATACAGTATCATATTGGCAAAATTTTAAATAGAACAACACTACACACGTGAATAAATGGTTTATTACATAAAAGTACTAGCTATATCCAAGTTTTAATCTCAAATAAATATATTAATTTTATATTTGAGATGATTGATTCACGGTATTTGAGTCTTTATATTATTTTTTAACATTTGTTTATTTTATATATTTTTTTAAAATTTAATCAGTATTCACTTATAATACAAAATAATTTTATGTAAGTGTTCAGTCAAATATCATCATATATAGGTTAAATACTATTTGTAGTCTCTTAACTTAATTTTAGTTAATGTTTTAGTCCTTTATTATTATTATTTTTTCCGATTTAGTCCTTTATTTTATTTAAGTGACAATTTGATCTTTTATATTTTAAAATGTCAACAATGTTATCTTTATTTTTTGCAAAATTTTAAAAAATTCATCAAAAACTTCAAACAAAATCCATAAAATTAATTATCATCCTCAATATAATACAATTTCATCAAATTCATATCTTAAATCTTTAAATAAATTCATATTTTCATCTCTAAAAACATCAAATAAAGAATGACAAATATGAGTTTATTTGAAGATTTGAGCTACAAATTTAAAAAAGTTTATTTTATATTAAATAATATAACTAAATTTATGAGTTTTGTTTGAAAATTTTGATGAATTTTTATAAAAAAAAGAATAACATTGTTAACATTTTAAAACATAAAATATTAAATTGTCACTTAAAATTAAAATAAAGGACCAAATTGAGAAGAAGAAAAAAGATAA
>JBBPBS010000689.1:2748682-2802282 GCA_037974835.1 Cicer judaicum
AAAAAAAAAAAAAAGCAAATATTCATTGACATTCACATTTACCTATCTTAACTATCAATGAATTTTTTTTTATTATCAATGTAAAATATAATAATATTTTAAAAATATTATATACAATAATCATTAAAGGGTATAATATAGAAAAAATTAATTAAAATTGAATATTGTAAATGCTATTACTTTTTTCTTCTAAAGTGACACTTCTAAAGTGACACAAGTGAAATGGAAATGATGATAGTGGGCCCAGTATTGGGCCTAACCCAGCAGAGTACCAGGCCCAGCACTAACCTAACTGAGCTGGAACAACATGACGTCATATCATTGGTAACGTGGTAAAGTGAGAATGTGGTAGAACCATATGATATGTTATTATGGATCAACTTTTCATTATATCTTCTTCCTTATTGGATCTTTCATATTCCTTCTCGTGATTACAACAAAAAAATGAATCTTATTTCAAATTGAATACAAGAACCGATAAATTAATAGATAGAGGAAACAAATATCTGAATAAATGGACGGTGAGATGATGGATACGGAGGAGGCGTCAAGCTCCGGCCAAAACGATGCCGTTCGCGATTTACTCACATTAGCTCGACAGCTCATCAATCAGGGGAAACCTTCTCAAGCCCTTCAAGCAGTAATCTTTTTTCTTCTTTTCAATTCCTTTTTTTTTATTTTTTTATTTTTTTATTTTTTTATTTTTTTATTTATAAATTCATTTTATCAAGATTCGTCTTAATAACTCGTTTATATCTTGTCAAATATATTTAATTTAGGACAAAATTCAGGGACTATTTAAGATTCACATTTGCAATTTGCTGTATAGTGGTAGTTTGGTGCAAAATTTTACACTATGCTGGAAATTCTTGGGGTTTCCTATGTAAAAAGTAACTATTTTTATTTGTTAGTTTGTTTATTTGTTATTACTTATTAGGTCACATTTTAAGTCACGTTGTGCCATTACTCCAAAATGCATTGATAACTATTTTATCTTTGATTCTGATGTCTTCAGAACCTGCATGTTAAAAATGATGCTTGAATCATCTATTCACACACTCCACAGTCTGTTGTTATGTGCGAAATTGATATAACTAGTTCAGATTAAGGGTGCAAAGACTAAATTTATATTGAATGTACTGAAAGTATATAAATTCTCTGTATTTTAAAGAGATCTAGATCTTCTTGGTCCCAATTCAAATTCTCATTCTCATCGCATGACTAAGTATGCTAAATCTTGATTTTACCATTTACTCATACAATCATAGAAATCAAGGAACAAAATATAAATAGCATGGTATTTTAAGAATTATAAGTCAACTTATATCAAATGAAACTGTGGACAGAAAACAAACCAAGCACTTCTTAAGCCTGCAAATCTTTGTGGTGGCTGATATTTGCTTATAATTGGAACAGGTGGTTGTAGCAATGAAGAATAAAGGCGGGGATGAAGCTGTATTTCAGACCTTGCATCGTGCCCGCGAGCTGTATAGAAGTAAACTGCAACAGAATGCTGCAGTTGATCAGCTGGCATCTTTGTTTGCTGAGTGTGCCATTGCCGAAGTTCAGCCTGTAATGAATGAACCATCTGCAACTAACAACATTATTGGCAACCCATCAGCTACCTTAGATGCACAAGGGACATCCATACTGGCAGAAAGTGGCAGGATGCAAGTAGTATTAGATGCAGTTGCTGATGGAAGCAGCTTCATCTGTTTGAAATGTGGAGGCCTTGTCAGTAATCATCGTAAAGAAGAGCACTATGCATACTGGTGTTGTTAATCTCAATGCTTGAATATAAGGTTGCATATCTGCTATGGCGATGCTTTTGTATTTCCATGCATCCCCAAGGTGAAGTTATTACTGCCTTACTATACCTTGGTCCTTTGAAAATTGATACTGTGGTCATAGTGGAGTTAATTATCAAACTTCTTCAGTCTCCTTTGAAGACTCCAATGCTGTAAACCATAGTGATTTAGTTACACCAATGCAGAGAAGTCTAACTAAAGGCGGTGTATGATGTCCATGTTGATTGACTCTAATGTTAAGGTTGGAGGCAACTGTACCTTTAGTGTATTTTAAGTTGATATATGTTTTAATAAGTAATTACAAAATAATATACTTTACTTTCAATGGGTTTTTTTGCTTGAGAATTTGCAGAGATGGTGAAACTAGTGAAAGTTTTGTTTTCTCCTTTCCTTTTTCAGAATAAGTTTAGTTATTATTTTTTTTGACGTCAAGTTTAGTTATTCATTAAGTAATGAGTAATATGAGATAGTTTGCAACAAAGTTAGATACAAGAATTTGGATTTCAATCCTCCAAGCATTCATTTTAATTTATAGGAAAAATTATTTATTGAAAAATTTATAATAATAAGATTTTTAATTATATTGGCAGTATTTCATGAGAAGAGTAAATGATCTGTCTCTAAACTACAATCAGTCTATCATACTTTCTGGGTCTTCCTTATGTTCATTCTTCAGCAAAGCATGCTCTTGTATCGATATAGCTGTTTTATATACTTACAGACAAAGCAAAGGGAAAATCTCCAAGAGGGTCCAGTAAGGGAGAAAACGTTTGTTTGCATATATGAACTTCCATTAGGTGGTTTATATTTTCCTTGTCCATACAGAAGGGTTTTTACTCGCTCAAACTTTATTTCATTCCAATGTCTTGGATTTAATAGTAAGGTAATTTGAGATGAAAATTTGATTGGAGGAAGTAGAGAAATGCTGTATGTGGTCGTTTTGGACATACGTGCAAGTTATTTTAGCTTGGGCTCCTCCAGCCCACATAGAATTTGCATAGGTAGAAATAAAGGGAGAACTTTTCGCACCCCAAATCATTTTGGATATTAACATCCAAAAAAGCACAGGTTTTATGTCATCTTGATATATAATAAAATATACTTTTATACAAACACAGTTTTTGTTCCCAGTCTGAATGTGTAATAACTAGTAGTTCAACATAGATTACTGATGACTTTTAAATTGAAGGTTCAAGATTCATTGGGTGAGAGGGCTCAGATGCAAAGGAAAAAAAAAAAAAAGAACTGATTACTAAGAGCAAATAGTGTTTATCAACATCCTTTTACAACAAAATCCGTATGGTAGACTACAACATTTTTCAAGCCACTACCTAATGTTCATTTACACACAAGGTCACAAGCTAGGAGGAGAAAAAGACAAGAGAATTTCCTTCTGTTATTATGTGACATGAATGTTACAATATTTCTATCAACAAAAATCAATGATTGAATCAAACCAAGTAAGACAGCAGAAACTTAACAGCAAAAAATATAGACCCTCCAACACATTTCCAAGACTTGACAACAGAATATTTCCTTTTTCCCCCTTCTAGTGTTGGTATGGACAGACAACTTTCCAAGATAATTTGTGTGGAAATATGTCTAGGAATGCCTCCAAGCTCAATTATTTGATAACTGCAGGCAACATTTCAACATGCCTCACAAGATGCTCCATATGCTGTTACTACGGAAACATTTCCAATATTTTGGCAGTATTAACCAAGACTGATAGGGGTGTATATTGTTAGCAACCATTTGTATCATCACACTGCAGCAAGAAACAAGGAACGTCAGAATATTAGATTTTTTTATAGGAAATAGAATGTTAGATCAGCGCATCTTTATTCACCAATAAAAGAAACTAAGAATGTGTTTGGATAGTTATAAACTTTTAACTCAGTTATACATAGAAATAGATGACAAATAAATAAAATTAAAGGGTTGATAAAATTTGTATCAAATGGTTTCGGAAGAATGTAATTTGAAAGCTTGTATGGCGCAACGCTTGGCTTGAAGTTGTTTAAATAAATAAATAATAGGTTATTACCTCCACCTAGTTTTTATGTTCTTTCTAATGCCTTGTGTATGACTGTTCTTGTAGGTAAAATAGTGAAAACTGAGCCACAGCTAATAGCTGATCAGCTATCACAATAACGATCAAATTCACAAAATTTGAGGCAAAGCCTGTGTACGTGGCCTTGCTCTCATGACCGTCTCATCACTGTGTCGAATCCGTTCAGAAAGTCTCCACGGCTTCTGCCACTTCCATTTGAATTGCATTAGCCACTGATGATGGCTCCTTTTCCACCTCCACAGCTTGCCAGATGCTTGTCCAGCAATTGCTAGTTTTTTCATGGACAGTTGTGCAATGGGTACCATCTGCAATGATAGCAAATCTCAGTTTTAGACCGATGAAAGAACATATCAATTACTATAAGTGATGAATAAATTACCCTTCTACTTTGATCTATAAATGCTGCTGATTCCCTCATTTGACCATTAGTAATGCCTGGTGTATATTTAAGCTGTTTCTGTGCTGGCACAGACTCGGGAGATAAAGGTTCCTTGACGTCTTCAGCACAGTGTTTCAATGAATTCGGAGAGTTTCCCTGTTGAAATCAAGTGAATGTTAATTAAATACTGACAATGCAAGCAATATATTGATGACATTTACAATGACTCACAAAGGTATAAGATATGTTGACAGTTACAAGTTCAGATTAAATTACACTCCCTTTAAGAAATGGGTTATATCACACTATTATACCCTCTTTTTAAATATTAATAAATTCGGTTCAATCAGTTTTATTGTGAATGAATCTTATGCAGACAAGATCTTACTGAAGCTGGCTTGGCCAATGGGGTTGCAACATCTTGCTCTCTTACTTTCAGTTCCTTCTCAACTTCCTTTCTCTTGATCTCACTTTGCCTTAATAGGCCTACAAGTTCTCTGATTTGATCCTTCATTTCTCTTATCTCCATGTCCTTCTCCCACAGCTGACACCTGTAGTTAACATCTCATACATCAAATTTAGCAGTATATAAAAGCATGCATTACATACCACTTACTAAAATACAAATGGGAGTGTGACAGTAATTTAACATGATTAATACTCATATGTTCCATTCATTTAAAGTGATCAGGAAAATAAATCACATTTTCTCAAAAGCTAAATATTCTGGCCTTTAGTAGAAAGAGGGGAAAAAAATCATGGAAAGGAATATTTGGAAGTATTTTTTCCTTTTAGTTTATTCACATTTATCTTGTCCAGAGCACCTAGGGGAAAAAAATTGAAAATATTTGGGGTTAAACAAAGCACCTAGTGTCTGCAAGAGAATTGAACATATATTGAAGCAAATTTTTGGCTTCTCCCATTGAGCGCAACTGGTTCCAGTGTCCACGGTTAGCGAAGGCTCGTTCTCGTTCTTCTGCCTCAGATAGTTGAGAAGCCATTGCCACAAGTGAATTAGACGATATGCTTAGCATGTTCTCCAGAGAAGCTATTCTGGCCATTCTTGCATTTAGTGACATGGAGAATGCTCTGAGGAGTGTTCAAAGCAGCAGAAAGAGAGAGATGTCATCCTTTTATATTGCACGTATTATTATATGAAAGAGCCAATTTTCAAAAAGTGGAGAGGTAAGCATTAGCAACAATTTTATGTATATAATGCAATGCAGACCTAGCAAATCCGTTCTTCCCTCTTGGAGGACTGAGACCACTGGCAGAAAATTCATTTACTTGTTTAAGCATGGCTAATTCCTCTGCAAGAGCAGCCCGCCTGAAGATTGTGCCACATAATTAAAGATTGTAATACACTTAAATCACAAGAAACACAAATTAGGAATATCTGCTGCATACACTTGGCTCTGCTTCTCATACTCAAAACGAACTTCATGCTCTTTTACCATGACTTCTAGCTCATGATCAAGCCACCGTTGCAAGGACTTCTCATTGCTCTAAAGAATAAACTCAATAAGTCACTTACTTAAAAGATATTATGGGTAATCAAGAAAAGAACAGAGGAAGGAGACTTTGTTACCTGTTTATTTATTCCACTCCCATTCATTGTAACTAGAAGATGAAATCGTGAAATACAATTAGAATATTAAAAAATGGGAGATTTCATGCACTAAAATCCTCATGATATTTTCACTAAAAGATGGTTTCCAGTACTTAAAAGCATTTTAAGAAGATCATTCCTCTCTATAAGACTATTAACTTGATTTTCCATTGTCACATACAATAGGGCATACCAACGACTAAAAATAAGCATCACCTGTTTCATTAGCTTAAATAACTTAAAAGTATTATTATCCACTAAATACCTGACGTGTCTCGGCTGGAAGATTTACGAGCTTCTAATAATTCCTTTAACTTCTTGGTGGCCATTGCAGCTTCCTCAGTTTTTCTCTGAAGGACCTGAAGAAATATTCGGTTATGTTAAAAATTTACTAAGACAAGTATAAGTTGTCACCACTAAATTAATACATAACATTGATGTTAGGTGTTTCTCTAAACCTTCCATTATTTTTCTAAAGAATTATCCATGTTGTTTTCAAAAAACAGAAAACAGATGTATAAACAACATCTCTTTTGATTTGGCTTTAAGAAAAAAAAATTATTTGATAATATTTGACATATTACACCATTAATCAATTTTTTAACAGAAAACAGACGTATTGACAACATGTCATTTTGAATTACCCAAAATCTCCTTAGTCATATAAACCAAAAAAACTTATGTTCAATGCTTATATTAACAAACTATACTCTTTTTATTAGAGAAGTTACAATTGCTGAAAATTGGGAATACTTGCATTCCTGACACGAGTACATGTTAAATGGAAATATAAGAAATAGGACTTATAGTAACTCAAATTTGCCAATGATATAAGAAAAGTTCAAGAGCTTATGACTTATAGGATATATTTTACGAAATATGTAAGACAAAATTATTAGGTAGAATAAGGTTTCCATCTAAGAACTTTACAATACTCACCATTTTCTGGCGCTGATTTAGAGCTTGCAGCTTATGCCTTTCAAACTCATTTCTTCTTCCTTCTTTCCTTAACTATTTAGCAAACATATAATTAATACAAGGTCAAAGAGAATATATGCAGCGAAGTCAAGTTAATATCGTGTGGAAGTGTTCAATCAGTTATGATCAATTATAACACTGGTTAGCTTCTAATTTTTACCTCTTGAAATTGAGTTATTTGAAAGTTTCGGAGAACTACATTATTTACATAGATAAATATTGAACTGATAATGAAGCAATTGTTTCATTTTGCGAAGAAAATTAACTGAAGAATTTTCATTACCTTTAAAATAAATCCCAGGAGCATTCTAATAAAATAAAAAAATAAACAAAAAAGAGGAGGCTCAACATACTTGCAGCAGCTCTTTCTCTCTAGTGGCCTTCCACTGCCGAAACTGTTCTGCCTCTTGTTTTATTCTTTGTTGCAATTGAACCTGGGACCAGTATTCAGTTTAGAATGGAGAACAAGTATATTGAGTGTTGTTAGCTATGAATATAAAAAAGTACTATAATCAACCTTTTGAGCTTTTATAGACTGTATTTCATCTTGCAGGCGCTTTGCTGCTTCATCGCTTTTTTGCTTTTGCTTTAGAAGCTGAACCTGGCTCTCCTGTTTCTTCTTCAGATCCAGAATCTAGCATTCATATATTTTGAAAAGCTTTAATAATGAAGAATTGTTCTGATTCAAATCAAGTAAAAGGAAGAACAAACTGAAATGGAAAACACTATTTCACCTGGGCTTCAAGTGCTTTTAATTTTTGAGCATGTATATCCTCTGATTTCTGTGTCTGTCCATCAGAACCAGCAGCAAGATTTTCAACTTCAGCCAAAAGACGATCCCTATCTTGCTGCATCACAAACGAGGTATATATATGAATATGAATTTTTTGTAGGAGCAGAATAACTTGGCCGAATTTCTATTCAACCTGGACAGTTCTCTTCTCATCCTCAAGTTCCATTATCTTCCTTCCAAAGTGCTGCTTGAGTGTTTCAGCATCCGATACTCCAAAAAGCTTCATCTCAGACTGTAAGAACATCAATCCCAAAACATATGTTGATAAAATGAGAAAAAAAAACCACTTGATGTTGTTTTCATGATTACTTTTTGATTTTGGTGTCTTGTTATTGATTATATCCCCTAAGATGAATAATACAATTATATTTTGATCAGCTATATGGTCAGTCATGCGCTTACAGTACATTAGTCAGACACAAGCAGACTACAATCATTTTGTAAGCTGAAGCAGAGAAGAAGACTATTAACCATTACAAACAAACATAAATGTCTCACAGTAAGGTTAGTCAACTTATAGAACATACGATATCCGTGGTTTGTTGATTTTAATGGATATTGGTTGATGCATAATATGCCATGAATGTGTTCAATTATGCATATGCATTAAAATAACCTCTTTCTGCTCCAAGCATTTATTCAATTCATGCAATTCTCTATCCATACTATTTTGCAGAAGTGTATGCTCCCACTCTTTTGCTACTTCTTCAATTTCCCTTGAATCCCCTGCTAAAATTGGTAATTATAACCATGAATCATAGAGATTTGAAGAATCATACTTGAATAAATTTAAGAAGTAGCAGATAAAGTGTAGAGGAAGTACTGGTAGAAGTAACTTGCACCTTTAGAATTGGCATTAATAACAGATAATTAGATCCAGGTCAAAGAAGAGTCGTACCCGTTGATTTGCTCATTGGATAATCAGAGGTTGTGATAGGTAAGCCCCTTTTAAGCCCATCAGTCTTTACATTGCACATGCTACCATCCTGAAAAATGAAGGTTTGAAACATAAATGTACAGCCTTGCAGTCCATATCCTGAACTCACTTCCACTCATGTTAATAATGATAATAAAGGAGCTGTTAGGATATAGAGTAAAGGGAAATTAGAGTAGTTAAAAGTTGTTATAGAAGTTAGTTGGTTAGTTGAGGTTGCTATAGGAGAATATAAGGATAGAGATCATTAATTAAATATTGTAAAGTTTGTGAATAGAGTAGTAACGCTATTGTGAAGGGGGGACCCTTTGAGGAGAGATTTCTCTCATGTTTTCTTAATAAAACTGTTAAAAAATATTAGTTCATGTTTTCTTAGATTTCTCTCATGTTTTCTTAATAAAATATGTTTTCTTAAGCATGTATCTAGGCACTGAAAATTTTAAAAAATATTAGTTCACCCAAAGAAGATAATCAACAGAAAAACCAGAGGCATACATTAGCATCCTTTTCACCAACAGAGAATCTACTACGATGTTCATGAAGCTCGCGGCAAAGATCCTCATTAGCTGCTTCAAGCCAAGAAATTCTTTCCTTGAGGACCTACATGACCAGTCATAAAATGGTTATATATATTACTCATACAAATATAACTATATCAATATATGCAATTGATGTGAATCAAATTGTTTTATAAATTCTGTAAATAGAGGCCCAGCTATATGCAAGGTTAGGATGCTATTTTTTAAAATCACTAAATGAGCATTGACTGATTTTCAACTGTGCATCATAATCATGTCCGTTCAATGTAATCACTTACTTATTATAGGAAAATATTTAAAGTAATGAAGACTTCCAGAACATAAACAAAGCACCTGAACTTCCTCGGAAGAGCCACCAGAACGAGCACAAAGTTCTGCTTGCAAATTCTCTAGCTGTTGTCGCATTTTAAGCATCTCACTTGACATCGGATCTCTATTGACCTATAGAAGAATAAACAAAACATGAGCATTGGTCTATCATACATACTTACATAGGCAACCAATTATCTCAATTTTCCAGATGAATGAAAGTGAACATAAAATTAATCTAGATACTCACAACAGGTTTATTTTGGATATTGCGTGCCCGATTTGCGTACTTCAAAGTGTTAAGCGTTTCCTCGGCATTAATATCAGCAGGACTTATGCAGGCTGAAATAAATAAATAAAATTTAATTTAATAAAATATTATAAATTCAACAACAAATAACAAGAAGATGCAAAACAACATTTTAATAGGAGTTGCAAGAAATTAAAATCTTCTGAGAAACAATTTCCAGAGAAGGAAAGAAATATATTTGAGAGTGAAAAATCTCTATAATTTATTGTCTACCTGGTAGTGGTGTTCATACAAAAAAACACAACTTGAATATTCAAGAGCATGAAGAAATTACAAGATATGCAAATTATCAAACATAAGCTCTATGATGAATAGATATGTTTTCTTGAAGCTTATCATTTCAGGGCCAATCATAGAGGAAAAAAAGTGTCGATTGGGATAGAGGCAAAGTAGACAACCAACCTATCATAACAGTTCTGCTGTTGCCACCAAGTGAATCCTGCAAAGTAATTTAACTTATAATAAATAAATAAAAAATAACAAAAAATTATGTCAAAAAGATCAAAGAAAGAACAAATGCTTAAGAATCCTTTATATATGTTTACTGCTTTATTTATTTTTAATCTTCTCGGTACTAATGATTTCTTCTTTCCAATCAAGATGAAACTTGAATTTGATTGAAGTATGATACACACCTAACATGTTAATTTTTGTGTTGATGAATATGGAGTAATGAGAACTAGGAGCAGGCTAATTTTTCATAAGGAGTCTTTTTCAACATCGTAATATGGATGAAGATATGCTGCAAGATGGACAAACATATATAGATATAAAAAATCAAACCTGCAAAAGCCTAGTAAGTTTACTATCCCTATAAGGAACATGAACACCTTCTTTTCTCTTTTTATCATCACCGAGTGCACTAATCACATTGCCAAGTGCTAGTAAGCCTTTGTTAATGTGAACTCCTGTTTGAAAGAGAAAATTATCAGGGAATACACCACAATCACAAGAATGTTTAGAAGGTGCAAGTGAGAAATGCCACCGCCTAACCTTCCTTAAATCGCAAACCATCAGACCCTGTTCTTTTAGCTCGTTCTGATCCAGCAAGATCTACTAAGTGCAACTTGGCACAAAGATACTCTTCATTCATGGTATCATTTAAACTGATCTCACTAGGACTATTGAGCTTCCGCATCTGCTCTAGTGTGATGGTGAAGATAGCATGTGAACGACTAGTTGGACACAGGAAAGAAAAGAATTAAAGATAGAAGGGAACTCCCGCAAAATAACCAAAACAGTATTTTAGCCACAACCATAATCCTAAATTGATTGCAACTTTCTGATGATTCATCGACAAAAATCATTATAAGTGCTGCAAACTGCAAGCAAGCATTCTTGCATTGCTAAAAACTCCATCTATTAATAATTCCCGTAAGTTACAAACAATCCAAAACAATTGATATGTAACTGGTTTTAAAGAAAAAAATTTAACGACCAGTCAGATTGTTAAGAGTATAAACCGACATACATCATATCTTCTATACCTTCAATTTTCAAACTTAAAAAATTTAAAACATCTGAAGCTGTAATTTTGAATAACTTAAGAAATCAATCTGGTTGGTAGACAATTATTTTACTAATGATTCAAAAACATCTCATTTATTTAATGTAAATTGATTGAATAAATTTAGGCATCGATTAAAAAGTTAAAATTATGTCTTCATCAAATAACTATCTGAAAAGGTAACCAATATTGATTTGATCTTGATTTAACATGACAGCTCAATTTATGTTTCAGAATATTAGGAAGACACACAGCTTTCTGAGAAAGAGAATACAACGTGGTTTCGTAAGATCGAGAATTAGAACTCAAACATATAAGGGTGGATGGCATATAACACAGCTTATGCACTAATAATATTTTCTGAGCATATTTATCCAAAATTAGTTTATGAAACCAAAAATGGGATGAAAAACATTTCACGAATAAAAATGAATTTATGCAGTTAAACAAAGAGAAGGAAATCAATAAGCAACCTGGATTGGTTGTTCATATTAGTGCTTCCAGTTGCTCTACTCAATGATCCTTGTTCTAGGCAAGCAGACATTTCTTTTAGTGTTGCAACACTGACTTCAGTAGATCCTGCTAAGGTAATGACGCCATTTGAAGCCTCACGAATTTGAATTGGTGGTTTACCAGGAATAGTCACTTTCCCTGCATGTCCATTTGCAGTATCTGGTTTGTTCATAGAGGATAGGTCCAACAAGTCTTTTACTTCTTCTTTAAGAATCTTTTCACAATTAAATTTTTTTGTTAGATGCTTAATATAAACAACTTAACAAATATACAAAATGTATTATACTTAGATATTAAAGCACAATTATTCTTGTTGTACCAAAAAGAGTGCAATAATACTTTTAAAACCACGGATGTCGGCTGTAACAAAGTTATCAACTGACCTCGATAAAGGAAACATGCAGCTGAAATTCAATCTGATGCTTTAAGGTCTCAATTTTACTAAACAAGGCACTCATAACTTGGGGTACTATTCCAGTCTGGTAACTATCTTTAGAGCCAGTGCCCATGGTGTATGTTTTCCCAGAACCTGTCTGCAATAGAGTGTAAATGTCACGTACCAAAGACAAACAAGTGTAGTAGCATGTAGTTTATAATCCTTTCAGCTGTAATTATACCTGACCATATGCAAGAACAGTGGCATTATATCCTTGGAACAAACCATCAACAAGGGAAGCAACACATTCATCAAACATGGCAGATGAGGGAGAACCAGTGCTCCCATAAACATGATCAAATGTAAAGGAATGGGCACCAATTTGTACCTGTATCATTCTAATAATTAGCACGTGATACTATTATGACAAGCTATTTCAGAGGGAGGTGTCCAAAGACAAGGCATTCAGTTTACATGGAGAAATATACCAAATGCTAAATTTACTTCAAAAAGGAGAAAATTAGTAACACTTCTTCAATGGGATATAGAAGACATAAATCATATATTTATTACTTTAACGTATTATTATGATGATTAAATCAGCTAATATATGCTTACAAAATAAAGTACTGGAATTTCAATATAAAATAGGAATTGAAGCATTCCAAACACTTCACTAATACAACTATCCACCTAAACCAAACCAACTCAACCAAAAATAGAAACGTTAAATATATTTTTCATCTCTATAAAATTGTCACAGTTTAAAATTTTAATATCTGCAAAAAAAAAAAAAAAAATCAAACTTTCTTCCCCACATATTTTCCATTACCAATTTTAGTAGCTTATGTTAATAACTTTAGATTGAAGTCAAAAAAATATCACAATCAAAATGACAAAAATAAAAAAAAAATATCCCAATCAAGTAAGCATAAGATCACAAAAGCAATTCCAAATTTCCATAACAGTTTCATGAGAATCAATTCAATCTTCTTCAATTACGCAATCAATCTTAGATCCAGATCTCTCCTAGATTCACCAATTCAACTCTCCATACCAAAAAAAAAAAAGAAAAGGAAAACGCAAAAACGAAGAATCCACAAACATAAAACTTCAATTCCCAATCACAATCACAATGACATTATTGTTGATAGAGGAGTAAATGCACGCACGCACCTGAGGCTTCCCTGAAACAACGGTTACACAATCTTTACAACCTTGAAGCTTCTCATCGTTGATTAACGGGCGAACATGAACCGCAACTTTGACACAACAATCTTCATCAGTTTCCATGACGAAGCGAAGCAAAAAGACAGAATAGAAAAGCAATGTTAGTGAATGAGTAAATGTGAAGAGAAGAATGATGAATTTAGGTTGCAGCAAAAATGGTTCTCATTTTGTTGTTGGAGTAAATGGGAGGAGTAGGAGAGAGAGTAGATATAGTTGGAGTTGGAGGAGGAGAGAGAAAGTGAAAGGAAGGGTAGTTGTGGAAATAATTTTGGGGTAACTAACTGTAAAGACAACAACTACTTCACTATCATTTTCCCTTTGCCTTCACTGTAATGTAAATGTAAGTATACCTGTCAAAACGGTTGCGTGCGAGTACTCTTTTACCACCTCTTTTCCTAAATTGCCCTTTTCCTTTCTCTTTCTCACAACTGTCATGTTTTTCTCTCATATAACGTCTCTATTTAGAAAGAGTAACACGTAGTAATTAAGGTTTTGGTCTCGGAATTTTCACACATGCTTCTCAGGCAAAAATACTTTCCTATTTTTTAGTTTGCTCTTAAGATTGGTAAAATTTAATTATAAACTTATTAATCATTTCAACATATACTTCATTAAAGCTTTCGAGTTTAAAAATAATTAATTTTATAAAAAGATATATATGAATTTTTACTGTTTTGTTATGATCGAACTTGCAATTTAAAATCCGATATATATCTTTTTAATCAAACCATTACATTTTTTAAAAGCTTGTTATAGTGCATCGGAATCCAATTAATTTATAACTATTGAGTTCTCTTTGTATATATTGAACATTTCACTCCGCCATACTTTTTAATATTATATTTAATTATGTAGTATCACTTCATATTATGAAATGATTTTTTTTTACTCAACACAATATGAAATGATAAACATTGTTTTAAAAACTGGCCTACCAAGATCTAGGTGCAACATTAAATTAAACTTTTAATGGTTATGTCTAATCTCATCATGACTCTAATTAAAGTTGCATTAAGTACGTTTGATTATGATTTAAAATATTGTGATAAATATAGATAAATTTTTTGGCATCATTACAAAATGTTGGCTAATGGAACTCATAGGACACAATTAATTTAAAACTTAAATTTATTTAAAAAATAATAAATATAAAAAGATGATGTTTGGTTAAATGATTGAATATTGAGTACTCTACCTAACCAAATTTAAATGTATTGACGTGTTCATCTAAAATATAATTCAAATTACATGTAGAATTTTTTATATTATTAAATATATTATTGTTAAATTCAATTTTAATATAAAAGATGAATATTTTAGTTGATTAATAATACAATATATGGTCTTTTATTGATCGATATTTAGACAATTATTTGAAAGTTTAAACGATACTTAAAAATATCAATTAGACTCATATTCAATGAATACTCGCAAATAATATCCATAATTGATAGGATTATAGTCGAATCTAGAGTTAATTGGATGAAGAGGCTTGTTACCTAAGTCAAAATTTAACCAACAAATATATATTTATCAAATTTATATGTTCCTTAAAAATAATGGATAACCATTCATATTCATATTGGTCTATCAATGTATGAGACGCATTATAATACCCGAATCTATTAAAATTGCAATTATAACTTTAAATATATCTTTTGTTAATAGTTTTATGAATTAAATTGGTCAAAAAAAATCACATTTGATAACTAAATTGATTAACCAGAAACACATTTTATGATCAAAACAACCCAAAACAATAAAATAATATATTATATGTATAGGTGCAAAAAAATTAGTAATATTGACATAAATATAATTAATTACTCGTAAAATTAAGTAGATATAGATAATGATACATATCCTCTTGTACCTACCCACACTCATATACATATAAATATATATTTATTTTTGTGTGATTATATATATATATATATAATTATAATAAATAATTTTTTAAAAATATTATATTAATATAACTTTACCTCTAATAGATTAATTTATAGAAAAATATTTGATAAAAACTCATACACCTAGTAGACAATTTGAGAGATAAAAAAATAAAAAGAGTAATATAATATAAATAAATAAATAAAAAATTAGGTGTTGAACAAGTGCTTGGAAATATATGATGTTTATATAACATAACATTACTCTAATTTATATCTAACAACAATAAAAAAAACTCTTTACATTATCATCTACTAATACTTTTTTAATCTATTTGACACATCAATAAAATTCTCTACTTTTTTTTAATTAATTTTTTTATTTTTACTCCATTTTTTTTTTGTGTATTACAGTAAATTTGTGTCAAGTCTTCGTTAGTTCTTACTACATGGTCAAAACATAGTTACCATTTCGATGATAAATCATATTTTCCTTGAAAGTGAACTTCGTTTAATAATGTTTTAGTAAATATCATATTTAATGTCAATATTTAATAATGTTTTGAGCTTAGTATCAATCATATTATGAATGGAAAAATGAAAATTTGATACAAATATTTTGAGAGAAAAAAAAAACGACACTTGAAAAAGTAGTTGGAGTAGTGAGAATGGAATGTAATCTAGTTGGGATGTAAGTTTGAGAAAAAATCACAGCGACAGCGCAGAAAGCCACGTGAAGTGGAACTGAATGGATATACCGTACGTCCTTATCACACACTTCACACTTCACACATGCCATACCATTTTTGCTTCTGTGCACACCCTTCGGATATGTCCAGAATATCTGTATGCCTATATATGCCATCTATACGCATTTTAGGTTCATCACGATGCCTTTGCGGCACCTAATTTAAATCAACTTTAGATTCATTCTTAACTTGTACATAGATAATAGAAATACTTTTTAAATTATAGTATTAATGTTGATATTTTATAGTTTTGGTGATGTACCTTAGGCGCGTTATGGAGAATTTTTTTGACTCATACACTAACTAAATAACAAATTGGAATTATAATGCCATATTTAGCCTATGTTTGAAATTCTGGTAATTTATCAAAATTGTTGTGACCCATATCCAAGGTATAGTTTTGTTTATTAATTTCTCAATTGGCACATATATATGTCCAAATAAATTATAACCAATGATTTAGATATGCAAAAAGAAAGTGTTAGTTTTGTTTTAACTATATATATATTTGGGAAGCAATCAAATCAGCTATGTTAGAGCCCACTCCTAACTCACAATCACATAAAAAACGGTTGGGGAGATAAGAAAGAGAGGAAAAATAAATTATAAAAAAATGGAAAGAAAGAAGTAAAGATGTGGTGATAACATAGGAGTTATAAGAAAAGGGAAGAAGGATTGATAGATAAGAAACCATTTATTTAATTTTAGAAATGAAAAGAAAAGTAGAAAAGGGAGAAGCAATATTTGGGTTGGGTTGGGTGGTAACAGAAAGCAGAAGCACAAGAGTCAATTTTGAGCATTAGAAAATAGCATTGGGTAGAAGTGAGGAAGAAAATGGAAAAAAAGAAAAAAAGTGGGTGGAGGCCCACCAGACATATCTAGCTGGTTGGCCTCAAACTTCACATGGAATTTAGCTACTCTAATATGGCGTGGTCCAATGCCTAGCTTGGCCAGAATTTAGAGGCTATGTCACCTATTTTTTTCATATTTAATTAACTTTTAAATATTTAGGATTTTTTTTTTTTTTTACTATGTAGATACTGGTATCATATACTTAGGATCGGTCTTTGGGGGATACCGTCATATCAACAAGATTTTGTAAAATAATAAATGACTTCAAAATATAATTCTTTTTATTTAATAAAAAATTATATTCTACTATTTTTAAGATTAAAATAAATAAAATATTATTAAAATTAAAAATAAATATTAAATAAAGTTGATTGTATTTATTTTAATAAATAATTTTATATTCTAGATCGTTTTGAGAAATAAAATTGAAACTTAAATCAATAATTTTATTAAAATAATATTGTGTGTTATAGAAAAATTTCATTTTAAAATTTATGACAATGTTGTCGGGGGACGCGTTATGTAACGTTGTGCTAAAAGTGATATTAGTATTTGTGGAAAAAAAGTTGGAGAAAAATATATTTAGATGTATTGATCTAATCATATTTGAGTGACAAATTGTTGTAAGTGTGGGTAAAAGTCTTACATTAGATGAAAAATGTATGTTGAGTGTTATATAAATGAGAGGATTTATATAACTAATGTATGAAGATTTTGGGTGAAAAAATAGTATATAATATTTTCTTGTATGATTATTTTTAGTTCAATGTAATAATACTCCAGACCCCTCGTAACCCCACACATTAAAAAAGTTCATGACTCCTCCCATTCTTTAGGTAGAGATGTGAGTTCAATGATATTTGATTTAGTAAATTTAGTTTTGAGAAACACATACTCGTTTCTTTCATTTTTATCGAACAAATATCACTTTTTCAACTTTGTGAACAAAGAGAACATTACTTCAACAGATAATATCTATCAATATTAAAGTTTTAAATAGTTTTCAAGTATGATCAATATGACGAACCACTTATTAAAATAATACTATTTCTTATCTATTTTATAAGATATAAATGAAGCAACAAAAAATGCATTAATTTTTATTGACCCAATTCAAATCTCTCATGTAAAATGGATAAGAGGGATAATAAACTCAAAAACTCCAACATAAAATTGTATATTAGTTCGTATCTTATAGAACATCACAATTAGTCCACTATTATAATCACTATTATAATCATTGATTTAAAAGTTAAAAATAATTGAGGTATTGTAGTTCATGATTGATCGTAGATAGATAGAAACACTTTTATGAATCCACATTTCTCCACTCCCCCTTTCCCTTCTAGATCATGTCTTTTCATGAGTTCTCAACTAGCCAAAAATCTAGATTCTTTGACTTCCTACTCTGCCTCCCTTAAAAAAAAATCAACATGTCCATATTTGAATGTTAACAAGTTTTATTCATTCGGATTCGATATAGATCGAAAGCAGGTGGAATTAAAGAGCGTTTGAAAAAACCTGTTAAAAGTGGTTGAAGAAATGGGGCACAGCTCATATGAGATCGATGACAATGGAAGATGGTGGTGACTTATGAATGAAGTTTGATGTAATATATTTTGATTATATTATATATCATCACCATGTGCCTACAAGAGTGCAGATTTATGAAGTTGCACCTATTTACATTATAGAGTAGGGCGTGATTAAAATTTATTAGTGGGCCATTATGCAAAATTTGGATTATCCCTTCCAACTATACAAGTAATTAAGTTACAACAGTTTAAATAAATGTAAATTTTAATTTTGTTTGATTTTGATCAAACAATTGTTCATTTTTTATTATATAAATGCATCAAATCTTGACTTCATGGAGTTTAGGTCACAATATATAGAATTTGTAGGACTTAATGTACAATTTTGGTCCACCTGTTTTATTTGAATCGCAAAAGTAATATTCCATTATGTTTCTCTTCAATTTTGATTTCTTAAACAAAATTTTAGTTCAAAATTTGATAAAGTCAATTTGTATTATTTGTTTGAACTCACACGATAAGATTTTACGTTTGTTCAATTGAGATCAAACAATTTAAGTAAATGTAGATTTTAGTTTTATAATTGAAAATACTTATTTGAATGTAGATCAATCTATTTCAACGAAACGACTATCATGTTTTGAAAATGTTTATCACGATTTGATGTATAAACATCATAATTTTAATGGGTTTAAATAATAAATTTTGAATTTATTTTTTGAAGAATTATTTATAATGTTATAAATATTTTCATAAAAAAATATTCGAGAATATATATTGACATTCAAATAAAGACTAGAATTAATTGAATGATAATTTTAAAAAAACTAAAAAATATAATTATTTTATAGAGATTTCAAACAAAATTTTGAATTACTATATGAAATAAAACTTATTTAATCTATTTAAATATATATACCATTTGCATTGCTAATTAAGTTAAAATATAAAATTCTCAAGATTGTGCTTTTATACTAAAAATCATGGAATCAACATTTTATACCTATTTTATTGTCAAATTAAATCCAAAATAGAAAACGACATCTCCTCTATTTCGCTTATAATATTATATATATTTTATGTATCCTGGCACCTTTAATTAGAATTTAGAATAATTAATTAAGTAATAACCGTACAATGGTGGGTACGTATGAATACATAAAATCTAAATTTGAAGTTTCTTTTTCAACCTAACTTACATTAATTGGATTTTGTCATTCGAACGTTTAGATCAGATGCAAACTAAGTAACCACATAGTGGGCCCTATCAATGTTAAACTACTTATTGAGGCTATATTATCCATCATTGTTGAGCACTTAAAGTTGAGTTTAAGTAGACATTAATCAGCTAGTAACATCAAGAAAGTTGTGTTTATGCTAGGTATGTGAATGTGATTGAAACTTGTGTTCATATATCCATTCATCACCCCTCAAAATCTTACCAAACTAGAAAACGAAACCGCACTAGGTCTGTGTGGCTATGTAAGAGACAACTTTTTATTTTAGATCGATAAGTAATTAATATTTGTATACATTGAAATTCATTTAATAACTACATACCAACATATAATTTTTCATATTTTTTGCTTTAATAATATAGTTTTTGGAAAAGGACTATAATAAATCAGAGTTTAGGCGCAAAATAAATAAAATTGATTAACAATTGTTTCACTATTCGAATTTAAATTGTCTCGAACGTTTTCTATTTAACTGAAAATTTATTAATTACTTGAGTTAAATCACCTAAATACTTTTTTTTTTCATATATTATATTGTATAAAATAAATAATTATTTATCAAATTTATGTCTCTTCAAAGATAAATATTTACTAATATTTATCGTAATCCGAGTTTTGCGTGAAAAAGAAGTATCTATGATCCTTAATTATTTTTTTGGACTCATTTTTCTTTTTTTTATCTTAGAAAATATAATAACTTTGATTCCAACTCGACAAAAAAAAAAGTATTTATCAATTGAACTATAACTTAAGAAATTTTTTTTAATTTATGAAACTATTGTAATTAGAATTTTTAGTTCTTAAGTGACATTTCAAATATTTCTACAAATTTTAATTAGATCGATTATAAAATTAATCCACGGATTGATGCTTAAAACATATGCTTAACGACCATCATGATTTTTGCCCATATCATTTTAATTCATATTTTACAATTTTACTTTTTTTTTAATTTATTATCCTTTATACTAATAGAGATAGAAATTGCATAGATAGATGAATGCTATATCTATAATATTTTTTTAGTCCCATAATAAATTTATATTAAATTTTAGGATATTAACTTTATCTTTATCTTTTAATTTAATATTTATTTTTAGATTATTTCTATATTAACTTTGCTTAATGTATGTTGCAACCAATAGTTTTCAAAATTTATATTTTTGAATAATGCATGTCCCATATTTTTAGACTTGTTTAAATTTTGGGAGTATTTCACACATCACACGTATGATTTGTTCTAGTTAACTCAAGTGTGAATCGTAGAATTCACGATAAGTCATATCAAGCCTTTATTATGAATTAAGTATGCTTTATATGGATCAGAGCATTCTTTGTACTCTCCTCATTAAATAAATTTTGCTTATTAAAAATAAAAAATACACCTACCATATCAAGTTCGTGGATGCATATAAACAATTTCACCTATATAGTTGGCCATGTTAGCAATGTTTTAAGTATACTACAAGCTAGTATTTAATTACTGGATGTGTGTAACTTCCAAATAATCAACCCACCAATATTAGATATATCTTAGTTGGTTATTTACATTAATTAGTTAATTATTTTATATTAATTATTAATTTATCTAATTGATTATATAAATTTATGTATCTTTAATATAAAGAATATTATTTTAATTATTAATATTATTCAATTTATATTTTTTTATTTATCTTTTATTATTAGCTTAGACCATGAATCGTAATATTATATCATATATTAATTCTTCTGCTATATTTTTTCTCAATTCTTTTTTTTTTTAAGAAAATTTTCATCAAAGTTTCATTAAATTATTTCTACTCTTCTATTTTCTCTTTAAATCTTGAAGTTTCTTATCAAATTCTAAATTTAGATTTTTTTTGGTTGATCTTCATTTCTAAGACATTTATGTTCATCTTGCAATTATATTTCTGACTCCAACAAACAGAAACTTGAAGCATTAATAAAAGTACACAAGAAAAATTCGTTGATCAAATGCAAATATTTATCATTTTCAACAATAAAGACAAAATATAATTGATTAATGTTATTTGGAAACCATAAAATTCAATAAAAATAATAAACAAAAGAACACACGAGACCAAGATAAGAAAAAGTTTATTGTAGTTAGATTCAAAAAGTTCGTAGAGGTGTTGAAGTGCAGTAAATATGTTGTACAAGATTAAAAGTCGTCAATAATAACTCATAATTCGTTGCAGTCATTTGATTAAAAGAGATATGTATTTTGGATAAAATATATAAATAAATAAAAAAAGAAGCAAAACAACAAGAAATATCAAGGACAAATATCCTAATTAAAAAAAAAATACATTTGATATTTATTTGTTGTTTCAAACAAAGAAGAATTCTCTAAAGAAAAAAAATTATGATATTCTTATTTAAAAACAAAAAGTCTAATTTTAATATATTAACTTTTATTCATAATACAGATTTATATTCTTCTGTCAATGAAATTTTTATGTTTAAAAATTCTTTAACTAATGAATTTTTTGCATTACAAATTTTTTTTTAGTCAATATTTGTTTTAACATTTCTTTTTTGAGATTTTTCAAACTCGAAGTGTATAAAGTGTATTAAACACAATTTAGACGAAATATTAGATATATCTTAATTGGTTGGATAATTAAATTAGTTAATTAAGTATGATATTAGTTAGTTAATTATTTTACATTATTTATCTAATTAATCATATAAATTTGGCTAAATTATATCAGTGGTTTTTTAACTTAATTTCAGGTTACGTTTTAGTCTTTTATCTTTTTTTTTTCCGAGTTGGTCCTTTATTTTAGTTTTAAGTGACAATTTGATATTTTATGTTTTAAATTTTCAACAATGTTATCTTTTTTTATACAAAAATTCAAAAAAATTATCAAATTTTTCAACCAAAATCCATAAAATTGATAATCATCTTCAATCTAATGCAAATTTTATCAAATTCATAACTCAAATATTTAAATACACTCATATTTTCATCTCCAACAACATCAAATAAAGAATAAAAATATGAGTTTATTTCAAGATTTAAGTTATGAATTTGATTAAATTTGTATTTTATTGAAGATGATAATGAATTTTATGAGTTTTGTTTAAAAAATTTGATGATTGTTTTGAATTTTTGTAAAAAAACAGGACAACATTGTTGACATTTTAAAACATAAAATATCAAATTGTCACTTAAAATTAAAATAAATGATCAACTTAAAAAAAAAACATAAAAAACTAAAACATTACCTGAAATTAAATTAAAGGACGGCCTATAAATTTATAAATTCTTTACTTAAATTACATTATCTTAATTATCAATATCATTCAATTTTTTTTTTTATTTTTTTTTATCATTGACTTAAATGAAAAATTATTACATCTCATTAGAACAATCAATAGCACGATCACACAGTTAGGGAATTAAAATTTAGGATTCCTTCTTTCTCAACACCTTTAGCTTTTTTTCCTTTATGCTTCCAGACAGACGCTAACTCATCACCATTGCTTTCTTTTCTTATTCTCGTTCCGAACCTCTCATACCCCACTTTTTTTCATAAGTGCTTTTTTCACCCATGTGGTCCTCCTTTTAATCACATGTTCCCATCCCACCTCCTTTCCATCACTAATAACAACAAATTCTTAAACATCATTTCTAATCCCCTTTTCGTTTTCCTCATCAATTCATCTCACATATTTTTGCCTCCTTTTATCCTATCATTCTCTCCTTGCCAATTCCACTTTATTAACCATAACCACTATTACTAATTATCTATATTATATATAAAAACAAATATTAAATTTTGCTGATGTTTTTCTTTTCAATTTTCACCCATCATTTAAACTATATAAAAGGATACACTTAATATTTAGTGTAGTTTTTTCTTCCTTCAATTTTATCAGCTTAAATTATATCATTTACAAATTCATCTTTCGTGTTCAATCAACTAACTAGTTTATATTTTAAAAATAATCATAGTAAATTTTTTAATTTTTATTAATTTTATTGATAAATACTGAAAACTAGGAACGTCACTGTCTATTTGCGTGCTATTTTATAATTTTATAATTTTTATTTATATATAAAATAATATAATTACTATTAAAAATTCTCACAATTGTAACATTTTAAATTTAAATTTGAGATATGATATTCAATTTAACAATACTGAGATTTGTCGATAAAGATAAATTTTAAGGCAATTATAACAACTATGTTTCAGGACTCCGATATATTTTCATAGAAAAGGTATGCTTTTGGCAACACAATAATCAAAAGCAATCCCACCTAATCTCCCGTGATCACAAATCCAACAAGTAGTCTAATTTGGTGATGTGCCTCAATATTGTTGTATGTTAGATATTATGTTTTGGATAAAAATTGCAATATACAAATTATGCATCTTCTACCTCTTGCTTGGGACACTAATCTTAAAGCATGGAGCTGGAACATAACATGTGCATCAGTGCATGCTTTTCATCATTAACATGTGCCAATGTGATTTTGATGGCATTGCTAGCTAGATAAATACATAAAGGTAATAGCTTTTAGGACAATAAGTAGTGGCATGTGATTAGGCATTGGTGAAAGGCTAGCTCCTTATTATAGTTGTAAAGGTACGTTTGTGTATTGGAATCATCATCCATTTTAGGAAATACAATTACAACGTTTGTGACTAAAAATGTGAAATAAACATGCTGTAAAACGTATCTAATCACGTAAGTATATAACATATAAAACCCAACATGTTTAGAAATTACATTGAAAGCGTATGTTTGATTATCGCATTAAGATTGATAAAATGTCATAATGAAATAATGTGATTTTATAAAAACTACATGCATGTTTATATATATCGTAGTGGGTTTGCAAAAAATACATTGAGTGACTGTAATTTTACATGGGTTTATCAAAATCACATTGAGTTATTGTGACAACAAATTAAATCTACATGATACAAATATACATTTTATATATTTTGTAGCTTTGAAAAAAGGGTGATGGTTCAATGTAAAACTAAACTTGAGCTGAATATACACGTTTGGTTTCATTTTTAGATGCCTCAAATTTGATTCAAAAGTGTAGATATTTTGAGTGGAATTGATTTTGTTTGTACAATTTATTGTAAATTGATTTTGAAGATAAAATTTATAATTTTTTAGTTCAAAAATGATTTTTGCTCAAATTTATTCCAGCCAACTTTTACACTATATCATAACATAAATAATTTTATATTATATTATTATTTATTTTTTATCAATATTCTCTGCAAAACCAAAACATATTATAATACATTTGTGAATCATAACTCTCATTCAAATATTACAGGATTGCTCAAATATGCTTGGCCATTTTAGCTTGTTATTAATTGTGTAATTTTGACTAATATTTAATTTGAAGCAACTTCACAACTTAAAATGAAAGTGTGTGAACAAGTCAATGTGTCTATTATGTGTAATTTTTGTTCAACAATTGCACAAAAAGTTAAATATCTTGTTTGTTTTTTTGACAAGTTTATGTGAACACAATATAAAGTGGAAAAGGTTAAATTTTTGTAAATATTGTACTAGTAAAAATAAATATAAAAATTATCGAACACACCATGAGAAAAATAGAACTATTATTTAGTTTTCATGGAGTTTGACATGAGGGAAATAAATTGAGGAGGGACGAAGCCCAAAAGCTCCATCAGTCTATGGGCCTGTATCACCTACTCGGCAAACTTCATAATAAAAACAAAATTATGTTTTTGTGATATCCAAATGGATCAATTTTTTTTTTTTTGAATTGAATTAAATTCTCAATATGTCCTTTTAACATTAAACTCGAGAGGGTTCAAACTTTTAAAGATTTAAATGTCCAAATTCAAATGTTGAGTCCAAAAGTTGAAACTAAATTAACTATATACTCTTAAATCAAATAATTTTACATCAATAATAAAAATAATAAATCAAATCAAAAAAATTGTTATTTCAATAGATTGAATTTGAATTTGTATATTCAAGATATCAAATTCGCTACACAAATTAAATACTTATGAGGTTAAATAGATTGATTTAGGTTGTATCCAAATTTAATTGGGTTATATTATTTTGAGTGGCGTAGTTCACTTATTGACTCTTATATGTGAACACCCGATGGGTTAGCTTCGGCTATCTAAAATAAAATCATATTGTTTTAATAAATAAAGAGTTGTATTATTTTGAGTTCATATAAATTGGTTTAGGTTGCATCCACGTTTAAATGAGTTGAAATATTTTGAGTGATCAAATTTACGAGTTCACCTGTATTTGTGAACATTATTCGACTATCTTAAAAAATCATATTTTTTAATAAATAAAATATTTTTATATTTAACTACTTTTTTTAGGACAAAAAGAGGACATAAGACCCAAACAAAAACAAAAACAAAACTAAGATACATTATAAGTGTTCTTCGGCATGTAGGCACACCAAACAAATCATCAAACTAACAAACCGTGAAGGTTATTATGAAGTTCCTCCATGGTATTACAACTAAAGCTCATAAAAGAATTACTATTATTGGCAAATCATTCAACATATATATTACTCTTCCTCCAAATATGCCGAAGTTAGACGTGTCAATCCAATGCTAAGAAACTTTAACTTTGGATGTGTTTTTGCTAAAGTGAGAACAACTTGTTGTGATATTACAATTCTCCAACACCATGTCAATCAAGACATTTGAACCACTCTCCACGATAAGTAACTAAATATAACTAAATAAATATGAATATATTTAACAACTTTAATAAGGTAAATTTTAAAATATCGTAGTTAAAAATCACTCAAAACTCTAACTTGATGACACTCATATGTATAAGTTAATGACTTTCATCATTTTTATTACTAAGATGACAATCTGATTGATGTCAATTCAACGAGATAAATTTTACTAGATACAGAATTTTCTTTTATTTTGATCAAACATCAATATCTCAATCAAGTCGTAGTCGTAAATATTGTGTTACTACTTCAAGTGTTGTCAATGTTAGTTAAAATTTCAAGTAATTTTTAAACTTATGTCCATAATACCATTCACAACTTAAAAAAAAAATCAAAATAATTATCAATTGGTTGATAGATTTTAAATAATTTATTATAAAATATAATTTTAAGTATTTCATCTATTTGATATACTTTTTGTTGTTGAAATTTTTAAAAAATAATTAAAATAAAAAGTTATTTCAAGAAGTTCTCCGTAAAAATCATTTTTTAAAAATATTTTTATTAAAAAAATATAATTTTTAATATATTAAAATCTCATTTGATAACAAATATATAAATTATTAAATATTAAAAATATTTAATTAATAATAAATAAGTCTAAAATAATTTATTATTTTCAAATAAATTATTATAAAACATATTTTGAATTAGAAAAATTAAAACTACTTTTAAAAAAATTTAAAACAAACGCACCATTTATTGTAAATGAGTGAGTTGTATTAGTGAAATCCCCTTTCATACCCAAAAGAAGATTTTTTTACTGTGTAACCATTCACCAAATTATTTTTATATGCTACTATTATTTTATATGAATATTCAATGCTTTTATTGTAGTTAAAATTTCGAATTGTAATTTCAAATAACATTTTATAAATTCGAATTCTGAAATATTTTTTTGAAAACCGCTAATTAAAAGAATTGTGTTCACCAAAAAAATTCAAAAATACATATAGAAGAAAATATAGTAACTTTTTTAATAGTCCAAATGTAGTAATTTCTGTTACAGTACACATGCATATAATTTGGCATTAAATGTTTTGCCGTTATGTTTCTTTTTTCAATATATTATTAATGCAATATTGATTGAATTGATAGTGCACTTTTGAATTCAATTAGGAAATTAAATGGTATACATTTTCCTTTATAGCTCTCGATTTAATTCTCTCATTAGTATAATTCCCGAAGTTTTCTTTTTACTAATATTTTCCTAAGCAAATATTTCTGAGTAAAAAAACATATGTTGGAAAAATAATTAATGTAAATAATTTTACTAATACATGTACTGTCAATTAATGTAAATAATTTAACGGACTAAATAATTTTTTTAAAAGTATGTTGAAAAGTAATTAATAAAAAAAGAAAGCCATTAAGAAAAAGACGAAAAAAGAAGCGAAGCTGAACATTGCCAAGCAAACGCCGATCAATCAACCACCATTTCTCAACCCCCTCAATACCAACACCCCTACTCCTTCCGTGAGGTGTATATAGCAATTTCTCATCTGATTCCAAATCTCACATCGCATCGATCATTAGATAACTCTCGCCGTTTTCCTCTCTCAATCGCGAGGCACGTCATGTCGTTTTACTTCATTTATTCAATTTCTATTTTCCATCGTCGTTTACTCTTTCGGATCCTCGAAACGCACTTTTTCACAGTTTCTGCTTTTAAGATAAATTTTAAATTCTGATTGAAAATTGAAAATCGATGATTCGTCGATTCCACGTGTTATTTATAATGTTTATGTTTGATTTTCGTATACTTTGCAGGATTCACGTTATCATCTATGATTTAATCATTTCGTGAAATTTTGAATAGCGGGAATGCGCATGCATGAGTGATTTTGAAAGCTTCATTGCTTATTTGATTGATATATTTAGTTAATGATGGCTTCAACTGTTCTCAATTTCGTGAACACTACGATTGATTGGGTGACTTATGCTTTAGATGCTCCTTCTACACGAGCTGTAGTTTTTGGATTCAATATCGGTGGTAATTTTTCATGTTCTGTACTCCAATATCTTTTGCCTTTTACTTTATGGATGATTATTATGAATGCAATTGATTAATTAATTTTCTCTGTTTTTACCTTATGTTTTGAAGGACATTTATTTATCGAGGTTTTTCTCTTGGTGGTTATACTTTTCTTGCTTTCTCAGAAAAGTTACAAACCTCCTAAAAGGCCCTTGACAAACAAGGTTAGTTGCTCTTTCTCTAGGTGTATGCACAATTTATGATTTGCTATATGTATTTAATTCTATAGTTATTTTGAGTTTGTGTTAGCTGTGTGGAGCTGTATAAAGCTTGTCCAAGACTTTTTATGTGAACATAAAGTTGGGATTTGTGAGTCCTTATTTTGTTAAAAAAATTGCGTTTTTTTAATAAAAATAATCACTTTTGAAAGTTTGCAGCTGTTTGTTACAGTTTTTAAAAAAAATATGAATCTGAAAAAAATCTAAATACCGCTTAAAATGAGAATGTTTTTAGTAGCTTATAAAAAAAACCATTTTTTCATAACTGATTTTTTTTTTTAAAACGTGATTATTACAACAAACAAATACAAAACAATTTAGGCTTTTTTTAAAATCTCTAAAAATTAATCTCTATATTATTGGTACTAAAATCACTTTTTTTTTTTTATAATCCGTAACAAATAGTTGAAGTGTTAGTATGACCATGTTGTGCAGCTGAAATGTTTGTATGAGTCATATACATTTGTCTATTGCTGTTTTCAATACTTCTATGGATCTTGCATGGGGTGTCTCTATTTTAAGACATTTTAGAGCTTACAAGATCAATTGATCTTTAGATCTCCTTATGGTGGATTCTTTGTTCTTTCTTTACTGTCTTTTAAAGTTACTGTGCGGAATCTCTAGTCATATCATTCCATGTTAATTCTTGTACAATTCAATATGGGAATCATCATGTTGTAATTTGTCATTTTTGAAATTTGTGCTTAATGTCTGTAGGAAATTGATGAGCTATGTGATGAATGGGTTCCACAACCCCTTATTCCTTCTCTTGATAAAGAGCTGCAGTATGAACCAGCAGTGCTGGAAAGGTAATTATATTTTCTCTAGTGGTAGCACCATCATATATATTTTTTTTTCTTGTTTTAAATGTTTTAAGCACGTTAGTATTTATGTTACTTGTGTGCTTTCCTTGACTTAATTTCATGAGATGTTTCAGGGTGAGCCCTGGCACATTGGTAAGTTTGCTACGTTATGAACTGGTTGTCATCGCCTTAACAGGGTTAAGGTTGTCCGATCAGACCTACCCAGACCCCACTACAATGGAAGTCTTGTGCACTGGACCACCCTTTAAATTCTTATATTTATTGCTTCTTTGTTTCGATAAAGTAAATGAGTATAAATTAAAAGTTATTCCCTGTGATTTAATAGGTTTTCCGATGCCTCCTTGTTGTTCTCAATGTCACATTTTTGTAATGGCTAACTTATATATTGGTGAACTGTACGTTTTATTCAAGTTAAAGCTAAGAAAGGTTCATGCTAGATTTTGAAAATAGAGGGAGATGGTATAATTCACTAGAAATATTATTGGTTGGTGAAGCATATTCTCATGACAAATTTATATAATGAGCTCAATTCATCATGTAAGTGAGACATTAGGATTACAATCTGGACTCTGGCCAGATATATGACATGATGAGCTCATAATATATGGAAGTTAAACAGTAGGTTATTGTGAAAAACAGCCAACTATCTTTTTTGTGTACTCCTGATAACAAGATATTTCTTATGCAGTGCTGCTGGGCCACATACCATAATTAATGGTAAAGAAGTTGTCAATTTTGCTTCAGCAAACTATCTTGGGTTAATAGATCATCAAAAATTACTTGTAAGGAAATAATCCCATATCAATAAACCCATTTTTTTGGGTACTGATTTGATGCAATGACTCTATATTTACTTTATCTTGTAGGACTCATGCTCGTCTGCTTTAGAGAAATATGGTGTTGGTTCTTGTGGTCCCCGTGGGTTTTATGGAACAATTGGTATGACTCAGTCTTAATAGTTTGTTTTTGAAGAAATGCATGTTCCCTTATGATACTTTTCCTTTGCCCAGATGTCCATCTTGACTGTGAAGCGAGAATAGCAAAATTTTTAGGAACACCTGATTCAATTCTATACTCTTATGGACTTTCCACCATGTTCAGTGCTATTCCTGCTTTCTCTAAAAAAGGAGATATAATTGTGGCGTAAGTATGCATAGCTTCTCTTTAAATATCTACTATGCAATCTTGTTAAGTTTTTCCTCAGTATTTTTGTCTGATGACATTATATTGGCCATTGGTAACTAGACTCCACATATAAAACTATCTGCATTTATTCTTTATTAGAATGGTGTAAAGAATGGTCCCTAATCTTTTCCATCCACTTTATATTTCAAAATATAGCAAAATATTGTCACTTGGTACCGGCTGATCAATGGAGGCTTTGTGTATATAAATCTGGTGTTTCAAGCTGGTTCAAGTTTCATACACAAGTTTATATCTTTTAACAGGGATGAGGGAGTCCACTGGGGAATTCAGAATGGCCTATATCTTTCCAGAAGCACAGTGGTGTATTTTAAGCACAATGACATGGATTCTTTAAGAGAAACTTTAGAGAACATTACTTTCAAATATAAGGGGACCAAGAATTTGAGGCGTTATATTGTTGTTGAAGCTATCTACCAGGTAGATCCTGTCTTTCGTGCATGCTTTTGATTAGCTTTGCACATTTTTACTGTGCTTCCAATGGAGTGCTTACAACCTACAGGTTTAAAAGCAATGTTGGTGTTGCTGTTAGATTTGTGTCGGTTGCAATATTGTTCTTTAAAAAAATATTGCTATTTGCCCTGGTTTTCTCAACCATGTGAGTTGTAGTAGTTATTTTTCTGGTAGCTGTCATACTTCATCTAATCTGCCCATGTGCATTACCTGCATGCAAACTAATTTTGTTTGATCAGTAACTAATGACATATGTCTCCTTGTATTTTCCCCCAGAATTCTGGCCAAATTGCACCCTTGAATGAGATCATTAAATTGAAGGAAAAGTATCGTTTTCGTATTTTACTGGATGAGAGCAATTCATTTGGTGTGCTTGGAAGTTATGGAAGAGGTCTCACTGAACACTATGGAGTTCCGGTATGTACTGAAATTTCTGTTTGGGCATGGGTATATATTCAGAATTGTACTGCTATTGATGGATTTGTGGTTGTGTGTTGCAGGTTGAGAAGTTAGATCTTATAACTGCTTCTATGGGCCATGCATTGGCCACCGAAGGAGGATTCTGCACCGGAAGTGCAAGAGTTATAGATCACCAAGTATGGTAGTGTCATATGTGATACTGATAACTGATTCAGAACAATTTTGGATTTCCATGTATACTGAACATAAAAAGTTAGGAAAAAAATGTACAAGTGTAAATTAAGAATTTATTACCTCTGGACTCATATTTAAGTTATAAAAATTAGTTATGTTTGATGGTCCATAATATAACCCAATTTTAACTGATTTTACTATATTTATTGTTATCATTCCTATGATTGCTGTTCAATTAATGATCTCTTGAAAAACAAGTTTCAGAGGAAAATGTATGAAGAGAAAGGATAGTTTGGAGAATGCAATTATTATGTTTTATTACATCAAGAAATTACATTGGGTTAACTAATATTCTTAACTACTTTTACATTGGCTGATGATGGCTGTTATTTCTCATTCATTTTCCCTGCTCTAATATCTCTATGTTTTTCAACCTTGGCAGCGTTTGAGTAGCTCTGGCTACGTCTTTTCTGCTTCTTTGCCTCCATATCTTGCAAGTGCTGCAATTACAGCTATTGATGTCCTTGAGGAAAATCCCAATCTGTTAACTAAGTTGAAGAACAACATTGCTGTTTTATGGAAAGGTAGGCTTTGATCTTACTGCTACATTCATGAATTGAATTGTATTGCAGTAGCGCCGTGATTTGGCTTTAGCACAACAGTATGAATTGCTATTTATTTATGCCTTTGTCTACAAATAAAACAAGGATTTTATAATATAAGAACTTTGATTCTTAGATACATTGGCTACTGCAGGGCTGTTGAAAATACCAGGCTTCACAATTGCAAGTCATCCAGAGTCACCAATTGTTTATTTGAGATTAAAGAAGTCAACGGGTTCTTTGAAAGATGACCTACATCTGCTTGAAAATATTGCCGAGCGCGTAAGATATGCAGTCTGACAATGTTAAGTTTAATTTTTTTATATTGTTGGTTCTTAATGTTGTGTGTATTCACAGGTTTTGAAAGAAGATTCTGTATATGTGGTGGCTTCCAGAAGATCAACATTGGACAAGTGTCGTTTGCCTGTAGGAATTAGATTGTTTGTTTCTGCAGGGCATTCAGAGTCTGATCTTCACAAGGCATCTGAATCATTGGAAAGGATTGCGGCGTCAGTCCTTGATGGTCATAATTGAACGATGTACACCTCTCTTCTGCTTCTTCTGGTACCAAAATGTCAGTTCTATTCCACTTTTAGGTGATCAATTTTGAAATCCAGGCTGATAAAGGAAGTCTTGTAGCTGGTAATTTATGTAATATTTTCTTCGCAAGCTTAGGGTGACAGTATTTTTTGGCCTGTGCTATTCTTTGATGTGTTAAGTGGTGGAATAAGGATTTTAAGTTTCTAATCATTATTAGGAGAAATGCTTATGAGTTACATTAGGCTTAATTTTTTCCGTTGACTCATTGCATACCGGTATCACATTATTCCTTCATTAGTTAATCATTAGCTAATTAATCCCGACAAGTTTTAGCACAAAATCTTCTATTTTGATTTTCTATTAGACCAACCTGCTAGCCCAAATAGGGTGGACACAAAATCTCAACTCACTTTTTGTAGTAAGTCAGCGGATCGAGCCATTTATCATCCCTACTTGCAAGTTCTTTGAGAGTCATTCACGCATGTTTTCATTCTTGATTATCGTCTTCCTCTGAGTTATATACTGCATTGAAGACTATATCCTGACTAAAGTCTCATATGTGCCTGCACCTGCATCTCTTTCCTCTTGATTGTTAAACCCATCATTTGGAGGGTCTAGGATCATTGTTTGCTGTTTGCACAATCTTTATTGATTTGGCTTGACTTGTCATCATCACTAGATAATATAGGCTTGAGAATGTTTATCATTGTCCTTGCATCTTCTTTGTGATAGAAATGAAGAACATAAACTTAAACCAGAAGGAACCAAGTTGTGGCACATTTCGAATTACAATGAAGATGAAGTAACACATTATTACATTGAGAGATTCCAAAACAAATATTTAGAATCATAGATGCTACATTTGGAAAGTGAATAAGAGAGCGAGAGCAAAAGTGCTACCAAAAAATTTACGATTTCATAACAATAGAACTGAATTGTACGTTGTAACTGAGTGCGCGCAAAGATTGTTCTCCTCAAATTGTACGGTTTCATGTATAATAATTACATCGTGAGCATTGATCCAAAATTTGGCTTAGACCTTTCTGAAATACTTGTTTGATGCCAGCTGTGATTCGGAGAAAGTCTTACTTAATGAAGATCCACTATGATTGTGTAGTTTTATTTAATTGATAATTGTTAATAGCAATAAAATGCATTAATGCAACACATAACAACTTTCTCATGTTAATCGGTCCACGTGGAGGTTGTTGACAGGTGCTTTGAAACCAATAAATGTGTAGAATAATAAATTTATGTTAGTCAGGATTATAAAGATTATTTTGGTTCGATGCATGAACCCTTAAAAAGAGGATAATTGATTAATATTATTGTTAGAATGCAGGCACACACATGACACACCAACTGCTTTAGTTTTGTTGACATGCGTCCATCAACTACATAAGTGTTTTGTTAATCTAAAGATGTCTTGTGATCAGAATTCATAAAATATAAACTTATAACATAAGCATTAATGTATACGTTATTTTTACAACACTAAAATATAGTCATGTTTTTATAAGCTATTTGGGATGGTTTTATAAATGTTTTTATAAACTCTATCAAACAGTTCTATAAGTGTTTATATTAATAAATAAATTTAAATAAGTTAATTTACTGGAATATGCCCGAAAGATTTAATATCTACCATTTGGTTAATTTGGCAATGGATCAAGATCTCAAGATACTGTGGGATTATATAAAACGCATTTGTATTTAATCTCTTAGTACATTAATTGCATAAGTTCTCTCTCCAACTAAGGGTAAAGTTGAAGAAATACATTATTTAAATATTAAAATTCTAAACATAAACTAAGAGATTAGACATGCACCAAGACATTATTTAACATTGTTGCTTAATTATGACAGTAACTAAGATATACAATAAGACATTATTGAACATTGTTGCAGAATTATGACAGTAACTAATGCGTTAGTCTTATAGCAATAATTATGTATCCTCCTCTTTCTATCTCTTTCCTCAATAGCTTTGCCATGGCCATTTATTTTACATTGACCCGCAAAGAGAATGTTGGCAGAACATCAAAATAGAAAGCCTTAGAGAATTAGTAATTATAATATATCAGAATACAAAATTAATTCTTTACTAAGTGAACAAAATGTTCTATTCCAAAAGGCAAAACTTTATGCAATTAGCCAACCAAAGGAGAAAAATATTTTATTATAGTTTGTATAACAATAGACAAAACTGTTTATGGCCAAGTTTGTCCGTGTTAACTCCTTCACAATTGAGGATAATTCTCCAAGTACATGTGAACCACTTTAGGTGTTTTGAACATCAATATATAGGAATGATTCATTAATACACAGAAGATAAGATACAAAATTAGTCAACAATTCCTCCCTCAACAATTCCTTCATCACATCGAGAACTTCAAATCTTAACCGTCATATCTATTTCCAAAAATAGACTTCCAAGTGAAGTTTATGTATGTACAACAAAGCCATGCCCACTTTTGATCAAGCAGCAACGAAGTGAATGTGTGTACTTATTTTGGTGTCCACACATAATTTCAGTGCTTTCAAATGTGAAACAAACTGTTGGAATTTGAGTTTCAAAAACTATTTAATTTATGCCACCGAAGATATTACTGGGTTGAGTTGCGGACTAGGTCGCTCTCTTTAAGACATTTCATGGCACTATCTAAATTGTGCAAGACAGACTATCAACCACGAAGTCCCCAGGATAAAACAGCCCAGATCACTGTATTGGAGTTCTACTGCACTGTAGAAAACCGTTCTAAAACAGCCACTCTTAATATGACGGTTAAAGTCACTCTCAATATGACGATTAAAATCATTCGCAATATGGTACTACGACCATTCATAATTACGGCATAACGACCGCTCTAAAAACAAAAGGACTACGGCATAACGACTGCTCTAAAAACGAAAGGGCTACGGCATAACAACCACTCTAAAAACCGAAAGGACTGCGGCATAATAGCCGCTCTAATAACCGAAGGGACTGCGGTATAATAACCGCTCTAAAAACCGAGTATAATTACCTCTCTAAAAACCGAAAGAGATTGCAGTATAATTACCGCTCTAAACCAAAAGGGACAGAAAGAAAGGGGAGAAGTGGCTCGAAATTTGGCGAATAGAATATAAGAGGAGAAAAGAGAAAGTTGGAAAAAGTATCCAACTTTGGTGTGCTTTTCACAATAGTTTGATGTTTATTATATAGTGATGGAAGTAAACTCACATTTCTTTTCTAAGCAATGTGGGACTTTAGTATGTATAGATTTGAAACTATTCAAAATACTAGAGTTTTCCAATGTGGGATTTCAAAAATTATTTCTTTCTAATATGGGACTTAACAAGTTTCTTTCCACTTAAATTTACAATAAAAACTTCTTTCCAATGTGGGACTTCAACAAATTATTAAATTCACACTATAACATACTTTTTTTCCAACAATCCCCCACTTGAATTTAAAAAAATATTTCTAAAATAGCGTCAAACGCTTCTATAAGATCGTGCATAAACAAAGGTGTCTCTTGACTTGAACCTTTGAGTAGTAAGTAAGATTCAGATTCAACAAGAGTGACTCGTAATCTTAAACTCTATCTCTAACATCAAACCCACACACAACCTTTCATATGGTGTATTTTCAAAAGCTCGTGCATTAATGACCCTGCACGTATATCCCAGTATAGTGAACGCTCTAGGAATTCTGGCTCGAAATTCTATAGGAAGCGGCCCCACTTCCACATTCACATAGGTGAGTCTATCAAGAGTACTCTTGTAGCTAGATACTCCCTCCATGTAGAGTATAGATCTCATTAAGAGTTTCTATTACCTCATCCTATCATCGCTTCAGGAATCATGCTTCTCTAATTTATAATAACATGTTCATCTCATATCACTTCACGACTTGTTATTACCCATTGAACCTAATTCTTGGGATCTCCAGTCTTTTAGGTCGGGTTACCATCATGAGTGACTCTATAGGCATTAGTCTCATCCTTTTGGATGTATTTATGACTTTCTCTATAGCTAATTCTTTCGTCAAAAGATTTGCTAAATTCTCATCAGTGCATATATGATCCACTATAACAACTCATTTAGTAAATAACTTTCTAAAAAAGTTGTGCTTATGACAAATTTGTCGTCTCTTATCGTTGTAATAACGATTCTCAATCTTTGCAATAGCTGCGGTACTATCGCAGTGGATCAACACATCTGTCATAGGTTTTTCCCATATAGGGATCTCAACTAGCACGCATCTCAACCATCTTGCTTCTTCACTAGCAATATCTAGTGATTTCAGACTCCATAGTGGACTGAGCCAATGTCGTATGTTCTTCGATTTCCTAGATACAACATCACTCGCTATATTAAAATATAGTCATCAATTGCTTTGGAGCCATCTAATAAGATGTTCCAATCAGCAATATTGTATGCCACCGAAGATATTACTGGGTTGAGTCGCGGACTAGGTCGCTCTCTTTAAGATGTTTCGCGGCACTGTCCAAATTGTGTAAGACAAACTATCAACCACGAAGTCCCCAGGATAAAATAGCTCAGATCACTGTATCGGAGTTCTACTGCACTGTAGAAAACCGTTCTAGAATTACACCCTCAATATGGTGCTTAAAGCCACTCTTAATATGACGGTTAAAGCCACTCTCAATATGACGATTAAAGTCATTCGCAATATGGTACTACGACCACTCATAACTACAGCATAACGACCGCTCTAAACACAAAAGGACTACGGCATAACGACCGCTCTAAAAATGAAGGGGCTACAGCATAACAACCGTTCTAAAAACCGAAGGGACTGCGGTATAATTACCGCTCTAAACCGAAAGGGACAGAAAGAAAAGAGAAAGTTGGAAAAAGTATTCAACTTTGGTGTGCTTTTCACAATAGTTTGATGCTTATTATATAGTGATGGAAGTAAACTCACATTTCTTTTATAAGCAATGTGAGACTTTAGTATGTATAGATTTGAAACTACTCAAAATACTAGAGTTTTTCAATGTGGGATTTCAAAATTATTTCTTTCTAATATGAGACTTAACAAGTTTCTTTCTACTTAAATTTACAATAAAAATTTCTTCCCAATGTGGGACTTCAACAAATTATTAGATTCACACTATAACATACTTTTTTTCCAACACAAACATTTTTCAGTTGAAAAATGTGTCAGACGCAAAACCAAACACACACTTAACTACCAGAGACAACCTAACTATGATAACGACACTGTGTATTGCGACTTTTCAGAACCATCCAACACAATTTCAAACAAATCAGCTTCAGACTCTTCATCAAAATCAAACGCTTGATTGTAATTATTCCACATAGGATCAATCCTTCCCATTGAGAATAGTTCCTTACTGTCATCAAATCCAAGAGTGGCATCAGGGGAATGTACAAGTGGTGCTATGAAGCATGGATTTGGTGTTCTTTGTGCATTTGCAGGAGCATATTTGAACGCTATTTGTCCAAAATTAACTAAAACCATAATGTCTATATTTGAAGCCAAAGTTGGACATAGTGGAGTGCCAAATTCCTCTGATTGACAGTGAATTACATGCACTAATTCTGAGTCTAATGTAAAGAAAACTTTCTTTTGTCTTGGATCGTATCCACAACCAATTACTGTATCAGTTCCTACCCATTGTGCTTTTTCAGACTCCAATACAAGTTTCATTCCTGTCACCACATTTGACAATTAGATATCTCTAGAAAGAAATACAAAATTGAAACTATTTTTAGAACCATGAATACTTCAAATTAATTAGCAGAACACTGCCACTATTGACCAGTAAATATTTTTATTTGTCTTAACCGTCGGGTTCTAAAGTGAAAGAGTCCTCACAATTTGAAGTTAAGTCGAGAGAAAAATAAAGTCTAACAAAAAATTATTCTAACCAAAAATCAAACTCGAATTAAATGAAATTGATTAACCATTTAAGTTCAATCACTTATTTATTTACATAATATAACTAATCTATTATTCTATTATTGTTTTATAATGTACAACATTGCAATTATACTCCCTGAAACATTTCATGTGGGCCTTTCACAATGTTGATCTTTTAGGTGACAATTAGAAATTTGTCTTTAGTCAAATTATCTTCTTCCCTTTCTATCACATCAACCCAAACTATTTTTTTTTTTTTAATTAGGGAATCTTAGAATTCTTCAAATAGAAATATCTATTTAAGAGATTGATTTCTCTATACTTAATGTTTCTTCACACACACCAAACTAATATTAAATTTCTAAATTATACATATTTAAGTGACTCAATTATCCACAAGTTTGTGACACTGTATTGGAGGTTAATAAAGCGCTAAAACTTAATTAAAATGGTAAATAAAATGAAAGATAATTTATTATTACCATCAAGAAAAACAGAACCATTGGAGTTGAATCCAATGCTTCTAGGGTAAGTTCCTGGAACTCTCATAGGAACAGCTTCTCCTGCTGTTAACCCTAATGAAAACATCACAACAGATCCACTCTTCCCACCCTCTTTCCCTTCAACTTTCATTTCTTCAACACTTTTCAAATCACATGAATCATTTGAACTATCTTCAATCAAGAGTTTTGTCTTCTCCCCTTCTCTTCTTCCCACCAATTCATCATCACCACTCAAAGAAGAATACAATATAGTGATTTCAAAATAAGCTTCTTGTGGAAAAGCATGGTTCATCAAAGAAGGACCAGGAAGAGGCAGAGAAGTTCTAATAACAGAAGCAACATTCATTGAAGAGATGTTTGGATGAAAAAACAACTTTTTCAAACCATGATTGAGTCTAATCTTCTGCATGAATTCATTTGATCCTTGATACACTTCAAAACTTATCTCAGCTTCATTTTCTCTTCCACATGATTCTAAAAGGTGTGATTTTTTTGAAATGTTAATGCTTTTGTTGGTAGTGAAAGCAAATCTTGACCATCCATTTTCTACAGCATCAGCAGCTAGATATGGATGATCAACCCAACTAAACAAATCTTTTCTTCCATTTTCAGATACCCTTTTATGAAAAACATGAAAATTTTCTTTGTTTTTTCTCCTTTGATCAAATTGATTCAAGCTATTTGATTCAATTACAAAGTTAATATCTTTTTTGTAATGACAAAACCTCCATATGAAAATCAGTAGAAGGGTTGTAACACATCCAACAGAAGCTGCCACAATAGCAACATGTAAGTGTATCCACTGACCCATCAATTTAGATTGTTCTTATGCATATAGAATGTTCTAATGGTGAAGGAAGAAAAGGAATGAAGGAGAAAATGATAATGAAAAGACTTTTGATTAATGAAAGGATTGAAGAAAAGGTGGTAGGATCAAAGGTGTTGTTAACAAACCAAAAGTGAGAGATGAAGGTTTAGTTTTCCTTGGAGTGCATATTCTTTTGTCAGTATTTCATTTTGATTTAGTTTATGGGAACCCACAAACAATCATTAAAAATCAATAAATTTGTTTGCTCATACAAGACAACTTTTTTGGTTCATTTACAATAAAAAGTTATTAAAATAATAATCTTTTTTATTTTATTTATAAATATATATATACTTTATATATGTATTTTTTATATTATCTGGAAAGATCAAATTATTTAATTATTTTAAAACAAAATAAATACTTTATATTTTTGTATGTTTATTTTTTGGGTATGTAAAGTAGTATTTTTAGGTACAAGAATAAATTATAGTAGTTTTTTTTACCATTTATAAGAGGAGACATAAATATTTATATAGTAAGTGATATCAATTAATAAATAATAAATTTAATATTATATTATAGATATATCATAATCAATTTTAAATTTGTTATAGTAGTAATTTTTGATTTTTTCACTTTACACACTTTAAAGTATCTTAATTAGAAAAATAAAATACTACCACATAGAGTATTTATGGTTTCTTTTGAGGTAAAAATCAATTTCATCCAAAGATTAAATTAGCATGTGGTTTAATTTAGTCAAATTTCAACTTAGTCAAATTTAAATAGACTATTTGAAAATAAATCTAATGCAATCTAATTAAGTGTACTTCGGATTACATTGATTCATTCAATTTTTAACTGATATATAATTACATATTTATATCATGTCAAATACCATAATTTTTTTAGACAATGTCAAGTAGCATGTTGCAAACTAAATAACACCAATATGTACACTCTATAACATAATAGAAATTAACAGGACGAAATAACCTTACTAAAACATTATCAAACAAACAAATATCAACTATATTTCAAACTTTCTGAAAAAAATATTTAAAACCAACAAATAATATATTAATACAAAAATTATATATATATATATAGTCGTGTTCAATTAGATTTATTTTAGAAAAATTTAATTAAAAATATAATTCAACTCGAACATTTTTCAACAAAAGAGTGTTAGAATATTAAAAGAAAATATATTTTATGATTGATTTATAAATCACTACTATTAGAATGTTAATTTTAATTTTTTAAAATTATGATAGAGGTAGAAACCGAACTCCAAATGGACTTATCACTCAAATCTTTGAACCTCTCACTCCTCTTAAATCTCTCAAGATTTCTTAGGACTCAATTTTATATTATTTGTTATTATTATGATTTGTTTTTATTTATGATTAAATCTGTATATATCCCTATAAGGCTATATATGTTAAATAAAGATTACTAATCTTTTGTATCATAAAGTCATTATTAACACTTTTGTACTTTATTAGAACTCTAACTTCTTTTATTTTTCTCTCATTCACTCTTTCTCTATAACAATTAACAAATTTTGAATCATTTGATTAAGATTAGATAGTTCAGTTTTAAATTCAAATTATAATTATTTTTAAATTTAAAATCTGAATTTAACATATGAACCGTTTATGCTTTATCCAACAATCTTAATATATCCAGCTACACCAAATTAGTGCACCAAACATCATAGGTTAGGTAAGAGAGAAAAACATTTGCACATGCTGTTTTGTCTTGATCGGTGAATCGTGACTAATGACTCTTTCCATATGCCAAACTCTTTGTGTAGAGAGGCACCTAAATATAGCCACTATAGGGTGCAAATTGACTCATATGTATTTCATAATCAAAATTCAAAATTAAGCTGGTAGAAATTCCCGGGAGATAGATCTTTAATAAAAATTTCTCCTTTTCTTAATTTAAAAAAAAATGTGGGGTAGAAATACCTAAATTAATAAAATATCAAGAACTGTACACATGGACATAAACGTGAGGTGATTGATAAATGTGTATTATTTTTTTTTTTTTACGATTGCTATTATATGTCGTTGGAGTACATACAATTTTATATAATAATGCATATCTATTATTTATCATTGATTTTAAATTAAAGTATTTAGATCACACAATCAATTAATTTAAACGGTTATTTGAATCGGACGACTGAGAACAGGAAGTTCACAGTTGGCCATATACTCGTACAGTAAGAATATTGGGACATGACTCTCAATTAGGGAGTGTCTGTTTTTTTTGTTTTTTTTATAGTATACCTAAACTTTGAAAAATTGCATTTGTATCTTTAGTTTTATATATTAACCACTCTAAAATTTTATATTTGCATCTTATTTCTAAAATAAATATACATTTGATTATCTTAGACTAAACTTAATTTCTCTCAACTATCATATCCTTTCTACACTAATCACTATAAGTCTATAGGACAAATGTTACAGCTATCGGGCGCCACCACCAAAGTCTAAAGATTATAATCTTGAATCTTGATGTTAGGATATTCTTGATGTACAAGTGTTGTGATTTACTAATTTAGGAACTCAATTTGTTTGAAATTGTTGATTTACTGATTTTATGAACTCATTATCTATTAGAATTTAATTTGATATTAGGGTTTTAGATTTTATGAACTTATTATTGGATTTCTGATTTGCAATGGTACTAATAGATCCTTTATTAGTAAACGTTGCAGGGTTGATCATTAGCTGGCACAATTGTGATAAATTCTACGTTTTTTTACTCTATCTCCTAATATTAGAAAATATGAGTATGGATATGAGAAGTGCACGAAAAAGAAAAAATTTGATAAATTTTCATAAAAAAGCTACTAATTTTCGTTGAAAATGATAATGTTGATAATGTTCATGTTGAAATGCTTGATCATGTAAAAAATATGATCACTTGATATCAGTTGTGCTAAAGGCTAAAAAATATCACATTATTGATAAAACGGCTTAAAAATTGGTTCTAATGAGAGATTCTACTAGCAATGGAAATTTTTTAGTTTAATTTAAATGTTAACTGAATTTGACTCAATTGTCCAGGAACATGTTATACGTATTATAAATGATAAGGTTTATTTTCATTATCTTTGACATATCACAAAAAATGAGTTAATATTTTTGTTTGATTTTTCAATTAAAAATAAAATCGTTAGAAAAATCAAACTGTTATCTTAATAAGATATTTGAGCAATACAAAGTATGAAAGTGTTTGTGGTTTTTTGTTTACTTCTCACAAGTTACAATCATTGGACGATGCAACTTTAAAGTCTTGTTGGTGTCATTTTGAACATGTATTGAAACATAATGAACAATTTGATATTCATGGGAATTAGTTATTTGTGGAGTTGTAGTTACTAAGAGAAATCTTGTTTAGAGAAAAAATTGGACCTATTGATATATTAAGTTTTTTGAAAGACTTTGATTGATTTTTTAATATAATTATTGCATATATAATTTTGTTGATTATTTGTAAAACCCAAAAAAAAATGTATATTCCATTTATTTTTATTTATACTAATAATTATATTATTTATATTTTATTGTCGTAATTCATATATTTATACAAATCTCTTAAATCTTATTTAAAAAAATGATTGTTAGTTATTCAAGTGAAGTTTAATTTAGGAAGTTCAAACATTAATGTGTTTGTTATAGTTGGGAAATAAATTAGAAATAAACCCAATAGAAACCTCAAATTCAACTTCTAGTAACCCATTTTATAGTCAAAATAAAATTTTCCATTTGTAAGGATTTGGAGGGGTGTAATTGACAATTATCATCACACTCCCCTTTACTTAAAACCCAATTGTTAAAAAATAAAATAAAATAATGAATGAAAGGAAGAAAGAAGGGGGGATGACACAATGTAGCGTACGATATCTCAGAAAATGAAGGGGAAAAAAAAGAAGAGATGAAATAAGGGAAAAGAGGAAACAAGAAGAGAGGGAAAAAATAAAATAAGAGAGAACACACTAACTCCATTGCATGTTCTTCTCAAGCTCTCTCATTTCATCATCTCATCATAGAATCAACCCTCACACCTATATTATAGTAAAAGAGTACGAAGAGGTAGAGTGAAATGAGGAATTATGAGAAAGAAGAAAAGAAAACTTAGGGTTTCAATATAGGAGAAGAAATTTAGAGTTCTTGCATGTTGAGAAGGAAGATGGAAACGTGAAGAGGAGTTAAAGTTTCACTTGTAGAAGAAGGAATTAGAATCAAACTTTGGGGGTCTCAAATCTCTTCTTAAGGTAACATAGAAAATCCTCTTAAAACCTCTCTTAGGTGTGCTTAGAGATCATATTTTGCATGTTTGGCTATTGAGATAATCTTATTTGATTTAGTATCATTGATTATTAATAATGCATGTTAGGTGTTTGTATTAATTACTATGAAGAGTTGTTGTTTTATTATTGTTGTTGAGTGTTTTGGTTGGGTTTGTGATGAGATTATGACTGTTTAATATTGGTAATTACTTGATTTTATGCTGAATTTTGAATGTATTTTACTTAGTTGATCATATTAACTTGAAAATATAAAGTTTGAAGTGAAAATAGTATGGTGTTGTTTCATAACTTTTCCCATAGATAGTGTTTTGAACTGATTTCTATCCCATTAGAAAATAGACTTAATTACCTACGAAATAGGCACTGGTTTCACCAATTTTTATTGAGAATTGGTAGAGAAAATTGAGTTACAAGTTTATGTTTTTGTATAAGTATACCTTATTTTATTAAACTGTACTAAATGAATGCCTATTAGGCATAATAAAAATTATATTTATAAACTAGACATCTTAGGCTTTCCAAAATATTATCATTTATTTAAATTGGACATCGTTTGATATTTTAATTAATTTCTCAAAGTTATAGTGTTTCTGCATAAAACGAGTATGACATAGGTAAGTTAAGATGATTATAACAAAAACAATAGGAATTGGTTTTGAGTGAAACCAATTGCATTTGAAAGTATAAATATAACACTCTTTTATGGAAGTTTGATATATTAAGCGCATGTTCCATGGTGTGAATGAAGATTACTTATGTTATGATTATATATATATACTAGATTGTTATTGTTATTATTATTATTATTATTATTATTATTATTAGTATTAGTATTATATATATATATATATATATATATATATATATATAGGGTACATTCTAGCTAGATGAACTCTCCGTCTATATACGATGGAAGCGGGGGGTAAGCGAGGGTAAGTGGGGCACCACTTACGGACTTAATTATGTCAAATCTTACCAAAAGAGGCTATTCAAGTAGAAGACATTGGGTGAAACCAATGTAGTCTTTATGACTTACTTGATATATTGAGTTTAAGTCATTAGATTATTCATGTCTAGTGGCTTATAGTGTTTGAAAGATCTGAGGCTAAAGGTAGAAGAGACATTTGAATATAGCTTACGAAGAAATAATATTATATTAATTTGTAGCATAGTTTACCGAGAGGATTTTCCATGCTTAGCACACCGACATGACTGGGAAACATCAATAATTGTTTTTATTAAATCTATGTTACTGAGTTATATACTCACTATGTTGAAGGTGATGTTTTTCAAGTAACAGGTAAACATTGAAAGTTTGAGGAGTATCCGGATTTGCTCACCAGCTCTTCAATGTCATGAGTCGGAGTCAGAGTCGGATCACGTCTTGAGTCTAGATTATAGTCATAGTTTAATTAAGTCTCACTTGAAAGTTGTTTTAAATTTGTAAGTATTTAGGTATTTATGAATTAAAAATTTCAGTTTCATTTGCATTGTTTATATTTTTGTTTCATTCATGTTAAAAAAAAAAATTAGGCGTTACATTATTTTCGTGACATTTGTTTATGCATAAAGATGCTTTTAAAAAATGAAGTTGTTGAAGTCTTACTTGCAACCTACCTTATTATAAAAAAGACTTAATGAATTAGTATTGATAGTAATCAATAATAATCTTTTGGAGACAATACAATATGAAGATTTGGTTAATGAATTTGCTTCAAAAGATATTAGAAAAATGACTGTTTTTAAATAGTTTGAAGGTTATTATTAGCTTTATATTATTTACAACTTACTTATTTTGATTAATTTAAATAAAATAATTTGAGTTTTTGATATTTCATTTAGTAAATTTTTTTTTAAAATTAACTTATAATTTTTTAAATTATATTTTTTTATTAGAGATTCAATTTTTTAAATTCATATTATGCCACCAAAAAACATTAAAATGGCTCTCATTGTGTTACAAACGTACAACAAAAAATATAAATCCTCTTTTTATTCATGGAGTTTACAATAGTCATAGTCACACTCACTGTTTCATTATACAAAATATACACAAAAGACGCGTTAATGAATTATGAAAAATAAAATAAAATATATTTTCAGGTGTAATTTTAGTCAAAAAGGTTCAATAATCAAAATTTAGGAAGAAAAACATAGTAGTAATGTTCTATACTTTTTTTTTTTTTAGAAATCAAGACCAAACAAGTGTTTTTTGGTGGAGGTCAAAACCAACATTTACTAATCTTCAGAAGCTTAAATAATAATCTTATTCTAAATCTTTTAATATCTTTCTAAGTCTAGTTCATCTTAGTTTTTAATTCAAAACTTACATAAGGCATAAAGCCAATCAACCAAATAATTAACGATGATTCTTTGACCAGTTAATCTGATGATGATACATAATTGAATTGCTTATTAAGATTGATGAAGATCAGGATAAGTGGTACTTGTTATTAAATTATTATAACTACGACTTTATAGTATGTTATTATATTTTGTAAGATGGTGATGTTTCTTAATTGCTTGACCACTAAGGATTTCTTCCTTGCTTTTATTTTTTTCATATTTTTTTTATGAAAAATATTTAAAGTGGAGAGATGCTGATTCAATTCAGTTAAAAAAGACCTCTAAATTTACAGAACACATACAAAAAAATTACATTCATTTCCATTTTTCTTTTATTCAAAGAGAAGTTAAATATTTATATTTTTTTTCTTCTACATGGAACCACATGTGACATGTTTTGAATGAGTGATATTGCAAAACAAAAATATTTTCTGGTGCCTCAATCAAATGTTAGGAAGCGAAGAATGCATTCTCCGTGCTTCCACAACAATACACACTCTCCACTTTCCCTCCAACTTAACTTGTTCTCTTCTTTTCCCAAACACTAACTATAAAAAACTCTCCTCAAAAGCCCGTTTTGAATGCTCCATCAACACCAAACAAGTCATTAACACCCCCATCCCCAAACACAACAAGGCTATAATCCTATGGGACCTCGACAACAAACCTCCACGTGGACCCCCATACGACGCCGCACTCTCTCTCAAAACCCTAGCCGAACGCTTCGCCGACGTCGTTTCAATCTCCGCTTACACAAAACGACACTCCTTCTTCAATCTCCCCAAATGGAATCCTAACAAAAACCCTAACCCTAAAACCATACTCTGCCGTGTATGTGGTCAAGAATGCAATTCGATACTCGATCTCAACATTCACTTCGACCGAATTCACCAGCGTCAGCGTCAGAAAATGCTGAACCGATTGAGATCGATTAAATTGAACCGTTCAAAGGTTCGGTTTATCCGTAGGAACCATAAGTATAACGATGCTGCGAGGACTATTGTTGCGCCTAGGGTTGGGTTTGGCTTGGCTTCGGAGTTGCGGCGTGCTGGTGTTTTTGTGAAGGTTGTGGAGGATGGTGATAAGGTAAATGCTGCCGATTCGTCATTGAAGAGAGAGATGGTGAATGGAGGGATTGATTGGTTGTTTTTGGTTTCGGATGATTCGGAATTTTCGGAGATGTTGGGGAAGGCGAGGGAGGCGAATTTGGAGACTGTTGTTGTTGGAGATTATTGGGATAGGGATTTGGGGAAGAATGCTGATTTGTGGCTTCCTTGGATTGTTGTTGAGAATGGGAAGGTTAATGAAGTGGATTTGATGGGAAGAATCACAAAACAGGGTTTGGATGATGAATTGGAAGAAAATGATAATGTTGACGATGTTGAATATTTAATAGAAAACGAACAACTAGAAGATGGGTTTTATGTTTATTGATTTGTTTATGTGTGTTTACTATTTAGTTCTCTGGTGACAAAAAATGATTTTAGTTAAAAGTGTTTTGATGATGAATTGGAAGAAGATGAGAATGTGGATGATGAGTATATAACTAAAGAAGATTGGTTTTATGTTTATTGATTTAATTCCATTGTAATTGAAGCCATACTGGTTTGAAGTTCAAGAATGGATTACCGAAATTGAGGTTGAGTTATGTTTAATTGAGGACAGTGCTACACAGTTATGTTGTGTGTAGAAGCATGTTGGAATTTTGAGGATTGAATTGCTTTAATTGAGGAATGAGGTATGCTGCCTGCGGTTTTATCTTCACCATCCTGTACTGCTGCTTGTGATGATGGTATGTTTCTGCTACAACCCTTTTAGTTTTTTGCCTATTGTATATATTATATGAATTAGATGACAAACTTGATTAATTAAAAGATAGATTGCAGTTTAGGATTGACATTTGAAATTTTGAAGTGTAGTTTTGTTACATGATTGAGTTCAATATGATATATTTTGTTGTTTGCAGCTTGTACTATCTGCTTAGTAGTTTGTATGGGAAGCAAATTGATATAGTTCTTTTGATATGAAGGATTCAAAATTAATAATATTATTATTAGGTTTATAAAGCTGATGAAGTTATTTGTCTGAACTCTGGAGTAAAATATGATAATAGTGAATGTGAATCTGTGATGATGGGGACAAGGGAGGAAAACATCCTGAGGTAGGGCTCGGGTTCGGGCTCGGGCTCGGGCTCGGGGAGAAGGGAGGAGGGAATACTCCTTGCCCTAACTATCTCCAATTGAAATCTGGAAGTACCGATTTGTTGCTAAGAGACTGAGAAATGCAACTTTTGCTGTTATTTTTGTTGATTATAGGTGAATCTCAGTTGCTTGTAGTTGCTCAAGAATTGAGCTGGGGGCTTGTAGGTAGGATTAGTGAGGTGAATTAGATTGAGTTTTCTATTTTAATGTGTAATTTTGCATGTTGTTTTAGCTCTGGTATTGTAATCTCCGGTCGAAGTTTTTATGCATCTGACCCTAGGTGTTTTGGAGGATAATAACATGTAGTTACGAGGAAAGCTTTGGTAAACTGTGTTGGTTTTTCAAACTTGACCCTTCGAAGCACATCTTATGCTTCCTGTGTGTCGTTAATAAAATGTTCTGTATTTGCTTATTGCTTGTAAAAAAATGTTTGGTATTTTTTTTTTTTTAAATCTGGGATACAACATATTTAACATAAGTCTTTAACCTGATAATAAGATGGTCATTTATCTACATGTGTTGATATTTTAGTGAGAGATTTGTTCTATTGCTAAAAGTAATACTTTTTTTTTTTACTCAAAAAGTAATACTTCTTAAGAAGTTGTGGTTAGTGAAAATAATACGGGACTTAAGGGAAGTTCCTTAATAGCCTTGCACTCCGGCATTTAATGTAGGGATGGCAATTAGACCCAGATCCAGTGGGTACCCGCAAAAAAAACCCACAGTGGGTAGGGTAAAAACCTGCATAATGGGTATGGGCACGGGGACGGATAATTACCCGCAAAATTAAACGGGTATGGGTGTGGGTACGGGTACTATAGTCCCCGCCACACACCCGCACTTATATAAATATATTTTTTATTTATTTAGTATATTAATAGTTAATTTAATTAATTATTTTTCTTTATGTTTTAATATCTATTAATATCATCTGGACCATTACAATATTTATAATCAAATCAAAAGATAAATGTTTGCAAACTTTTTAAGAATTTGATTATGATGAATAATTAAATAATTATGACTTTATTACTAAGAGTTATATCTTATTAATCGTGTCTTTATAATTATATTTGCAACTTCTTATAATTTTTTTACTGATCTCAAATAATTTTGTCGTAAGAGTTATAACTTAATAAAATATTGTTATGAATATTTGAATGTGTATTGTAATGAGTGTTCATTTGAAATGTTTTGATTTTGAAAATATTTTAGTTTATAATATTTTATGATTGGATTTATGATATTTGAATAATTTTTAAATTTAATATTTATTTATCGATCTATTTTAGTTAAAGTGTGGGTAATGGGTATGGGTACGGGCACTTAGGTACCCAGAGGGTAAGTGTGCGGGTATTAAAGTTGATACCCAGGAAGGTACGGGCATGGGTATTTTTTTAAACTGCGGGTATGGGTACGGATACTATAGTACCCTACCCAAACCCTACCCATTACCATCCCTAATTTAATGCGTTGAGGTTACAAGCAAAATCTCCTAATTAACAAAAAAACACGAGCAAAAACTTAAATGCCGAAATATTTGATCACATGCAAAAATATATATTCACAATACCTAGTTCAAGTGATAAATGCTGATATTGTTATTCACAATACCTAGTTCAAGTGATAATTATTTTTCTTTATGTTTTAATATCTATTAATATCATATGGACCATTACAATATTTATAATCAAATCAAAAGATAAATGTTTGCAAACTTTTTAAGAATTTGATTATGATGAATAATTAAATAATTATGACTTTATTACTAAGAGTTATATCTTATTAATCGTGTCTTTATAATTATATTTGCAACTTCTTATAATTTTTTTACTGATCTCAAATAATTTTGTCGTAAGAGTTATAACTTAATAAAATATTGTTATGAATATTTGAATGTGTATTGTAATGAGTGTTCATTTGAAATGTTTTGATTTTGAAAATATTTTAGTTTATAATATTTTATGATTGGATTTATGATATTTGAATAATTTTTAAATTTAATATTTATTTATCGATCTATTTTAGTTAAAGTGTGGGTAATGGGTATGGGTACGGGCACTTAGGTACCCAGAGGGTAAGTGTGCGGGTATTAAAGTTGATACCCAGGAAGGTACGGGCATGGGTATTTTTTTAAACTGCGGGTATGGGTACGGATACTATAGTACCCTACCCAAACCCTACCCATTACCATCCCTAATTTAATGCGTTGAGGTTACAAGCAAAATCTCCTAATTAACAAAAAAACACGAGCAAAAACTTAAATGCCGAAATATTTGATCACATGCAAAAATATATATTCACAATACCTAGTTCAAGTGATAAATGCTGATATTGTTATTCACAATACCTAGTTCAAGTGATAATTATTTTTCTTTATGTTTTAATATCTATTAATATCATATGGACCATTACAATATTTATAATCAAATCAAAAGATAAATGTTTGCAAACTTTTTAAGAATTTGATTATGATGAATAATTAAATAATTATGACTTTATTACTAAGAGTTATATCTTATTAATCGTGTCTTTATAATTATATTTGCAACTTCTTATAATTTTTTTACTGATCTCAAATAATTTTGTCGTAAGAGTTATAACTTAATAAAATATTGTTATGAATATTTGAATGTGTATTGTAATGAGTGTTCATTTGAAATGTTTTGATTTTGAAAATATTTTAGTTTATAATATTTTATGATTGGATTTATGATATTTGAATAATTTTTAAATTTAATATTTATTTATCGATCTATTTTAGTTAAAGTGTGGGTAATGGGTATGAGTACGGGCACTTAGGTACCCATAGGGTAAGTGTGCGGGTATTAAAGTTGATACCCAGGAAGGTACGGGCATGAGTATTTTTTTAAACTGCGGGTATGGGTACGGATACTATAGTACCCTACCCAAACCCTACCCATTACCATCCCTAATTTAATGCGTTGAGGTTACAAGCAAAATCTCCTAATTAACAAAAAAACACGAGCAAAAACTTAAATGCCGAAATATTTGATCACATGCAAAAATATATATTCACAATACCTAGTTCAAGTGATAAATGCTCATATTGTTATTCACAATACCTAGTTCAAGTGATAAATGCCGATATTGTTATGGCTATCGTTAAATTAAGCCAAAACTCCATTTGAAAATATGACAAAAGTAGATAAGATTAAGTCAATACTTGCATTTATGTGTATTCTTATGATAGTTCAAAATGTGATCACATAAGCACGTGGTTCAAATCCTTATTTATTTTAAATTGCATCTCTGGTTCAATATTTATATTTTTATATTCAAATGACACTTTTTGATTTTATTATTAAGCAACCATGTTTTTTTATTAATTTAAAAATGACTTGATTTATATTTTTTTAAATGATACCAATTACAAAACATGTATTTATCTGTGACATTCGAATACTAGAATGAAAAAATCACTCGTGAAATAAGTCTTAGGATATAAATTTAGTTATAACTCATTCGATTTAGTTGAACAAACTGACCTGATTAAATATTTGTATGAAATTTGACTTGACAATTAACTCGTTAAATTTATTTTATAAATCAATTATTTAAAACTGAGCTCGTTTAATTTGAGCTATTTTGACTCATGAATTAACTTAAAGTGTATGCCATTGTATTTTTTTGTGTGTGGGGTGTGTTTTAGCTTGATGAAGATTATTATTAGAGAAGATAAACATAAAATGTAGTATAATGTGAACAAGATAACAATTTGTTTGGTAAAACAACACAAGTGGGGGAAATGTACCAGGCACCCCCCCAATTGTACCTGGCACCCCCCATGCAATATGAAATGCCTATTTTACCCTTCTTGTTATCTATAAAAACCCTACAAAATTTTACTTTCCTTTTTTACACCATCTTTTTCGAAAGTTTGAAACCTTCGAAGCTCAACAAAATTTCCATTCGAAGATTTGAGAAGTTCGAAGCCAAAAAGTAAGTTACTCGAAACTTTGGTTGTTTTTCAAATTTTCGAAATTCCTTCATCGAAAGTTTCATTTATACTTCGAAGGTTTGGAAATTAGGAAACCTTCGAAACTTTTGAAGTTAGGAAAGCTTCGAAACCCAGAAACAAGTTTCAGAAACGTATGCATGCAAATATTCGAAAGTTTTGAAATGGGCTTCGAAAGTTTTGAAACGTTCAAATGGGCCTCGAAAGTTTAGAAATGTTCGACTGGGCCTCGAAGCTTTTGCAAATGTTCGAAACTTAGGCCTCGAATGTTTTAGAAACATTCGAAAATACTGAAATATTCGAAACATTGGCCTTCGAAGGTTTATATATTTTCGAAATATATAAAGCTTCGAAACTTTGGAAAGATTCGAAGTGAGTAGTTTTTTTATTTATTATTTATAAATTTTATAAACATTATTTATAATATTATAATTAATTATAAACATTATTTATAACATAATTTATAACATTAATTATAACATTAATTTTATAACATTAATTTTTTATAAATTTTATAAATTATTTATAATATTTATAACATTGATTGTTTAATTGTTTAATTGTTTAATTATTTAAAATTGTATATATTGTTTATAAATTATTTATTTTTTATATTATTTATTGTATATTTTATTTAATATATAATTTTTATTTATTTATTGTTTATAAATTATATAAACATTATTTATAATATTATAATTTATTTA
>JBBPBS010000689.1:2802743-2845231 GCA_037974835.1 Cicer judaicum
CTTTATAATTTATTGTTTTATCCTTTATGACATTATATTATATATTATTTTTTATTTTTTTTAATATGTAAATATTTATATGTTCCCTTTATTACATTATTTATTTTATTGTTTATTTTATTTAACATGTAAATAGTTTTTGTATTTATTTTTTATAATTTTTATAATATTATTTATAACATTAATTGTTTAGGGTTTATTATTTAGGGTTTTGGGTTTATAAATTTTATAACATTATTTATATTATGACATTATATTATATATTGTGTATAATTTTTTTTAATATGTAAATATTTATATGTTGCCCTTTATTACATTATTTATGTTATTTAATTTTTTTTTTAATATGTACATATTTTTATGTTGCAGTGCCTAGGATGAGAGGTGCTTTCGGCCAAATTATTCACAACATTATAGGTGGCGATAGAGGTGATTTGATTAAAAATTTAACTTTTAATTTGTTGAATTTAATAGGTTATATTTATATAAATAATTATGAATAAATTTAAATATTTAAATAATTAAATATGAAATAATAAATTTAATATGAATAAATTTAAATAATTAAATATGAAATAATTTGTTGCCTTTTAATATATATATAGGTGGTGATAGAGGAGATGGTGCAGAGAGAATTCCACCAACAGCGTCAAATAGACGACGAAACAAAGCAAATCGTCCAATGAGGCAGCGTCGTCGAAGACAAGATATCCATGATGATGTTGTCGAGTCTACTGTCCATGCACATATGGAGGAGGATGTCTCTGAGCCTCAGATGGAGGAGGATGTCCACGAGCCTTAGATGGAGGAGGATGTACATGGGCCTCAGATGGATGAGGATGCCCGTGAGCCTTAGATGGAGGAGGATGGTTCTGAGCCTCAAATGGAACATGCTGATGATGCTACTGAACATCCTGGATTTCCTGGAGGACCGTTGATGACACATTTGTTGACCGAGTATGAACACCACGTGGCTCGGAGGCTATGGGAAGGAGATGTATATTTAAATTTATTAATTCAATTATTTCTTTAACTATATTTAAGAAATTATATAATTTAAATAATATATTTATTCAATTTTTAATATAATTTATTTAATTTAAGTTTATATAATTAATTTAAATTAAGTTTATTTAATTAAATGTTTAATTAAAATTATTAATTCAATGTATGTACTTGCAGGATCGTGGATCGTTAAAAGTAATTACTCATGGTTTGAAGTTGAATAAGTTTGTCGAAGTACCTGTGCCAGATCCTGTAAAGCATTGGATTCGAGAATCTGGGCTGCTACATCTATCTTCAGTTTACCTCACTATGGTTGATGCTGGTCTGATCTCAGCATTTGTTGAAAGATAGCACAGGGAGACCAGCTCATTTCATTTGCTAATTGGAGAGATGGCTATTACTTTAGACGACGTTTCGACTCTCCTTCATATCTCACCTCATGGTAAATTTTTTAGTTCACCTGTGAATATGAACACTAATAATGCTGCAAAAGCTGCACATGAGTACTTAGGTGCAACATGGGAAGAATCTCTAGCTGAGATTAATTATAATAAATGTGCCCAATATATATTGCAATGGTTACGTGATTTATATGTTCGTCTCATTCAAACTAATCGGTTTGAATGTGCGGCTAGAACGTATTTATTGCATTTAGTTGGCAGCACAATTTTCGCCGATAAAACACATACGCGTGTGGAGGCGAAATACATAAGTTTATTTATTAATTTGGATCATTGTCGAGACTATTCATGGGCTACCGCGGCATTGGTTTTCCTTTATGATAACCTGGGAGATGGGGCTATCCACGACACTCGACAGTTGGGAGGTTACATGACTCTATTACAGGTATATCATATTGTTTAATTATTTAAGTTATTAAGTTTTATTATTTTAAAAAAGTATGTATTTTACTAATTATTATGTTATTTATGTTGCAGTGCTGGATTTACGAACATTTTCTTAAGATTTGTAAGCGGGGCAATGTTCCTGCACATCTTCCAAGAGCATGTAAGTGGACTGCAAAACATGCGGTTGATGGTGGATTAGTGACCTATCGTCAGAGACTTGATGCATTGATGCTCGATGATGTAGTCTTTACACCATATGATAATGATCGTGCTAATCATCCATTTGAATCCCTTTCGATGTTCTCTGGTTATCTTCGATTTGGTGGAGTCTCAGTAGCATATTTGTCGGAGCGATGTCTTCGACAATTTGGTCGTATTCAGTGCATTCCTCTTGATGTTCCTCCGAGGCCGAACAGTATAGATTGGGTGTGGCAGACTACTATGTAATCATCTGTATCGGCGTTTCGAAGATTATATCATGTTGCGAGTTTTCCTAGAGAGGTTACTTCAGACTATTATCCATGGTACATGAGTGTTACACATCCTCTAATCATCCCTCCGTCTGCTGCACATGGGGGTACGTCATCTGCTACACATCGGGGTACATCATCTCCTGCACATGCTGGTCCATCATCTTCTGACCGAGATCGTAGAGCAGCTAAGCTTGTACGTAGAGCCATTAATTTGGTTCGTCCATTTAGTGAAGTTCATGAGATTTTAAGTGAGTTAAGTCTTTTGTACGATGATGTAATTTGAGATATTATGTGTTATATAATGTAATTTGAGATACTATGTGTTATGTAATGTTATTTGAGATACTATGTGTTATGTAATGTAATTTGAGATATTGTGTGTGATGTGATATGTGTTTGACATTTTGATATATTATGTATTATGTGTTATCAAGATTAATCATTCATGCAATATTAAAACAATAGAAAAGATAAGAAGATTGTGCACCGGGATTTATATTGGTTCAGCTGTCAGTATGACAGCCTACATCCAGTCCTGAAATCAAACCATTTCAGACTTTTTCCAATATAATCAACTTGATATTGTTTTACATGATGATATGTTAAATTGAATACAACATATTCTAATCTTCATTTAATAAAATACACGATGATCTAATAAATGATGGATCGATGCATTCCCAATGTTTCATACGTGCTGCATAAGCTATTTCCCAAGTCTTTGCTGTGTTACTACAAAAGTCTTTCCATTTTTGTGACGTAGGTGGTAAAGGACAATCAGACTTCAATTTGATCTGAATAAAAAATATTACAAAACATTAAACATTAATTTTATCTAAATAATAATTTATTTAATTTTAATTTGATAAACAACATTAATTTTACCTGTACCCAATGATTGTCGTTAACAAATCCAATTGCTAGTAAATAGTGTACAGAAGTATCTTTTGATGGTGATTTGTTTAGCGGGAAAAATGTCATATTCAGATTACGAGACAACGACACCAATATGACATTATATAGTGTTGCTATCACGTAACCCAAGTCAGGTAAAGACATCCACTTATCTTTTTCTTGAGCACCCAATTTTGATATTTTCAATGAGTTGCGCACTGATTCAACATTGTCATCAAAAACATTAGAATAAACATGTTTATTTAGACCAATCTCTTTATCCAATTGAGATCGAACTAAAGCCCAAGATTCTTCGGTCCAACCTAGCAATGCTGCAATTGCACGAAACCCACAATTTCCATCAGCCACAACATTTACTATCTCATCAATATACGGATGTATATAAGTAGGAAATTGTGTCTTAAAATATCGTCTTGCAGAACGTTGAGATGATTGAGATTGTTGCCTTGCAGAACGTTGAGATGATTGAGATGCTTGCATTGCATTTGCAGATTCTTGAGAGGCATCAACATACTCCCAATAAGAAGGATCACGAGGAGTATCAAATTCTTTTTTCTTTTTACCAGCTCCTTTGGTTCTCACTTTCTCTGGTGGTGCAAGTATTGATGTGGTATGTGGAAATACAACTTCACGCACCTTTGCCTTGAATATCCTTTCACTTATAATATCGTGTTTCTTCATGTACGCTTTCATTGCTTCCAACTCTTCAGAAAAGTCATAATCTGCTAAAGATTCTTCATCTTCTAATTCATGTGCAATGCTTAACTATTTCCAAAAATCATGAATGCTATCTAAAGGGATAACATGACCATATATCTGCAACGTAGCCAACTCACAAGCACATGGTAATCCATGAGTTGTTCTAATTGAACAACCACATTCTGTTTTGTTAGTACCTACAATCTTCACCTTTTCCAACTGTTTGTAAATTTTTTTCATACATTTTCTTGATACACAGTGATGTAGATTTTGAAAAAAATTTAAATTATACCCGTGCTCAACGTCCTTGATGGTTTTCTGAAAAGAAGATTGAATGATACATATTTGATTCTTCAACATCATATTCACTGCATCCCAACTTTTACACAAATCACTCAAACTAGTTTGAATCATGTTTTTCAATCTCCAATGAGCAGACTCAACTCTACAAATAAATTAAATAACACAAATTAAAACACATCACATAAACTAGTAAATCATGTTTGCTAAAACAACACAAATCATATTTTAAAAATACCTGTTAGATGTTGTGTTCCCCAAATGCATAAATCTATTGGTCCAAACCTTGACAAACCTTTCTTTGTAAGGTGTTAACCATGAATCTTTCACATAATCAACAAAAAGAATATAATCGGCACACAATCGCTCAAAGTGTTGCAAATGATGATCATACTCTTCCACACTAGTCGAATAGACAATCTTTTTTTCCATAAATCCATTACTTCTTCTTGTCTATCCTTTTTTGACATATTGTTTGCATTTTGCCCCAACATTTTTTTTCAATATGAAAACGACATAGCAAATGTATTGAAGTAGGAAACACAACACTAATCGCATTTATCATGGCAAGATCTCTATCAGTCACAATAACTTTAGAAATCAAAGACTCAGATTTGAACAACATTCGTACCTTTTCAAATGCCCAGATGAAGTTATCTTGTCGCTCTTGTTCCAAATAAGCAAACCCAACTGAAAATGTCAAACTAGTAGATGTGACACCGACTATTTCAAGTAATGGTAACCGATATCTGTTTGTTTTGTATGTGCTATCACATATCAAAACAAAATGAAATGTATTTAACAACTTTATACAATCAGTATGCGTCCAAAAAATATCTCTCAAAATATCTGAATCTTCCCGTCTTCTTGTCCAATGCACATAATTTTCTTCTTGTATTAACTTCAACAGATGTTGTATTTCTGTGCACGAACCTCTCAATGATGATCGATAAGTATTCCTTGCTTTATATATTTGACTGGGAATAGTGACATTGGCTTCATTTATCACTTTCAAAGCATTTAAAATGAATCTGGGTGCAAGCTTATACTTTGTCATATCATTGACAAATTTCCTCTCTTCTTCGTTTAAACGGCCCAAATAAGAATGACCGGTTACAGTGTCAAGTAATTCATGATTGTGTGTCCCACAACGAACACTAATTTTCCATCTTTCACCGCCACGTAATGGTACACATCTGAGACTAAATGGACAGCTTTCCTTATGAGAGTAAGTTACTGATAATTTTGATTCTGATTTATATCTTCCACCTTTTTCGCATCCCAAAATCAATTTGTCTTTTCTTCCCCTAATTCCGGTTGCTTTATCTGATCGAATGGTAACAATTAAAATTTCATTCTGTATTCCAATGGTTTTTGCCCATTCAAATACATCTTCTCGAGAAGAAAATACCTATAACATACGTTTCAAATAAAACATTAACTATATCGCTATATAATAAAAATTTTATCAGTGATGAATCTTCAGTGGTAATAATAATACCTGATCAGTGGTGAATTTTTCTGTAGAATCTATAACATTTTTTGAAGCAGAAACATCAACTCTACTCATACCTAATTTCAAAATTAGTAACAAATTTAATTACAAATAATATTCTAAATATTGAATTTATAATAAAGATTAAAAAAAAATTCTAACATAAATATTCTAACATTAATATTTAATTTAAAAAAATTAATAAACAATTTATAACATAAATATTCTAATATAAATATTGAATTTAAAAACAAATTAAAAATCATTTCTAACATAAATAGTCTAATATAAATAATACATTTAAAAAGAAATTAAAAAAAAATTCTAACATAAATATTTAATTTAAAACAAATTATAAATAATTCCTAACATAAATTTTCTAATATAAATATTTAATTTAAAAAAATTAATAAACAATTTATAACATAAATATTCTAATATAATATTGAATTTAAAAACAAATTAAAAAACATTTCTAACATAAATAATTTAATATAAATAATACATTTAAAAAGAAATTAAAAAAAAATTCGAACATAAATATTTAATTTAAAACAAATTATAAATAATTCCTAACATAAATTATAAATATTCTAATATAAATAGTCTAATATTGAATTTAAAAACAAATTAAATTCATTTTTAACATAAATATTCTAATATAAATATTAATTTATTAAAAACATTATTAAAATGTTCGAACCTTTGCCAAATATTCGAACCTTTGCCTTTGCCAAATGTAAACCTTTGAAGCTTTCAATTCCTTTCGAAGATTTCACCTAAACTTTCGAAGATGTGAGCCAAATTTTCGAACCCTAATGCCAAATTTTCGAACCCTAATGCCTAAACTTTTGAGCATCAATTGAAACTTTCGAATGACCTAAACTTTCGAAGCTTATGAGCAAAGCAAACCTTTCGAAAATTGCAAACTTTCGAGGCTATGTGATTTCGAAACTTTACAACAAGCAAAACATTCGAGACTTCGAAAGTTTCAAATTCATGATACTTTCGAATATAATTTTTTTTAATTAAAAATAACGTTTCGAAGGTTTGAAAATTATAAAACTTTCGAGAAATAATTTTCGAACTTTTCAAATTTTCGAATCCAACAAATAATTTTCGAAATTTTCGAAAGTGGACCTCAGACATTTTTGTTTTTATACTTTTTACAGAAAATATTTTGGTAATTAAATTTTACTAGGGGATGCCAAGTACAAATGGGGGGATGTCTGGTACATTTCTCCACAAGTGGACATAATGGATTGCCGACTGTAAATCTTCCATGTTACAAGTAATAAGGTGGAGCCCGCGTCCAACATCAGGAGCTACTTTGGGTGATTCTTCTTTCGTTTTCAGTGATAAAGTGATTTGGATTTAATTCCAACTGAAAAAATATACTTTTTAAAGAATAAAAAGGAAATTATAGTTGACAGAGCTGATGTTATTCTACTGAAGTGAATATATGATATACTAATGTTGGTAACGTAAAAATTATTTAGAGAGATCGACCTAGATATAAGACTTTTATTTTAATTTATAGGAGAATTTTTTTTCCTTCTCTTGGTAGAGTTTGTTAGAAAAAATTCATATTAAAATATTTGTGATGTTAACATCTGTAATGCAATTTTGATGCCTAAATGTGGCGGGGGTGCAAATTCATATTGTGATGCAGTTAATATTATATATTAATTAGTCTATCTTTTAATATTTGTGTGAATAATATATATATATATATATATATATATATATAATAAGTCTCCAAATCAATAGATGTTAGATTTGATTTAGTTTAAACTGAAAATAAATAAATAAATTAGAAAATTGATTTGGTTCTTAGCCTTAACAAGATGAATTACTTCATATGTCTTTAAGTAAGATTTTAAATATAAGACTTTGTTGCAACTTTGGTTTATTCATTTTTATAAGACTTTTGTTAATTTTTTAGTTACATTAGTTAATTTTTTTACTATACTATATATTTTTAGGCAATGTATAATAAATACAACAATGAAATTATAAATTAGTCACCTCTTTTCAAAAATAAACTAATCAAACAATGTGTTCTTAATTTTTAGTTTAATAAATAAAAATATTAATATTATTATACTAAATATAATATCGTTTCAACTTTAAAATTTGTATTTATACATATATTGATGATATTTATCATATTATTTATAAATAAAAATAATGATAATAATTTACAATAAATTTTATATTAAAATTAATAATTTTAATTTTTGTAATTTACTTTTTGACACTTCTAATTCTCATAATTTAATTGACAATATCTTATACATAAAAACTTAGATAGTAGTCTCTCCTATCCTTTTAATAAAAAACAATTAACATAATAGTCACCTTAATTTTTTTTATAAAAAGATAATTGAATTATAATTGAATTAAAAAAATTGATATATATATATATATATAATCATATCGATAGTATATGAATTAGATACATAAATTTTGTAACACTCGCATCGGATATAAATGCAGTGCATTCTAAGTTACACGTGGGGGTGGGTTCTTGTATTACTTGCGTGGACGGAACGTCACCCTCTATTCTCATCCAATCCAGATCCAACCCTCCATTCACCACCGACTTCTCTCCACCGTTCTGATTCTATCCACCTGTTCGCTGTTACACCTACATTAACACTCAACTCAAACATAACATTCATAATTATCTCACATTATTGTAACCACAAATCCTACTTTTGACTATCCATAACTAATTTCTTGTGTGGTAATAATTCAAGCCAACCCCCTTTGTTTTAGAGAAAAACTACATTTTTCATTCTAAGTTAGTATTATTATATATTTATAATAATTATGAAGAAAGAAATTAAAATAATTTAATTTATACACTATCACGTAAATATTAATTTTCACTTTAATTAATCATAAATTTACAAATATTTAATTTTACTCATTATTTACTCATTAAAAAAAGATTACTTCAAAGAGTCTGTTGATAAAATTCAGGCATACTAAATACAGAGAACTTCATAATTACGAGTTCAAAATTAGTCTTCACAAATTTTTACCATCTGACCATATGAAGCCGTTAATTAATGTATAAAAATCAATCTTAAAATTATTGGCAATAATATTAGCAACGTATGCTTAGTTATTTTTGGTGATACTATGTATGATTAGTTTTAAGTTTATTTACGAGTATGTATTTTGTTGGTGCAATGTCTTTTGATTCAAAGACAAGGATGGTTGTGAGAGGTTGTGTCGGCCACCTTTTATTATATTTCTATTTTTCTTTCTTATCTCTAAATGAACCTATCTGTGTGGCAACTCCACCACGCAACACATATGTACTCTAAATATATATATATATATTAAAATATTTAAAAATACTAATTTTTTGTTAAATAAAACAAATTTTAAAGTTTAAAGTAAATGATCATACAAGTTTCAAAGAAAAATTATATTTAATTTATACCTTAAAGATATATATTAGTATTTTTTTTTTTCATTTTTAACTAATAAATATCTCTAATTTTCTCACTCGGTTCACAACTTCACATAACGTTTTCTTTAGTATCTCACTATCGCTATAAATAATAAATAAACACTCAGTCAAAAAGAATATAATAAAAAGTACATAAATCGAAATTGATACACAAGCAACATGGTCCTTAAGGGCAGGTGTTTTCCGGGTGTGAACGGAATCTCTATTATTGTTTCTTCAGGTTGGCAACTATTTTATTTTATATATCTTCACTTCAAAATTATAATATAAATTATATATGTATTAATTTTTTAAACAATTAAAATTAATAATTAGTTGTTATGTTAATATTTTTTAATACTTAGTTCAAAACAGTTGAAATATGTCTCACGGAAAGTGTATATATATGTGGTTATTGGAAATATAAATATAAGATAGGTAGCAGGCTCATAGCTATAATATATAGTATAGTTTAATTAGTTATATGATAGGTATAGGTAGGTAGGGTATGGAAGATAGGGAATATAGTAGTTCGATGAATTCAAGAAGCAACAACAATAAGGAGATGAAGATGAAGCATATTATGAAAGAGAAAAAAGATATGAAACCATATAGAGGAATAAGGATGAGAAAGTGGGGTAAATGGGTGGCTGAGATTAGAGAACCAAACAAAAGATCAAGAATATGGTTAGGTTCATACATAACACCTATTGCCGCCGCACGTGCGTATGACACGGCCGTTTTCTACCTTAGAGGTCCTTCAGCACACCTTAATTTTCCCGAATTGTTGTTCAAAGATCAAGAAGAAGAAAATAAAGAACAAGGTTGTTGTTCTATGAAACAACAACATGGTAATATGTCGGCTGATTCAATAAGAAAAAAGGCTACTCAAGTTGGTGCTAGAGTTGATGCTCTTCAAATATCTCTTCATCATCACTCTTCTTTCAATTCACTCAAACCTGATTTGAATGAGTTTCCAAAACCCGAAGATTATTGATCACAAATATTTTAGAAGTTTTTACGTCTCTTCAATTGCGGCCGCATCAAATTTAACTTTGTAATAACTTTAAGATTGATATTAATAAATTAATATCAATAAACTCTTAATTATATATATATATATATCATTGTATATATTTGGAGTTTTATGTGCATGATATCCCCTTCTCATTTTTTTTTTGTTGTGTTTTTCGTGTTGGATATCTTTATTGATTAATCTTATTATTCAAGTACGTGTTTTTTTTATAGATAAATGCTAATTGTTGCCAATACTAAGAAATAGATATATGTGAAGAATTATAGTTTTGTTGTAGAAACTAGTTTATGTGATATGAACTGTATATGATTTTGATAAGAATCGTTGGCTAGAGAAAGCTAGAAAAATATGGCAGTTCGAATAATTGTTTTAATTGAAGGATAATACTTTTAATTTCTTTTTCATCCGATAGAGAAAATTAGGAGGAACCTTTGTTTTGCTCTTGTTTCTTTTTATTATTGAGATTATCAATTAGGCTTGTATAATTGTGTTTATAAATTCTCTCTATTATATCAATATATATATATATATATTGATGTTGCCTTCCATCTTAATTTGATCTAGTTAAATATGTTATTAATTGAATGGTGAGTGTGGAAATAATAAGTGGATAAAGATGAGAATTTGCAGCTATCCCATTTTAATGTGAATAAATAAACAGCAATATAGTATATTTCATCACTTAAGTGGAATTGGACGAGAGTGATACTAAAATGAATAATTTTTTGAAAAGTTTGTGTTACATCTTTATCAATATTGTTAGGTTGAGTAAAATTGAAGTTGAATTCTGTAAATAAAATTTTAAATTCAAATCATGTGGATAAAAAATGAGGTCAAGAAAGAATCTCTGACTAAAAATGGTCAGTTATATACCTAGACTAGATTATTCATTTGTAAAATATATACATACTTGACATTGTTAAAAATAATATAAAGATGAGAGCCGCCTTAAAAGAAACGACCAAATACTACTAATGCTGATTAGTAAGAAGTGGATAAAATATTAAGGAAGAGGTGGTGGACACCACTCAATCTTAACTAGTCAACTGTGGCTGTCACCATTTTTGGTGATTTGTTTCATTATTTTCATGAGGGAGCACAAATATTAACTTCATCTTGTAACTATACTCTCTTCTTCACAAAAAGAGAACCCGTTGTAAGTCTGAATACATAGATTTGCCATATAATTATTATTTTCTCCTGAATCTGAATGATTGGCTAAATAAGATTCAAAAAGGAAAATGAGACATTTTGGAAATAACTGGTTTATTTTAATTTAATCCAACTTTTCCATTACCCTGTTAAAATGGAAATGTCTCTTGTTGTTTTGTATTTTTGGAACAGGACGATTGATAAGTAGAAGACAAAGGATGATGTCTTTCTAACCCAATAGAATCGTAGTCAACCCCTTCACAAAAAGATGAAAACATAATTGAAGTTTATCACAAATCTGTTTTTTCATTTCTCATTTTCCCGCTCATCATAACCAAAACTATAATGTAATTTCTCACGATGTATACAATTTAGTCATTTTCAAAAATGTGTTAAATTTCCTTACTTACAAAAATGTAAGAATGAAAATATTAAAAAAATTATTTTTATTATTTTAATAAATGTAACATCTCAAATTAACATTTTATTTTCTCTCTGTTGACTTCAAGATTTTTACTACTCCCTGCAACTTTTCATCTCGAAATGAGAATTTATGCCAATATTAACATGAAAACAAATTAAAAGGGGCGGAAATTCAAATCAATTTATACAGTCGAAATGTAAAGAAAAGAACAAAAAAATATTAATACATCATCCAGCTGGTGGTACCTCCAATCAGTTGCAACATCAAAACCTCATCTTGAATTACAATAATAAAGAATAACCAAGAAAGAGAGGTCGCAATTTTTGCAGGTTTTAAGGCATGGAAGACGAAGAGGAGAGACATTCATTCAAAAATGATATCAAATAAGGCTCAAAATCACTTATCAGGCTCAAAATCACTTATCAGAGAAAATGGTAACATGGCCATATCAAATGTGTACGATATGGACCCTGCATTCAGGCCTCCCCATCAAAATAATTTGCAACCAACACCACCAGCCATAGCAGAGGTCAATTAACTGCTTATCTCATTATCCATTTTCATTCTCTTCGAACTTTGTATCCCTGAAACCGGATTACCTTGTGGCTGAAATGATGCATCATGTTGATATGCACAGTTAGCTCCATTCCGACATCCTCTGGAACTATTAAAAAAGATACAAGGCTTCATTATCTTTGGTTTAGACACTTTTCCTCTAAGATTGTGTGTTGTCTCATAATTTGTTAACTGTTGCTGGTTCTGGCGATTACCGGAGGAGTATGGAAGTGCTTCTTGTTTATCTCCTCCATGTTGTTGAATTAAGCTCTTATAGTAGTTTACATCTTTTGTTGATGGGGCCTCAACAGGAGTTGCAGCAATAGCTGAACTCATTGCAGGCCTAGGATGCCATTGAGTAGAAATAGCTGCCATTTGACCTCCAGTTGTGTGAGAATAGAAAGTGGATGAAAACGCATTTGATGAGGTTGTAGTGGTTTCAACTTGATTAACGGGATTAGGAGGATGTGGAAAAAATCCTGAAGATGATCCCATGTTTGGAGGATGTGGAAAAAATCCTGAAGACGATCCCATGTTTTGTACATACTGTGCATTATTATTAACTCCATAATCTCGAACCAATTTCTCAATCACTTCAGGATTGTTGAGAATATTATTGAGTAGTTCACGGTCAATCAAATTACCATGTTCACTGCTCTTCACTATGCTAGTTAAAGCAACAGATGCAGCAGCTACATCCGACACTAGGCCACGAGTTATCGGCATACTTGTAGCAGAGTTAGAACCGTCCAATATACCAGGAGATAATTCAAGAGATTGTGAAACACCATATTGTTTCGAGGAATGGGATGATGTATCTGCTGCCACATCTCCGTCTTCAAAAGGTGTAATTGGGATCACAACAGTTTGACCATCAATGTAATGGGATTCTTCAACATCCACTGTAACCGAAGGACTGCAACCAGGGAAAATAAATAAATAAAACATTCTTATATGACTGAAATCATGGAAACAAAAATTATCGAACAGGGCATGAGTAGACTCAGACTTTGGTGGAATGGAAGATATGCGTGGATAAATAGCTTCAAGGACTCTCATCTCCCTATGATATTGATCCCTTATCTCTTTGCTTTCTTCCCCAGCCACCACTTGCCAGGTGAGATCTAGCACAATCTGAGAGAACCACATAGTGACAAAATTAAAAGTTAAACTATTAAAAGCAAACTCACATTACACCTTTTTTCTTTTACTAGCTTCCACCCATATTGAATCATAAATAATAATACTGAAAATTACTGAAGACAGTGTTTAAAATAGAACTAAGAAACTACCTTAGGTGGTTTAATCCACCTAACAACGGGTATTTGGGACAGCTTAATGTCAAACTGACTTGAAGCATGATTTCCCTCAAATCCAGGAGGTAAAGTATCATCAGAACTTGCTCCGCCTTGATGCAACAACAATGATGCCTTTGCTTGGAGGTGATCTTGAGAATTTAACCCAACTTGTGAAGGAGATTCCTCTGATAAGAATAACTTAACCTGTTCAACAAGAAGGAAGCAGTCTTTCAGCACTCTTATACCTGGGCAACTTTGTCTTAAATGACTAATTGTTGATTCTGTTCATTCAATACATCCTCAAGTATATGCATGGTGATTGTTTACTAATATGCAAACACTTGAAATACAGAGAAACACAAACTAATTGACTACAAACCAAATAATTGAGAAAAAACAAATACCACAAAAAATATGACAGTGAAAGATATGGTGCACAAAATGAACTTGCATTCTCAGTATAATATTTTACTAGGAACAATTTAAGTGATTTGTGACGGATTTCATACAAGTACAATATTTGATGATTGAATGAGAACTGTTTTCGCTAGAAATAACACCGAAATTTATCTAGAATAAATTTAGCCCATTTTGATTGAATGATAAATGCAAAAGCATTCAGACTTCCGTGATATTTCAAATCATATAACAAGCTCTTTCGTATTCAAATTATTATGGGTAATTAGAATAAACAACTTAAAGATACTCAATTTTCCATCCTATAGAACTCAGGAACCATATCTTCCACTTAATATTGTTTAAGATTTTCACAGCCTATAGAACTCAGAAAAATTGCATCCAGAATCTCCCCAACCTAGAAGGAAACACTATTCAATGACAAACAATGCTTACAATCTTGCCTGACTACTAGGAAAACTGATGATAACTCGTTAATTTTCCCACAAGAGAGTATATACCCTTCTCTCTATGACTTTGCATAGAGACTGAGACAACACCAAGTTCAGATCCCGAGTAGAACAGAGAAGACATTCTAAAATTCAAATTGCAAATTGTTTCAAAATGTCTTCAATCAGATCCCACAACCTTCTTTCACCTCTTCATCCCAGTATTAGACAACAAAGACTATTTACAACTTATATTCAGTCACACTCTGATGGGTGTTGTCTGAAGTGAATTAATAGTCTGGCAAAACCAGAATTTTAGTCACCTTTACCTCCAATACTTCTGCATGCACCTGCAGTACATCTCTAGAAAATATCACACTGACTTGGCCCCCACCCTCCCATGTTGGAAGTGGCTGAGATCTTGCACTTAGTATCCTTTTAAATAGAAATATAACAGAATTTTAGAGTGAAAGACTACATAGACTTCTAAGATGCAGAACTCTACCAAGACTGCTTGGACACCAAAAATACAACACTAATAGTAATAGCTGTGAAAACAAATATGAGAAACAACATTCACTCTAAAATGCAACCATGTTGGACAGGAAAGCACATGACTTTGAAACTAGTGTTACTTTTCTTTTTAATGAAAAAGCATAGCAAGCAAGAAAACAATAGGCAATAACATGAATAGAAAAGTAAGAGGAATCAATTAACCCACATATATAGCCACAAATTATAAGTAGTCTGATTAACAACCACAAGAACAAGAAGAAATGGCAAATACCATGAAAGGTCAGCCTTTTTTTAACTAATGCCCATTCATAAAAGAATAACAAAATGACTGCAACAAATTTCAAAGTCACTTTCTTGAATGGAAACTTGAGAGTTGAGACATGACAAAGATGATCCTTATAAGCTAATTCCAAAAGTAAACTCTAAAGGGTAACAACCGAATACGTTAGTCACATTTTTGCATGCTAAAGACTAAAGATTAAAGGCAAACAAATTGAAATACATATAAATACATATCATGTGTTTGACGCTCAATTGGTGTAACATGTGCCAACAATAAACCAAACACACTAATAACCTACAAGACCAGTAGCTCATACAATTAGAATATATGTTCAAACCATTAAACCATTTAACATCTAATCCAATGAAGGAAAATTTCCTTTATCCAGCACCACCCGAAACATGAAAAGCACAAAGAATGCTTATTATGCACAAAGAACGCTTATTATGCAAATAACGCTTATTCTTGGAAGAGTACTAGAGTAAGATTATCAGCATCCTTCACTTCAAAACACCCAACCCAAAAAGATTTATTTCTATACGAAACATTGATGCTAACATGCGACCAACTCGCATAACCTACCAAAGGCTACACAGGAATGTACATAGAAAAACATTAGCAACCAACCTAACTAAATCCCCACCAAAGCATAATTGCCAATCCCAAATAAATTTTACTGCATCAGTTCCTTATATTGTACCGTAACTGACCACCACATGTCACAGTTTCTATCCCAAATAAAATAGCAATATTAACAATCCTAATTACTAACATTAACGGTTGCAAAAAAAAAAGGTGTCACCACTTTTCTTCTCCTGTTTTTCTTTTTTATGTTTTCTTTTTTCAACGTCGTTCAATTCAAAACTTAATTTATAGGTATCTCAATCTAGAGTAAAATTATCAGTTTCCTATTTCAAACTTTAATTAATTCAATTAGGTCCCTTATCAACCCTGAACAGCGTATATAATCAAATTTTTTTATAACAATTTAAATCCCTCAATTCACAAATCACATGCAAATCCGAAAAAGTCCGATCAGATTGTAACAGCGTTCAGGAAAATTTTCCTGTCGATATTAGATTACGGATTGAGTATCAAGCATGTGAAAATCCTCAAAATTTAACATGTAAATAATTAGGGTTTTAAAAAGTGAAGCGATTATTCGATGTAATCATTGAAATCGAATGAATTAACCGATTTAGGATATGGTAACTCGAAGATAATTTTTACCTGACAAAGATCTAAATCGTTGGGCCATGAAACTCTTTTCGATTTTTGCAATCCACGCATATTTTCTTACACCCAGAAAAAAAATACAGTCACCACAAAAATAAAAAATGCGTCTTCGATATATGTTATGGAAGTATCGAAACAGAGAGTAAACTCAAGTCGAGTGTTATAGAAAATGAACCGGTTGGTCAGACCGGTTTTAGTGGAAATTAGACGGCCCGGCCTGAATAGTAAATCGGATATGTTACCGAACCGGAGTTGTTGTAACTAATCCGATTGTAAGTCGGATACAACCGGTAAACCCGCATCCGGTCGCTGGGTAAAAACAAAAATAGTAAATTCGGATTGAAAATGGGCTTGAGGTTGGGCCTTGAACTTAATTGAAAAAAAGATAAAGAAAAGTTTCTTTTGTACCCCCACAATTAGCCTTGTACCCCCAAAATATTTCAAAAATACACATAAGTTTTCCGGTACAGACATTTTTTTTTTTAGTTTTTTAAATTTTTTTTAAATGTTAACCTTCTGTACCGGAGAACTAAAAAACAAATTTTCTGGAAAACTTCATCAAAGTTTTTCGGTACAGACATTCTTTTTTTTTAATTTTTTAAATTTTTGTTTAAATGTTAACCTTCGGAGAACTCAAAAACAAGTTTTCCGATACATACCATTTTTTTTTTTTAGTTTTAAATTCTTTTTTAAATGTTAGCCTTCTATATCAGATAACTCAAAAACAAGTTTTTCAGAATGCTGTTCTGTACCGGAAAACTTCATCAAAGATTTCTGGTAAAACCTTCTCTACCGGAAAACTTCATTCTAAGATTTCCGGAGTACAGTTATGTACCGGAAAACTTGTTTTTCAACTTTTCCGGAAATTTTGAAAAAAAACTTACTCTCTGTTCCGGAAATGTCAAAATGTAAAATGAAAATTTTGTGGAGAATTTATTATTTATACGAAGGCAAAATAGTCAATTCGCTCATATTTTGGGGGTAAAGGTATAAGAGTGTGGGTACAAAAAAAAGTTTTCAAAGATAAATCTCGCGCACCTAATCCCATGCCCCTCACATTTTTCAAATATAAAATCCGCATTTTTGCCATTATATTTTTTATAATTTTATGTTTTCAAACACTCAACTTCTAAATTCTTAAAATTAAATTGCATAGCTTTTTTTCCAACAAATTACATTGCAAAATGTTTCACAAATGGTAACCTTTGTTAAACTGTAGCCAAAGGTTTTTAAAAGAAAGGAAAAATTTGTTGAAAAACTATTTTATATTGTCACATGGATCCAAAAATTTTAAATAGTGGAAATGTGATATATATTTCTTTTGACTTTTGTAATGTAGGGAATATTTAGAAAAAATAGTCATCACTCTTAAATATGTGATGTGTTATTACTATAGTGTTTGAATTTATTAAAATTAAAAATACATCTTAAATTTATGTTTTATTTTAGTAATTTTATAAGTTAAATTAATTATATTTGAAAATTAAATTAATAAATTAAAGATACATTAAAAAATTAAAATAATTAATAAAATAAATAATCAAATATATCTTTGTACTTTTAATATATTTAAAGACTATTATAATTATCAACACTTCTCATACTTAAAAAATATTAAAACATAATAGAGATACAATCTATAACATAGATCTATCTTTATTGTCTGTCATTATTATTTCATTTATTTTTTAGTATATTAAGTAGCAAAAAAGTTATTAAAAAAAAAAAATTCAAAACTAAGTGCAAATGAATGTCCAGCCAACCTAATATATAGGTCCATCCCTGCTGTCAATGCAGGCCCGTTAAACTCAAATTAATTTCACATAACTTAAAATGTTTGCGTTTTTTGCAAATAGAAAAGAAAACAATAATTCAACAAAAATCAAATTTAATTTAATTTAATTTTTTTTAGAAAAACAAAATGTTTTAATTTATCAGAGTTATATTTTTGGAAAAATTGAATTTTCAGTTTTTTATTTTTGTGAAAAAGAATTTTGAGCTTTATAGGACGTAAAAACTATTTTTTTCAACATTTTATATAATTTGAAATACTAAGATATATAATTGAATAAGTATAAAAATCGAAAAAATATTGAGAATAATATGCATATTTCATATGCTTGGCGATGATCGGAGGTATAAATGGCAGAGTTTATGGGACATTTTTAATAAACAAAATCAATTTGATTCGAGACGACATAATGATCGAATTAAGTATATTTCGCTTTATTTTTTAGTTTAAATGCTTTTTAGGTAGTTCAATTTTAGTTTATTCACAATTGTAGTCTCTCATTTTAAATTATCTTAAAATTATTCATCGATACGGCACTAATTAAATTATCTCTCATTTTAAATTATATTTTAAAATGACTTGTGAGTAGAAATGTTTCTCTTCATCAATGGCCTCTCCACACTTTCTTCACTCTCTCCCTCACCCATCAATTTTTCTTATCTCTCTTACTTTTATCACTCTTTCATTTTTTTTTCATCTCAATCTATTGATACCTGTTAGTGGAGATGATCCATTTTAGATGTCAATGGAACAACTGTGAAAAGTGTTTTGCCAATCACTACAAGAATTAAACAAAATACCTAAGGATATCCTACTTTTGGGCCATAGGAGATTTGTTATCATTTAAAATCTCTTACTAAGTAATTGTAAGGATTTTTCGAGGGCCAAAGCCCTAGAAAACTGATTAAGATAATTTTTTAGGATCATAGCCCAAACAAATTTTGATATTTCAACTTTGCAGGGGCCATAGCCCTAGGTATTTTATTCATTAAGTATTTTCTAAGGTTATGGTCATGGGTTTTATTATGGGCGGAAACTATTTAAAATCAAATTGGAACACATGAAATGGTTGGCATTGTTTGCGAGTCAGAGCTCTTATAATTGTTAATTTCATTTGTGTTTTTTGAGGGCTTGAACCCTCATTATCTAAAGTGAGAGGTTTTCAAAGATGAGTACCCTCGTTCTTTTGACTAACACATAACAATACCGAGGGCCACAACCATCGCTCTGTAACATCAACATTTTCTAAGGACCATAGTCCTACCCCTTTTAGTATACAGAATCAGACTTCTTCATCCTTATTTCTTACATTCTTCCCCATTTATTATATTCTTCCTCTTCCTTTGCTTCTTCATTTTCAAACTCTTTATTCAATCTACACCATCTTTTTCTCATTTTCATTCTTTCTCATCCATTTTCATCTTCTCCTTATGATCTTGATATGTAAAGTAACTTGTGAATTTTTTTATATTATATTTTGAATTTTTTTTAATGTAGTTGTTGAGTTAACGTACTTATAGAAATATTTTTACAAAGAGGAAAAAGACATGCCAGACCTAACTCTTCACTTCTAATTAGATTTAAAGTTACATAATTAAATAATATATTCAAATTACATATTAATAATATTATGTGTGAAATGTAATTTTTATATTATTTTTCATAATGTAAAATGTGTTTGATATGAAAATGTGAATTTAAAATGTTAAATTTTGTATTTTTATTGAAGTATTAAAAATATACTTTGTATTTATTGTGCATTTTACGAATATATAGTATTTGTTGTATTTCTTGTGCCATTTTTTTAATATTTGAAAATATGTTAATAGATTTATTGGAATAAAATGTTAATTTGGATTTTTTTTTTAAAACTAACTTAAAATTTTTATATAATATATATCCAAGTTTTTGAATATATGTTAATATTTTTTTTATTTAAATGATATTGTTCTATTTGTAAAAAAAAATAAAATAGGTTTAAATATATTTTTGGTCCATGAAAATATGAATCGTTTTAATTTAGGTTCTATAATTTTTGTTTTTGATTTATACCATTACAAATTTTAAAAAAAAAAGTCCTTTTATGAATCTTTTTAAGTAAAATGGTTAATTTTAAATGAAGTGACACATGTTGATTGTGTAATTGTATTTGATTAGATAATATTTAAAATTAAAATTTATTTTATTAACTATTTTAATTATTTAATTAAAAACTTAAAACTAATTAATTAATTAGTTAATCAATTAAATAATAAAAACTAAAAAATCTTCATCTTCAACCCCAAATTTTTAACTATAATTTCTTCATTTTCAAATCGCAAGTTCTCATTTCTAAATTCAAACTCTAAAAATTCTAAGATCCACATCTTAAACATTGGAAGAGATAAGATGGTATTCACATGTAGGGGTGAGAATTAGTTAGGTTCACCAACAAAGACCTACAATTTAACTCAGGGGCGGAGCTTAGTTATGACAAGGAGGCCATAGCCAAAAAAAAAAAAAAGTAAAATGACTAAAACACTCTTAATGAAATTACAAAATTAGAAAAACACATTTTAGCTGCCATATTTAGCGTTGATTCCCGACTCCGACGCTAGTTAGTGTCGGTCAAGCCCATGCTAGTATGCTAAATATTTTGTGTTTTTAATAATCATTAGTATCGGCTTAAGTCGACGCTAAGTAAAATATGGTAGACACTTGTTTATTTTTTTATTTTAGTCACTATTTTAGCGTTAGATTGACCGACGCTACGTTGTCTGATTTGCAAAATTAATTTTCTTTTCCTTGTTTTAAAAAATAAAATATATTTTTCTCTATTATCCCTCACCCCCTTTTTTCCTAACCCTCACTTCATTTTTCCTTAACCCTCGCGATCGTTGTCTTCGTTGTCAACCCCCTATCACAATCACCCTCTCGTCGCGTCACCGTTTCCCCGCCTCACACTAACTCTTGCCGCCTCACACTAACTCTCGTCTCTCAGCCTCACTCTGACTGTCGTTCGCTCATCTCTCTGCCTCACTCTCGCAGTCTCACGCTCGTCTCTCAAACTCATTTTCACTTTTGTCTCTCAAGCTTACTCTCATTGTTGTCCATTATCAATGTAAGTGTACTTTTAACCATCTTTGTCATTTGCGTGTCACTTTTTGTTTAGCATTTGATTTTTATACTAACATTTGATTTTATCATATTATTATAGGTACTGATACATAGTTATTCAGCCACAAATTGCTTTCTCTGCATAGTCTACAAATAAATGGTTAGTGTTTTTTTTCTGTTACAGTTGCTGCAATAACTTAAGGTTTCATAGATACAAAAACTATTGATTTGTATGATGTGAATACAACATAAACGGGATTCATTAATCATAGCAACCACATGTGTGGTAACTTAGTATACTATCTAAAATCTAAATCACCAATGAACCCTCTCCCAATATTTTCTTACTAAAACAACAAAAAATATTGTTGAATTTATGAATTAGATTAATTGAAGTGGCCTTCTTTGTGTCTTTCTATGGTTTTATCTTTGACTGCTATTTTAAATTTAATTGATAATGGTTTTTTTGAAATATTATTTTACTTAGGTTATTTTCTTGTTGAGAGTTTATAACAACTTGTTCTTGATATTGGGATGTTGGCATTGATTATGTCACGTGGTCATATGATTTAACATCAACTTATATGTTAAATTTTGGTTTATGTTATTTATTTTTGTATGTTTGTTTTGATTACTAGTGGTTTCATGGTTTATTCATGAATGTTTGCAGTGTCCATTCAAGTGCACAAATTAATTTGGGAACATTCTTTATTCATGAATTATGTTTTATGTGTTTATTTTTATGTATGTTGTTGCACTATTGGATAAATTTCCTTATTATTATTTTCTTATTATACTATTATTTACAATTAGGTTCATTGAATTTTATGATAGGATTTTACTTTTTTAATTTGTTCTCAAAATCATACAATATTTTTCTTTGTTTGTCTTTTCGTAATTTTTATGATTCTTTAATATTTATTTCCCTTGCAACTTGAACTAGATGTGATTTAAAATTTGATTTTATGATTCATTCATTCTAGTATGTATGGCTTCCATTTTTCTTGTGCTCAATGTGATGTTGCAAGAACAACAACTCCATGGAGTTTTGAGAAGTACCGGTACCAATTGAGAGAACTAACATAAATATTCATTAGGAGCATTGTGATTAGAACAAATTGTCTTTCAAATTCTGAGTTTATTCAACTATTTTTCCTAGAAAGATTGATACTATCATTTTATTAATCAATTTCATAATGATTTTCTATTTTCATGAAGTGTTGTTTTGAAAATTGGACAAACTAGTAAAGCGTTAGTAATACAAGTGCCAGGGTTGAACTTGAATTGCACATAATTATGACCCATTAATCTGCATTTTAACCAGGCTAAGTTATTTGGTTGATATTTATATTCAATTTTATTTGAATATCAATTGTGTTCTAAATAGTTTCCACTAAACCTTCCAATACCTTATATTACATTTAGTCTAGCCTAGCGTTCATCATTTTAATGTGGTCTGAAAATAAGCATTGTAATGTATCCACAAGAGATGTTTAACCAATCAAAACCAGCAAGGTATAAAACGTTGCAAAAATATAGTACAAATCTTTCACAATCTTTATGCGGTAAGATCATGGGAGCAACTTAGGTTTTCATAGCTTTTTCTCTTTTGCACTATGATTAAAATATTAAGATATTGATTCTTCATTGCAAGTATTCTCTTCTTCATCTTGTTTCTTGAACCAAAGGTTTTACAATCAAAATTTGGAATGTGTTTGATTGAACCTCATAGTTTTCATTTGTTGCGTGTAAGGATCTATATCTTATCCTTTGCGATCATTCAATTGATTGGAAGATTTATGTTGTGAGTTTTTGTTTTTAATAAAAAATTGAAATTTGTTTGGGCCATGCTTCAACATGATTTCAATATGTCCTGCATAATTAGAGAAAACTTGATATCGAATATCATTTGAAATATTGTATTGTTCTATAGGATATGTCGAATATTTTACATGGAGATAGGTTATTAATTGAGCTTGTTATGACGAGAATAAAAGATATATAGCATTTGATGATTATAATTGATTCATGCTATAGTTTTAATTTTTTTTTTTTTTTGTCTTTTATTTGCTTTTAGAATCTTCAGAAGATGAAATTTAGGTGGAATAAGATAATGCAATTTATTGCATTTGAGATAGTTGAAAAATAATATTAGTGAATAACTTTTTAGATGTAAAATGAGAAATCATATGCTTAAATAATTTCATATTACTTTATTCATTTTCACACTTTTTCTAGGAGAGATGGGTTTTCTGTTTTGAATTTGAGATTTGAGACTTTGTTAATGTTTCTGTCTCCTGCAGGTACTCTTGTGTCAGGGATGTTAATTGGATGGTGAGGATTATCTTGTATAAATAGAGATAGTTAAGGAGTTATAGAAAAGATAATCATTGAGTATTTATAAGGTTTAGTGAATATAGTAATGACTCTATTGTAGAAGAGGAAATCCTTGGAGAATATATCATTATATTTCTCTGAAAGTAATTTAAACAACAAAACATAATAAAAGCACAAGAAAATTTTGTCGAATTAAAAATATTTGAAGTAAAAGGTCATTTAATCAAATGTTAAAAAAACGATTAAACGAAACAACAACCTTTTGACGGGCTAATAACCACCATTTCCATGGTATTCTCTCAAGTAAATAGACTTTCCTTGATGAAATTTGATATAAAAATTCCTCACTCACTTCTTTATCTTTCATCTATGATTCTTGTTTTGAGTTTTCGTATTCCTACATAAAAAACTATGATATTATAATAACAGTCATAAGGACTATTGGTTGTTAATGTTGTATTTGGAATGAAAGGGTTGTATTATAGAGTAATATTACTAGTTTTATTGACTTTTCATTGTTGACCGCAGCGTCGGCCTGATCGACGCTATATTTTAAATAAAGTTGACTTTTATTTAATTAATCACTTTTTTAGTTGGCTGTAGCGTCAGTGGCGCTGACGCTAACTATTTTGTTGACTATAATTTGTTGACTTTAGCGTCGGCCGTCCGACGCAATCGATTTTCTAAATGACGCGTCAACAAATATAAACTAGCGTCAAATGTTCTATTTTGTTTGTAGTGTCAACTTAGAGTAGGTCTGACTGACGCTACATTAGTGTCATATGAAATTTGGTCGACACTGTATATTAGTTTCGACCGTTTTAGTTTAGGCCTAACACTAACGCTAATCGGACACTGAATAAATGTTAGCGTTGGCTTTTTGCTTATTAGTGTGAGCTTTTGACCGACGCTAAAATTAGTTTTTCTAGAAGTCTTAGAAAATAACAAACATACCTTAAATCCTAAAATTTGTATCTTTTTTTGCATCTCTCTCACTCCATTTCCAGATTCATAATTGTTCACGTCATAGTCCCCTCTATTTTCGCGTCATCGTCTCCTCTATCTTTGCATTTTCGTTGGCGTCTCCTCTGTCATCACACCATCATGGATGTCATCTCTTGTCTTTGTCTCTGTCGTTGTGTCATCGTTTCAATCCTCACTCATCCTCGTCACACCGTCCCCCTCCCCGACCACCTCATTCACTGCACTTGTATCTATTATCCCTTCCTCGTTGCCAACTGCCCATCACTAAAACGAGTCACTCATCTCATGATTTTATTAATCCCTTTGAGTTTGATAACTTGTTTCTATTGATAATAAATTTGAGCTTGAATCTGATTATGTTTTTCCATCATTCTGAATATCTGATTTGTGCATGTTATTTTGATTTGTGGTTGTTGAATTATTTAAGTTTTTTATTTGTATTAGAGAAGTTTGTGAGAATGAAGAAGAAGAAGAAGAAAATAATTGATTATTTTTCAAGAGAGAAATTTGTAAGAGTGAGAGAGATGAAGAAATTATAACTTTTGCAGCTGAAACTATCTTTGAGAATCCAAGAATGGAAGAAAATGATAATAATCTTTCTAAGATTGTTAGAGTTTTTGAAGATGATTTTTAGAAATATTTAGAACGTGACCTCGGAAAGCGCATTCAGATTGAGCAATATCCACCAAATCAATTGGATGCAATACAAATAACTTATCTAAAATTTGGTCCTTATTAAATAAATTTTAAATAATATCATTTGTCCGACAACTTGTTCATCCAAGACGGTTTTGATACGCTTGGTTTAACATATTTTCTTCATGGCTAGAATATTTGCCTTATAAAGATATTGTGTATTGCTTACCATTCTATCTATTTAGCAAAAGACCAAATGGATGTCTCATATCAATTGTCTTCATTTGTACGAGTTTTATTAGTTGAAAGAAAGTTAAAAATGAAAACATTATGCCTTTCTCAAACACATAAGGATGGATCTTTGTTCACCACACAATAATGCAATGAAAGCTTGTCTAGACATGTTCAATAAAGATGGACATCTTATGAAGGTTATTCAAAGGTCGAAACAAATTTTTAAAAATTGAATATGTCTCAAGACATCCATTGACATTGTTCATTGGTATGTTAGTTTTGGTTATTTATTGAGAGTATTGCATGGTTATTCATGACCTTAGTAGATAATTGACAATATAAAACATGGATGGGAATTCAAGTACCAATCTGACAACACCTTTTTTATCCGTAAATGATTGGAACTTCACCGAATATGACGGTCGGAGAACCCGATTTACTCGTCGGAACTCTGTTAACTCTATCAGATCCGTTTTCCTGCCCATGCTTCATGATAAGGTCCATTCTAGCCTCAACTCTAAGTCTCCCTTCAGCGTTGATCTCTCCAACGCCACCGCCTTAAGCCAAGGTCTCTCCCTATCTCTCTCTCTCTCTCTAAATTTATATGTATATCTATATATTTCTATAAATGAACGAACGAACATGTTGCAAATTTGAATTGATGAGTATATAGGGGAGAAAGAGTACTATGAAAGACAAATTGCGATTATGAAGTCATTTGACTAAGTGGGTACTTTGGTGGAATCTGATTGCATTGATGAGGATGATAAAAATGAACATGCTCAACAAGAAAGAGCAATGAAGATTTCAAATTATGCAAACGTTGTTTTGTTGATTTTGAAGGTATAGATGACATTATGAATTATGATGTTTATATATATAATTCATTCATTTCATGCCTTCAATTTCAAGTGGCTAGGTTCATCATGTTCTGGTTCCATCTCCAACATTTATTATTATACACATGTGTGTGTGTTTTTGTTACATCTTTTCATGGAAAAAGGGATTTTTTTTTATTCATTCGTGTACAATTGATGAGTTACAAAATCAATTTTATCATGTAATCGTGGTCATATAGAAGGAATGAAGAATTCATCTCAAACTTGTTAATTGTGAGAAACGAGAGTCAATTACTTGAAATCTTTTATTGTTGTGTTGTTAATACTATTCTACCTGCTTCTTGGATTACATAGTCCTTTAGTGAACTAAATAAAATAATTTGTTGTTTTAATGTGTAGACTTATGTCACGTTAAGAAGTGGATCAATAGCTATTGCAGCTTCAACTTTGGATGCTCTGGTTGATCTCATGGTTGGTGGCAAACTTTGGTTCACTCACCTAGCAATGAAGAACATAAATATATATCAGTATCCCATTGGAAAGCTGAGGATGCAACCAGTTGACATAAATATTTTTGCTGTTGTCATGGCCACACTTGGTGAGTCACATTCACTTCAATTATATTCTTAGCTTTCATGTTGTTCACATTACAACAATTGTGGTATCTAGCAACACTTTTTTAAGCAACATGTATAAAATATTGCTTAAAAGTGAATAAGGCAACACTTTTTGTGTGTTACCATAATTGTTTCAATAATGCTACAAACACCCCTTAAATTGCTACTCACATCTCTCAAAATTACAAAAAATAAAATAAAAATGTCCAAAATGCCCTTTCAACAATGTTACAAATTTATTATCTCATAACTCACATTTATCAACTTTCATCACATCTCATAACTCACAAAAAAATCACCATACCTCACTAACCAAAACTCATAATTAGTAAAAACTTACATCACTCACTCATAACCTATAACACATTAGTTTGATCATCATAGTGTGGTTAAAGCTACATAAAAAGGTATGTTTGTTGGTATGTATTTTAGTTCGTCTTTTTTCTCTAAATTTGGGATTTTACGTGAACTCAGATCGTGTAAATTTTAGGGTTACGTGAACTAAGTTCACCTATGTTCAAAAAAAATTAAAAACTTTTGAAACTACGCAATTTGAATTCACGTACACATACGTGAACTCAAATTGCGTAATCAATAGAGTTTTAAAATTTAACCCTTAAAATATACGCAATCTGAATTCACGTACCCTTACGTGAACTCAGATTGCGTAATCAATGAATTTTGAAATATAAGTCATGTACGTGAACTTATATTACGTAATCAATGAAGGTTGAAAAATAAGTCATGTACATGAACTTCAATTTACGTGAACTGAGTTCACGTACGTTTGCTAGATTTCAGATAACATAAACATACATGAACTCAATTCACATAAATCTAAATAAATTAAAGTTCACGTACATGTTAAACAAAATATTGAAAATTTTGTTTTCCTTTGTTCTGGATACAGATAAATGGACCAAGGGGAAGACAACAGTGATGAAATGTATAAAAATTTGAAACCCTATTAGATCCGTTTTCCTGTCCATGCTTCATGATAAGGTTCGTTCTAGCCTCAACTCTAAGTCTCCCTTCGGCATTGATCTCTCCAACGCCACTGCCTTAAGCCAAGGTCTCTCCCTATCTCTCTCTCTCTCTAAATTTATATGTATATCTATATATTTTTATATAAATGAACGAACGAATGTGTTGTAAATTTGAATTGATGAGTATATAGGGGAGAAAGAGTACTATGAAAGACAAATTGCGATTCTGAAGTCATTTGACTAAGTGGGTACTTTGGTGGAATCTGATTGCATTGATGAGGATGATAAAGAGGAACATGCTCAACAAGAAAGAGCAATGAAAATTTCAAATTATGCAAACGTTGTTTTGTTGATTTTGAAGGTATAGATGACATTATGAATTATGATGTTTATATATATAATTCATTCATTTCATGCCTTCAATTTCAAGTGGCTAGGTTCATCATGTTCTGATTCCATCTCCAACAAATATTATTATACACGTGTGTGTGTGTGTTTTTGTTACATCTTTTCATGGAAAAGGGGATTTTTTTTTATTCATTCGTGTACAATTGATGAGTTACAAAATCAATTTTATCATGTAATCGTGGTCATATAGAAGGAATGAAGAATTCATCTCAAAGTTGTTAATTGTGAGAAATGAGAGTCAATCACTTGAAATCTTTTGTTGTTGGATTATATGTTTGTTGTTTTGTTGTTAATACTATTCTACCTGCTTCTTGGATTATATAGTCCTTTAATGAACTAAATAAAATAATTTGTTGTTTTAATGTGTAGACTTATGCCACATTAAGAAGTGGATCAATAGCTATTGCAGCTTCAACTTTGGATGCTCTGGTTGATCTCATGGTTGGTGGCAAACTTTGGTTCACTCACCTAGCAATGAAGAACATAAATATATATATCAGTATCCCATTGGAAAGCTGAGGATGCAACTAGTTGGCATAAATATTTTTGTTGTTGTCATGGCCACACTTGGTGAGTCACATTCACTTCAATTATATTCTTAGCTTTTATGTTGTTCACATTACAACAATTGTGGTCTCTAGCAACACTTTTTTAAGCAGCATGTATAAAATATTGCTTAAAAGTGAATAAGGCAACATTTTTTGTGTGTTACCATAATTATTTCAATAATGCTACAAACACCCCTCAAATTGCTACTCACGTCTCTCAAAATTACAAAAAATAAAATAAAAATATCCAAAATACCCTTTCAGCAATGTTACAAATTTATTATCTCATAACTCACATTTATCAACTTTCATCACATCTCATAACTCACAAAAAAATCACCATACCTCACTAACCAAAACTCATAATCATTAAAAACTTACATCACTCACTCATAACCTATAACACATCAGTTTGATCATCATAGTATGGTTAAAGCTACATAAAAAGGTATGTTTGTTGGTATGTATTTTAGTTCGTTTTTTTCTCTAAATTTGGGATTTTACGTGAACTCAAATCACATACGTTTTAGGGTTACGTGAACTGAGTTCACGTATGTTCAAAAAAAAATTAAAAACTTTTGAAACTACGCAATTTGAATTCACGTACACATACATGAACTCAAATTGCGTAATCAATGGAGTTTTAAAATTTAACCCTTAAAATGTACGCAATCTGAATTCACGTACCCTTACGTGAACTCAGATTGCGTAATCAATGAATTTTGAAATATAAGTCATGTACGTGAACTTATATTGCGTAATCAATGAAGGTTGAAAAATAAGTCATATACATGAACTTCAATTTACGTGAACTGAGTTCACGTACGTTTGCTAGATTTCAGATAACATAAACATACATGAACTCAATTCACATAAACTTACGTAAATTAAAGTTCACGTACATGTTAAACAAAATATTGAAATTTTTTTTCTTTGTTTTGGATACAAATAAATGGACCAAGGGGAAGAAAACAGTGATGAAATGTATAAAAGTTTGAAACCAGATTTTGAGGATATGGATGACGGTTTGGAACGTGATTTCGATAAAATTTATGATGATTTTGATGCAATAAATGGCGCTATGAACAAGGGAGGTCAAGATTTTATGGTTGATTTGACTTATGGTTTAGCACAAGCATGATGTTTGATACGCGATATAATTTATTAAAATGGGCTAGAAATTTTAGAAAGGAAAATGGAATTGTCGTTGTTATTTTTAGATTTGAAACTGCGACAGCACGATAACAAAGACAAAATAATTCTTAGTTGTGAAAGAAGCGGTAAATATAGACATTTGAAGAATGCTAAACCTACGAGGAGTACGTGGAGTATAAAATGTGAATATTCATTTAGATTGAGAGGTACACCATCAAATATTGGTGAGATGGTATCTGTATGTAATATTTGGTGTTCATAACCACGAATTGGCCAAAAAAACTAATTGGTCATGCTTTCTTAGGCCGATTGTCTCACGAAGAGAAAGTTGTACTTGGTGATATGACACAAAATATGATCAAATCAAGAAATATATTGATGACAATAAAGGATCATAATGTTACAAGTTTGATGACAATAAAACAAGTTTCCAATGCACGTCAAACATATCGTTCATCATTTAGAGGTAATAGAACAGAAATGCAACATTTTTTGAAATTGATGGAACGCGACAAATATGTCTATCGATATAGGAAGGTAGAGAGTTCAAATGAGTTAAGGGATATCTTTTAGACTCATCTCATGCATATCCCCCACAAGAATTAAGGTCTCAGAAGCACTCAAGATATGCAACACTAACTGCGTAGGCACTCTTATCGCTGAAGAGTGTGCAACCGACCAAAAATAACATAAATGTTCTCGCAACCATCTGTCAATGCTGCTCATGATAACGCTGATGGTATACATCAAATAACCAACTATACCTAATTGTGGTTGTCCACGTAACATTAAATTCAGCATAAGCAACGCCGTGACTAACTCCAAGAAGCTCTGCTAATATATATGCACATTCATCCTTGTTAAATACATTAACACTGAAGAATGCACCGATAGTAGGAATATGCAACAGAGATGACACGTCATCCAAAGTAATCGTCATTTCTTCAATAAGGAGATGAAAGTTATTGGTGTCATGATGCCGCCTTTCTACGAATGTAGAAATGATTCATTTGTCAATCATTTCATAGCTGCATTTTAGTAACGAATACAATTCTAAGCTTTTAACTAGTTGCTCAACCTCTTCGTCTTCAATAATAGCTTTTTTTAATTTTTTCTAATTACTAAACACCATTAATTCTTCTCGATCCTGAAATTAATTAAGTGAAAAATATATATAAGTTAAAAATAAATGTTCAAAATATAATTTAACTTAATTTGATTGAGAAAATTACCTCGCCATCCCAAAGTCGAATCGCAACATGATCGCCGAATGTCCTAAAGACAGAACTATCAACTAGACCACCAGGATATCCAACATCCTTTGGAGGTTCATCTATGTGGTTTTTGTAATGCATCCTTCAAATCGTGACTTGCAAATCATTATTGGATCTGCCTAATTTTTCTTTTATTTTTAAAATTTCTTTTGTTTATTGACAATTTACTATGTAAGCAGCAGTAAAGATTTCTTTGCACCTAAAATTAGTTATTGACTTAATCTTTATTGGCATCTAATTTGTTGCAGTAGGAGTAGACATCTAGTAAACAACAGTAAAGATTTATTTCCATCTACAAAAGTGAGCCTTTACCACAATCACAACACTATGATGCTTGATTATTAAGAGTAGTTGAGACGGAGGAAAACATAAGTTCTGGTTTTAGTTTTGTTTAATTGTTGATGTTTCTATCTATGATTCTATTTTTCATGCAATTCTGTTTGTGTGTTTTGCTATTTTGTGCAGTTCTATGCTGGCTGTTGCTGGTGATGCTTATGTTGAGCTACGTTTTGCATTTTATAGTTTCTTCTTGCGGTTTTGTTTTTGCCCAGTTCTATTTTTGTTTGTGTTTTATGTGGTTATATTTATGCCCAGTTTTATTAAATTTTAATAAAAAATTAATATTTAAATATGTATTTGAAAGAATTCATCCAACAAAAAATAGCATCAATTTTAAAATTTTTAAGCAATATTTTAAAAATGTAACTTATTGTTAGAAGAAAGGTAACAATTGAAAAATGTTTCTAGAAATACATAAGGGGACAATTATTATATATTGCCAAAAAGCTACCACAATTGTTGTAGTGTTAACACTTTAAGTTTGTACTTTTAAGAGATATGATGACTCTTCCGGTTTCTACTGCCATAATTGAAATATATTTCTCAGCAATGACAATTATTAAGTCTTAAGTTAAGAAACAAGATGGAATTTGACTTTTTAGAAGATTGCATGGAGATTTATATATTAAAAGGAAAATTGTTGCAAGTATCAATTATGAGTTTATTATTGATGATTTCAAGTTGATACAACAAAGAGGTTCATTTATTTTCAAGTTGGTGATTTTGGTCTCGTATCGTTTGAAATCCATATGTAAAGGAAATGCTAATGTGGTATTGGAGGTATGGAGTTGACATATTGAATGTGATATCACATAAGTCTATAAGAGTTTGGCATGTGTAAAAAACACGACACATGAGCACAATTAGCAAATATAGAAAGACTATTAACAACAAGGAATACAATAACTAACAAAAATATGATTTAGAAACTTCGAAATAATTTCGTTCTATAAAAAAACTATTGTCATAAACTAAAATAAGTATTTGCTCAAAATTAACATATTTATTTTGTAAATAAAAATTTAAATTAGTTGAATCTCAAAAATTCATCAGAATCAAGACAAATTTCACGAATACTTAAAGAATATTTATAAATTATCCAACAATAAAATATTTATGATCCATGTAAAAATTGAATAACATTTTTATAAGAAATAAGTTACTCTTTTTATGATAGTGCCACTTTTAAATGCGTTTGAGCTATGTTTTCCGGTGGATGAATGGAATCTTTACCATTGTTGTTACTTAAAGAAAAAGCTGAGAACATAATGATGAAGGGCTAGATATGCATTTAGACTTGGAAAAGTAGTCAAAGCTTTATTAGCTATGTTTGAGTTCGTGCACACAATGCAAGGTAAGTAATTAAGAGAGAGAGGGGAAGCCAAAGAAGGAATATAGGAGAAAAAGTTTTACAGTTAAAGGATCGTATTTTCCCATCAATTTCAATTGTCTTTGGCCTGTCATCCATTCACATTAACCTTTTTTCTTCCCGCGTTTGCATTCACTTTTCTCTTAACTCCTCACTAATATTTCACTATCTCAATCCTACCCCCAACTTTCTCTTTCTCGACAAAAAGAGATAAGAAAAGGATAATTAATAATGTAAAACATAAAGTCACGAGGCAATACTTGATTAAATATTTTAAAATTATAAGATATTTTGACATTATATTTAAATTTTAAATTTTAAATTATTAATTATATAGTTTACCATTCATATATATTTAATATTTATTTTATTTATAACTAATTTGAGATATACAAATACCCCGTATAAATGTAGTTTGACTGAGAATGTATTTCCATAACCAATGATGTGGTCCATATTTCATTTTCTTTGGCATTATATAAAGCAATCAACAATGTTACTATCTTTCTTCATTTTTATAAGAGACAATTCAGATAATTAATTCATAAAAGTTGATGCATTTAATTATAATATAGATTAAATATATTAATTTTTATTAATTTAATTGTTTCTTATAAAAAAACTAAAAGAAATAATAGTTAACACCAACGGTCAAAAGTTTACTAGCAAAATGAGGCTAGTGTGTAATAGAGTAAGTAAATTACTTGTCTATCAAAAAAAAAAAAAAATACTACGGAAATATTTTTTGTTCTTTTATTTTTTCGTATAGATAGATTTCAATTTTATATAACTTGCCTTAACAACAAGTACAGTCTATTTGGTTTAATGGAGTGAGGAGAATGAGAGGAAAAAAAATCGAAATATTTATTGTTAAAATAAGAATAAAATTGATAGTTATTAAATTATATTTCCAGCAAGAGACCAAAATAGATTTTAAATAATTTATGAGTGATTGTAATTACATAATTACATATCTCTCGTCTCCTTCCATTTACCTTAAAAGAAAGAGGAGCAAAAAGAGATTGAATAAATAATTTGCTCTCTCAACTCCCTCTCTTAAAACTTTTCCAAGTTATTTTAAACTTGAAAATAATTTTTAAAAGTGTATATTGAGATTTTAAAATTACAATTCAGAACTCTCTAATTTTTTTTCGTATTTTATCTACTTAAACATCATTGTTAGGTACGGTTAAATTTTGTTTTAGCAAAAATCATAGCTAAAGTTAGTTAACAAATATTTAAGATTTGCCTAAAGAGGTCATATTCAATCCAATATATAATGGTTTATATATATATATATATATATATATATATATATATATATTTAGATGCTTAAGGTTATAACTTATAAAGTTGTATCAATTTAATTCTCAACACTATTAACGTTTCAAAATTGTTTATATAATTGAAAAATATTAATCAAATTTGTCTTTATTTTTAAATCTCTTTTGTCAGATGCGGAGATGCGGAGTACATCATTAACATTATTTAATTAATTTTATAATATTTTATATTAATTTAAAATATTGATGATGTAAGATACAAAATTAATACGATTCTACATTTTTAACGAGTAATCTAAAGTTTTATCCATGTAATTGTTGGAAATAATTCAAATTGATTAGCAATTAGGTAGTTAGAGTATGGTTAGAAGTTAATTAGAATATGGTTAGAAGTTGGTTAAGTTGGTTGATGTAAAACAGCCACAAAACTGCTGCTATAAAAGGCTGTGATCAATCCATGAAGTATGTGTGTAATGCAGAAAAATAGAAACAGAGATCAATCTGCAGAAATCGAGATCAATCTGCGTTTTTCTGTTTTCTCTATTTTCTTCTTTTTCTTCTCAATTCCAATTCCTCTCAATTATACAACCTATTCCAACATGGCATCAAGAGCTTGGGTCTAGATCTTGGGAAACACGAGTGAAAGTGTGAGGGGGAATCAAAATTGGGAAACACAAGTGTGAGTGAAAGGAAAAAAGAAGAAATGAATGGAGGAGGATTTCCATCGAATTTGCTAATTCTGGATGGGAAGAACTGGGATAGGTGGTCTGCATCAATGAGATCGTTGTTGGGAGCTCAAGAAGTGCTTGAGATTGTTCAAGATGGATATGAACAACTTGGTGTGAATCCAACAGAAAGACAACAAACAACTTTCAAAGATTGCAAGAAAAGAGATTGCAAGGCATTGTTTTACATCCAGCAAATTGTGGATTCAAACAATTTTGAAAGGATCTCAAAGGTATCTACATCAAAAAAGGCATGGGATATCTTGGTGAAGTATTACAGAGGTGATGAAAGAACCAAGAAAGTAAAGCTCCAAATGCTAAGAAGACAATACGAATTGTTGCAAATGGAAGAAGATGAAGTTGTGGAAGATTACTTCAATCGTGTGCAGGTTGTTGTTAATCAAATGAGAACAAATGGTGAATCATTAACTGAAGTGACAGTTATTGAAAAGATTCTTAGAACATTAACACAAAGGTATGATCACATAGTGGTGGCAATTGAAGAATCAAAGGATCTTGATAAGATGAAGATGGAGGATTTGCAAGGCTCTCTTGAAGCTCATGAACTGAGATTAAGAGAAAGGTGTGCAGCAACCTCAATATCACAAGTGCAGGCCCTGCAGGCTCAAGTTAGCAAGAAGACCAACCAAGGGGATGTGAAGCACAAGAAAGGCAAAGGTAACTTCAAGTGGTACAAGAAGTATGATTATGATGAAAAGACGGATGATTCTGATGAAGGGTCTGGAAGTTCAAGAGATCATAATAAAAGTAACAACAACAGCAAGAATTTGAACGGCAAGAAAAAATTTAACAAGAAAGAAATCCAATGTTACAATTGTCAAAAATGGGGACATTTTGCAAGTGAGTGCAAATCCAAGAAAGTCCAAAGAGAGGATGATGACGCTCAAATGGCAATTGAGGATTCAGATTCAGAGGACGTGTTATTGATGGCAATAACAAACGAAGATCGTTCTGGAAAACGTGTTAAAAACAAAGATTGTTCTGGAAAAGGTGTTAAAAACGAAGATCGTTCTGGAAAACGTGTTAAAAACGAAGATTGTTCTGGAAAAGGTGTTAAAAATGAAGATCGTTCTGGAAAAGGTGTTAAAAACGAAGATCGTTCTGGAAAAGGTGTTAAAAACGAAGATCGTTCTGGAAAAGGTAAAGAACGTTCTTCATATCAGTTTTGGTATCTTGACACAGGGTGTTCGAATCATATGACTGGTCGAAGAGATTGGTTTGTAAGCATTGATGATAAGGTAAAAAGAGAGATTAGATTTGCAGATAGCAGCAAACTAACTGCAGAAGGAGTAGGAAATGTGTTGATTCAAAGGAAAGATGGCAAGCAATATTTCATATGTGATGTGTTGTATGTGCCAAGAATGAAGAATAATCTGTTAAGTCTTGGACAACTACTTGAAAAGGGATATTCAATGAAGATGAAGCATGGTAACATAAAGATGTTTGATAGTGCAAACAAGTTTGTATTGAAGGCACCATTGTCCAGAAACAGAACCTTCAAAACAGCCTTGTCAAATAGATCTTCAAGAATGGTGGAGGTTGAAGAATTGGATGAGATGTTAAATCCAAGGGAATGTGATGTTAGTACCCCATCTATTCAACCTCACACAACTTGTAGAACTACAAATAAATTGAAAACAGTCAATCCCAAAGTAAGAGCAAGAGCTGTTATAGGCGATGTTGAGCAAGGGAACAAACATGCTAATGTTCCAGCCACTCCTGACATTGTACCAAGCAATAGAAGAAAGGTCCCTGCAACTTCTGTTTGCAGAAAGAAGGAAGTAAGTGTGCTAGATGATGATAGTAATGATGATAAGAGTGAGGTCCAAGGAAAGCTAGTAGATGAAACTATGACTCATGTTGCAGCTCCTAGCAATAAGACAAGAGTTGTTGAATGTTTGGCTTGCAACAAGGCTGATTTGCAACAGCTGGACATATTGTTGGGAGATGACATGAAGGTGATAACAGAGATGAAAGCTTATGCGTTGTTAACTATGAGTGATCAAAAGGAAGGCATCTTAACTAAAAGCATGAAGAGAGTGAAGTTCAAATAGATTAGGAACAATCTTGTATTAATGTCAATTGAATCACTTTGAATTAGGGGGCATGTTGGAAATAATTCAAATTGATTAGCAATTAGGTAGTTAGAGTATGGTTAGAAGTTAGTTAGAATATGGTTAGAAGTTGGTTAAGTTGGTTGATGTAAAACAGCCACAAAACTGCTGCTATAAAAGACTATGATCAATCCATGAAGTATGTGTGTAATGCAGAAAAATAGAAACAGAGATCAATCTGCAGAAACCGAGATCAATCTACGTTTTTCTGTTTTCTCTATTTTCTTCTTTTTCTTCTCAATTCCAATTCCTCTCAATTATACAACATGTTCCAATAGTAATCGTGCTCAAATGGAATCAATTCAATATGCAACTACCATTAAATGAAAGAAAAAGAAAACCATTTCAATATGACGAAAAAGACCCCTATTTATTGATGTTCAGAAAACTGGGTTGAACTTTAAATTGGTAAAATACATCAATTAAAGATTTAAAGATTCAAACCGTGATCAAATTGATGTTAATAAAATAAGATTTTAATATGATATATTAAATACTATTAAATATAAAATAATATAAAATTCAAAATTAAACTTGAAAAGTTAACTTCACTTAAAAATGTCATAATTCATAATATATAACATGCAAAACTTCATAAATATCATACAGAACTACAACTATATTATCCTTTTGCTAAAAGAATTACTATCTCTATATCAAAATATAATAGAAATAAATCAAAGAAAGATTATATATTTAATTTAAAATTTAATTAAAACTATAAATATCAATTTTTTCAGATTCATTAGGAATTAATATCATACAAAAGTTTACAAAAATATACTAGTAAATTGATTTTATTCATATCTATGGTCTATGGCTTACTTATCAATTCAAGCCAAACTGAGAAAGTTATAGAATTAAACTTTCAATTATTGTTGAAAGATTCACTAATAAACTTCTAGAACTATTAAGGTATAGTTTTTATTATTTATTTTCCTGCAAAATATTAGTAGTTTATTTATTTATTGACAAAATACTAGTACTACTGCTACATCATTATTCATGATTAAAAGCCATGGTATATTTATTGGTGTAGTGTTAGTTCGTGTGATTGAAATGTGTATGGTCCATAAACACGTGCAAATGATGGCATTGTCATCCCATAATAATGATGCATTTCCACTTCCAATGTGTGTGGGTTCCACACTCTCTTATTCAACCCAACTTCACCTCTCACACTCTCCATCCTTTATGCTATGTTTGATTTATAAAGAGAATGAGAAAGGAAGAAAAGGAAACAAAGGTAAGAAGAAAGAGAAAAATAAAAGATATGATCAATTTTTAGTTGTTTGGTTGTACAGAATGTAAAAGTTTTTAATGTGATTGTCTACAAAGTTAAAAGAAAAACAATAGTATACTATTTAAATGATAAAAATATAGTATGAAATGTGAACCAAAAACATGTATAGGTAAAATCGAAAAAGATTAAAATAGTTGTCCACTTATTTTCATTACAGATAGAAGAAATCTTTGTGGGACAAAAAGTATCATCCTATAAACTATTATGTTAATTTTTACAGTTATTTATTAATTTTTATATTTTAGACAATTTCATATAAAAAATATCATTTATTATTTATAAGTATTATATTAATTTTTTATATTATTTATAATAAAAAATATTCAATATTAACTGAATAATAAAAATTTAATTTTTTTTTTATTTCGTCGACACTTTAAGTAAATAATATATAGTTATTATAATATTTTTAAATAATAGGAATTTATTTAAATTCAATTAACTATTCATTTAGAAATGAAATATATTGATAGATCTCGAATAAACAAATATACTGTAAAAACTCTCTTTATAATATAATAAATAAATAAAAAAGGAAGATGAAATGTGTTAATGGTAAATATTGGAATTAAAAATAAATAAAAACAAGTGAGATTCCAAATTGCGATAATTCAGTTAACCTACGAAAAAGACGTTCAATTACAAAAATCAAATCAAATATTCTCGCAGCTACCCAATCAAAAGATATTTAATTAGGATATTTCACTTTATTATTTTCATTAAAATTTTGTCAATTGGATTTCTTTAATAAAGTTGGTACGAGCCACATACTATTTTATGAACATTTAAGAAAGGGAGTATCATTAAGATAAAAAAAAAAAAGGTGTATTATCAATATTTTGACGGATAATTTTTTCCTATTTGTTTCCATATTTTTCCACCTATAACCTCCATGAATAATCTTTTAATTCATTTATTGATAATATGCATTGTATTTAATAATATCATGCATTTGTTTTGGCTTACTCTTTCCGGTCTTTTTCGTAAAAAGGTAATTGTTTTACACCCTTATAAATTTTCCTTCACATGACCTTGTTTTGTGAAATTATTATTAAAAAATAAAATCTAAACTAATGAAATGGTATTACAAGAATAATAACATTAATTGTAATAGACTTAGGCTCTATTTCGATAATTTAAAAGTAATAAAGTGGATGGAATAAAATGAAACGGAAAGAGACAAATATTTCATTCTATTGTTTGCATATTTTATGATGGTGCAATTAATTTCTCCATCCATTAAATACATCTCAAATTATCGATATTAAATATTGGAAAAATGGATAGTAATATTGGATGAAATGAGTTCCAAGTTATTTCATTTTATTTTGTTCATTTTTTATAAAACAAAATAATAAAATAGTACATTATATTATTTCATTTCATTATTTTCCATCAATCCAAACAGAGATTTATTTAAGTTTTATTTAATTTTTATTTATATTCAAAAACACAAAACTATAAACTCTAATGATTTAATTTAATACTAAAAAAATAAGTATTAAATCTAACATGTCTTAGATTTAATCTCTACTATTATTATTAAAATGAGATAAACGTAAATTTTTTTTAAAGTGTTTAATAAATCATTTTCTAACTTAAAATGGCGTAATATATCTCCTATTTACGTGAGAATCATAAGCCTATGCATAAATAATTAAATAGGATAGACATTGGAACCTTTTATCCTCTTAATTCAAATGGTATGACATTGGCATGTTGATAGGAGAGAAAAAAATATTTTTGTCATAAAAATCAAGAAGAATAATTATTAAAAGAAAATTGTGTTGTCGTGATTGAAGGGATATGATATAAATGTGGTGCAATCAAATGTTTGTTACATGAAGCCAAAAACAATCGCCTCGAGTTCATAAGAATTCTTAATCGTCAACTTTGATATGATTATCGCTTTGACTTACACAAAAACTTTATCGCTTTGACATCTGGCCTTTTTTAACAAAAGTAAAACAAAATTATAAATTGATTTACTAAAATTGTAAATCTGTTTCAAATTAGTTTTAAATTTTTGTGAATTTTGATAATTATATAATTAAAATAGTCACTACATAAACTATTGACAATTATATCATTAAAATTATTAAATAATAATTAAAATAGTTACTATATAAATTTTTGTTGTTAGATATTTTATTGTAATATTATATTTTTTTTATATAAATTTATCGATAAAATTTTATTATATTTATTATTGAATTATGAAGGAAATTTGAGGAAACTTATATATTGAGTCAAGAACAACTACACAAATGAGTTAGACACATCTTAAGTCAATGAAATTATGAATTATCTCACTTATATATTGTTCAACCATAAGACAATGAATTTATGAGTTCTTTCACTTATATATTATTAAACCACAATTTTTTAATCAATTTAAGACTATAATTCACACTTTCTACACAATAATCTTGAAAATAAATTTATGAATAATTATAATTGAGTATAAATTAATTATAGACAAATTAATTTATAAAATATTTAAATCATCATAAGATTAGTATACGTAGTGATTACATTAATATAAGATAATATAAAAAATTTAAATATTCAATTAATATATTATATCTGTTAAACGATATAAGTTTAAATATAAATCATTTTTATTATTATTTTAAATCTGTATCTATTAATTTATATATTAATTTAATTAACGTTTAAAATTTAAAAAACTAATTTGTCCGTTCAGTTAAAAAAAAAGGTTAGTTTTCAAATCAAAAGCTCTTGGTATTTATTTTTCCACCCACGTAATGCTAAAATTGTTGCTTGAAATATTAATTATAATAGGCAACAGTTGTCGAGTTCAATTTCAGGCCACCATTTTCTCATGGATTTTAAGGCTTTATTGTAAAACTATTGCATGTTCTTTAGGCCAAACTTTTACTTTTATATATGTTGCTTATAATTTTTTGTCACAATTTTACAGCCAGTCTCAGGTGTTTCTTATGAATTTTAGGCTTTGAAGAATATATTTTTAAAGTTGAAAAATATCAAGTTTATCTAAAATAATTGCATTAAATTACTTATTATTGAAATAAAAGAAAAATAAGTTTTAAAAACTAAAAATTGATATAAAGAGACGCAAAGAAAGTCTTCAAATGACTTTGGCAATGCTCAAATCCGTCGCATGTCACAAGTCACAAGTCACAACTTGTACTTGGAAACTATGAACAAGAGATCTAGATCTTCTTGCGGTTTATGGAATTATTCCTTCCTTTCATGGTATATAATATGCATGTCTTATGACTTGTTTCACCGATTCTAAAAATTCTAGTCACACCTTCCTCTGTACCACTTTTAGTATATGGTTTTACACCATGCATGAAACAGCTAAGAAATTTTTGTAACATGGATATCTCAAAATCTTTCGAGGTAAAACTTAAAAATAAAAATAAAAATAGATATAGCTCTATTTGGTAAATCTATGATATGAAGTTATAATTATAATTTATAGGATATATGTTCTTTTGATAACATTTATATATGAACTTATAATTTATATGTTTTATTATAAATTAATTCAAGTAATTTATGAGTTTATAGATTAATAGAGGGATTAAAATTAAAACTTATAATATTTGTAAACACTAAAAAGTGCGGGAAAAAATTATTAAAAGTAAAATACAATAATTTTATATGAACTAAAAATTTATTTAATTCAAATATATATTAGATTGATAAATTTTAAATTAATAAAAAATAAATCTAAATAATTACTTTTAAAATATTTTAATCATTAATTGATAAAATTTATTTTTAATTAAGAACATTCTTATGTTTTATTTTACATTTTCATATTGTTGGATTGTTAATTTTACTAAACACTTTGACTAACTTAACAACCGTCGAGTATAAACTATAAAC
>JBBPBS010000689.1:2847548-2865688 GCA_037974835.1 Cicer judaicum
TAAATTATCTTAAATAGTTATAAATTATTGCAAACAAATTTATTAATATTTACAACATCATATAAGCTTAAATAATTAGTCAATACAAATAAATTTTTAGTTGTATATCTGCTATAAGTTAAAAATTTAGTCTTGTCAAAGAAAAATTTATATAAAGTTTAATTTTTACATATTGTCGGTGTAAAAAATTTTATATGATGAACATATTATAATTAATTACGTGAGTGGCTCTATAAATAATTATAACAAAAATCAAATATTATTAATTATTTAACAATTATGATTAATTGATTAACAATATAAAATCTTTTTACACTACGAAACATTTAAATTAAATACTTCAATATATACAAATGTAGGTATTTGTTAATTTTATAAGTGTTAGTTTGTTAATTACTATTATAATTCAAAGAATTATGGTACATTTGTTAATTTTATAAGTGTTAATTTGTTAATTACTATTATAATTCAAAGAATTATGGTGGCAAAATGACCTGATGCTCGTAAGCAAATTTTGTACGATCACAAGATCAAATGTATAATATTTATGTTAATATATTTTAAAAAAAGTTCTAATGATAATAAAAATAATAATTTTACTTTTAGTTGATGTTTAAAAGAAGTATTTCTTTTGTATAGTCTTATAAACATTCAAGAATAACTCTTCAATCATATCAATCATATGCCAGGTGGGCAGTGAGAGTCATTGCTCACTCCTAATATCGTTTAGGGAAGTGAGATTGAGATTAACAATGTTGAAACATATATGAATTGAAAATGTATATAACTACATATATACATTTGGTTTGTTATTAAAAAAGCAATATGCATAATGCATATGGCTCCACTTCAATTCATATAAAATATAATACACCAACATACTTGTAATCAATTTGGTTTAAAAAGTTGAATGAAGCAAAATTTTCAAGGTAGATCATGAATGCATGGCCTCTATATATACGTGGAGTACAAAGTAGAATTTGGGAAATTGATGCTACAGTTCCTAAAGTAAGGGAGTGGATACTATATGCCTACATGGGGAATCATTTTCGCTCATTAATATTAATTTATTTTATTAAAAAATATATATTTCTTACACCTCATAGGCCCATATGAAAGAAGCGGTTTTGTTTCAAACATTACTACTTTTAACAAAATATTATATTTATTAAAAATAATAAAGGTGAAGAATTTACCTTTAAATAATTTTTTGAGAGATTTATATTAAACACACCTACAAATTAGAAATATTTAAAAGAAAGAGATAGTAACAAATGTAAGAAACTCTAAAACTTTGATCTAGTAATAAAATACAACTTTTATTATTTTATTATAAACAAAATTTACTAAAAAGAGTACAAATATAAATTCAAAGCTTTAAATCTAATATCATAGCATAAATATCAACTCAAATTTTACGAAGAGTTGTAAAATACGTATTGAATTTACAGGTTCCATTTCTGCTATTGTTATTGAAATTAAACAATAATAAATTTTTTGTAGGTGTGTTTAATATACCTAAAAATATTTATTATCTTAGATTAAAAAAACTTATATGAACTTTTTTTATAGACTAAAAATATCACTTTTTTTTTAAATTAAAAATAAAAAATAAAAAAAAATTATAAACTAAGATATTGAGAGTTTTTTTAAAAGAGTTAAAAATAAATTTTAAAATTTTATATGGTCTAAAATTTATTTTATTTTTAATTATTAAAATTTTATTTTTATAGTTAAAATTTTAATTTTAATGATTAAAATAGAATCTTTGAAATATTTAAAAGAGTCTTAAAACACTATCATTTGACTATATTTTATTTAAAAAAATTAACAAATATATAAAAAATATGTATATGTAAGTATGTAACTCCATATATAAAAAAAAAAAAATAGGCTCACCGTAATACACATGCTGAACAATCTTTCACTCTTTGCATTATTTTTTCATATAAAAAATCCGTATCTTGAAAAAAGCAGATAAAAGGGGTTCCATTTTGAAGTTTTGGGATTGGAGGAATCTTTTTGCATTCCTCACTAACTTCACTAACTTTAATTGATTATGAAAAATGCCTTTGAAAGAGAGAGAAGCACGAAGGGCACCGAAAAGTGAGAACACCTTATGATGAAAGCAAGAAATTTTAAAACGACCCGATTTGACGGGCCAACACACACACTCCTCTGTCCACATATCAGATTTGTGTACAACATTCTCTTCTCCTTCAAAGTGTGAAAAGTAGGGAAAGTGAAACATAAATAAAGGTAAAAAAAAAAATTGATTTGATGAAAAAAAAAGAAGAAATGTGACCTTAAACTTTTTAAACATTTTCTACTACTTTTTTGTTAATCGAATAAATTTATCTTAATTACATTTAATGGAACGTGAGAATAGTGTAACAAAAAAAAAAGGGAATGTAAGGATTGATATTATTTAAATAACTCATCATTAAATGACATAAGCTTAATAAAAATGAAATCGAAAGTTTATTAATTACACATCTGGCAAGAACTAACCCGGGCACAGTACGTATTTTGTAAAGAGAAGTGCTTTTATGTTGATGTTGTAAAACTTTAATATTTGATTTGATTTGATGAATTTTGTCGTCTTTAACTTTTAGTTTAATTTAGAGAGGGAAATTCTAAAGTCAACTACACCTCATCATTTGGTCTTGGTTCTTGTAGGCAACACCTCATTTCCCACTTTGTATACTTTTTACTATTCTCATCATCATATTCATTCATATATCATCATTAAATTCTCTATATAATCACATTCTCTATCATCATCCATTTCATCACCGTGTGGAAAAATTTTAAAACATGAAGGTGCATCACTTCACACGTGGATTTTGGGAGCATGAACCTTCCCTTACACTTGGTTGCAAACGTTTACGCCCTCTTGCTCCTAAAATTTCTAATAACACCGATCATTCTACTACTAACACCCCCTCTCTTTCTTTTGATCTCAAGACTTTCATTAGACCCGAAAGTGCTTCCAGAATTAATCTTGCCTCTTCCGATGATAACAAGAAAGATCCACCTTCACCACAAGCCCAGGTTCATAATTTAACTCTCCTTAATTATTTTATCTTTCTTTTAAGCCTCTCCATTCATGCATTACTCATAATTAACTCACGTGCACATATCATGCAACAAAAAATAAATTAAGTTTTTAAGAAGAGCATAAATAATTCACATTAACTTCATGCCTACAGCCACCATGACATAAAAAAAATTGGCGATTTTTTTATATGAAGATATTTTTTAACTGCTTAACTTTAATTTCAACTATATAAAACACGTTTTTATATATATATTTTTGTAAAATTTAAGATAATGACATAATATTACTTATAATGACTAACATTAATAATCTATTTAAATAACTCCTCGAACATTACTATTTTTTTTTTTCAAAAGCCACGATAATATAATTAAAAAATAATTTTTGTTTTTATTAATTTATTTATAATTAAAAATGAGAGTTGAATGCTAAGTATTTATAATAATTTATAGGTTGAGACGCTTCCAGGTGGAACAAGATGGAATCCAACACAAGAACAAATAGGAATATTAGAGATGTTATACAGAGGAGGGATGAGAACTCCAAATGCACAACAAATAGAACAAATCACAATTCAACTTGGCAAGTACGGAAAGATTGAAGGGAAAAATGTGTTCTATTGGTTCCAAAACCACAAAGCACGCGAGAGACAAAAGCAGAAACGAAACAGTCTAGGACTTGTTCATAGTCCTCGAACTCCCACCACAACAGTTGTGTCACCCACCTTTAGTTGCATTACTACTTTCGACACCCCCAAAAGGGTATGGTCATATGTCTTTATGTTGTCTAATTCAATTTTTTTCAAGCTATAATTAATTATGTAATAAGATGCATTAAATATTATTATTTGTCATTTTAAAGTAACAATGAAACATCAATTATGATTTTTCCACAACTATACATTTATTTATCGTACGTATTCAATGTGTCTATAACAAAGAAACAAGATATAGGTTATTGAATATGTTACATTAATTTTGGGCAGGGTGAAGTAATGGAAAGAGATCAAGGAGATCATAGTCCATTGAAAAAGAGTAGGAGTTGGCCATTGGAGTACATAGAAGAGGAACATAAAACTCTAGAGCTTTTCCCATTACACCCGGAAGGCAGATGAAGGGGTTTGTTTAATTTTATGATGATGAACATTTTAGCAATAATAAGTAATTTTTAGAATTTTTTTTTTTCTTTCCGTAATGTGCTTTAATTTGCTTTAGTGTAATTTCTTCTTTCATTTGCATTGGGAAAGAAGAAAGACAAAGATGTGTACCACTGTGTCTTTGTACTCTTTCACGTAATGTTATTGTTCCTGACTTTGGAGCCGAATTAACAAAACTTTTTTTTTTTTGTTATTTGTTGATTAATTCAGCGTAGTAGGTGTGACTTTGAAAACATTAAATCCTTTTTTGACGACATAGGCTTGTGAATCGAGAGCTTTTGGTTAAAAGGTGAAGCTATATAGGACACTGAAGTCCACGCACCTACTTCTCCAATTCTTCTTTAAACTTATCTTAATTAAGCATATATACATGCACTCTCATATACTAACATCTTAGAGTTTAAATTAATTAATTTAATTATATTTTTAGTTATTTTTTTTTATCGAATTTCAATTTTAAAATCTAAAATCTTTTATTTTTGTTTTTATTTTTTAATTAAAATTAATAATAATTTAATATATTTTAAATAACGTAATATTTAATACGATGATTTAAATGATTAATATCTATGAAATCATAATAAATTTTTTTAAAAATTAAAGTTTTTAATTTCAGAATTATTTTATATTTGTAGTTTAATCAATAAAATATAAATAATTAATGTATTTATATTATTACATATTATGAAATCGTATGTTCAATATTTTAAAATATATGTTAAATTATTATTATTTTTTTAATTTAAAAATCTCAATAAAACCAAAACTGTTGGTTGTCAAAAGTATGAGAATCAGTTTTATAATTTAATGAAAATAAAAATATTAAAAGTACGATTAAAGTAAATTAATTTGAATAAAGCATGTTATTGTCCTCGATGTAGCCGAAATTGCATAATAATAACACTTGATACTCCACTCACACTATAGATCAGACTTTGATAAAGTAAGGCACATTTGAGTGAGAAAACGGTGGTACATGGTTCATTTAATTTTTTAATTGTTTAATATTACATGCAAATTTAGGCCTATATATGGATTAGTATCACAGATTCACAGGGATTGTAGGGTCAATGATTAACCCACCATGAGAATCGGGAGGGAAAGAAAGATGAAAAATTTGAAAAATTAATAATTAAAGTATATAGTCCCCAAAAGAGGCACTATGAATTGGTTGTATATTAAAATAAGAAAGGGTAATGTCGATAGATTCCAATTGACACAAGGTATTGTTGAGAAATGGAAGGTTAGTGCAGAATTAGAAGGTGACAGAGACATATCCGAAAACATACACAATAAAGGAAAAGTTCGGAGGAGGAGTAACTTAGAGGCTTTTCAAAGGTTGGAAACAATTGGGTGGAAGGTGTCTTTAAACGTAAAACGAATGTTCTTTTTTATGGGTTTTGAGTATGAAAGGTTGTTATTTAATCGGTGAAATTTTGAATTTGATGCTTACAACCCTATTCTGGGAAGAAGAGGACAATGAGGGAAATTTGATGTTGCTACACAACAGTAAAAGTCTCATTTCAAATGGGTACAGTTATATTTTTTAAAGCAAGTTGAGACTTTTTGAAAGAAGATATCATAGGTTTTTTGCAAGAGTTCCTCACCAACACAAAGTTACCGAAGGCAATTACATCATCTTTTATTGCATTGATCCCAAAGAGGGATGATCCTTATTCATTAACAAGCTATCGCCAAATCTGCTTAGTAGCTTATACAAATTTTATATTTAGAGTTTTTATATTAACAAAAATATTTTATTAAAATAATATATTTGATTTTGAATATTATGAACGAAATTCATGATTTTAAATATAATATAAAATAAAATTTGATTTAGATTTATGATTGAAGAAAATATTTGATCAAATTGAAAATAAGATACGGTCAAATGTTTTTTAGAAGATTTAAAATAAAATTTTATTTTTATTTATGATCAAAGAATTTTTTTGACCAAGTTAGAAATACGATATGATCAAAATTTGAAAAAGATTTGATCAAGATTTATCTACAAGAAAATATGAACATAATCAATATAAATAATTTACAAACTCAATTTGAACAAAATACGAACAAAATCAATATAAAAAATTTACAAAATCAATCTAAACAAAATACAAACATAATCAATCTGAATAATTTACAAACTCAATATGAACAAAATATTAACATAATTAATTTGAACAATTTATAAACTTAATCTAAACAAAATACAAACATAATCAATATAAATAATTTACAAACTGAACAAAATACGAATATAATCAATCTGAAGAATTTACAAATTCAATGTGAACAAAGGACACACAAAATCAATCTAAAAGAACTATTCAGATTGGATTCGAAAATAAAGAATTGACTAAAGAACATACTGTCAAAAAATATCTTGTTCATAATTATTTTTGAATAAGATCATTATTGACCAAGCTAAGAATGAGCATACAATTCAAAATTAAACAAGTATTAAATTGAAGTTCTAATTATATCTATGAACAAATATTTAAGGCTGAATAACAAGATCATCGAAAAATAAAAAAAAAATAAAAAAAAAAAGTAGAAGAACTTAATCTCAAAATTATAAATTCATTATAGAGTTCAAAGATAAAAACATTTCTTCAAATGAAAAATACTTTTTAAGTGTTTTTTTTATAGTGTGATAATCATTGTTACAATCATCTTGTTAAAAGCAAATTACTTAAGTTCCAAATTCTTGTAACCTAGCTCGATAGTGGTTTTAGTGTTCCTTCAACAATATGAGATTGTTAGTTTATGTGGAGAAGACTTGACTTGTAGGATTAAAGTGTTAGTTGTGTTCCTTCAACAATATGAGATTGTTGGATTGTTAAGAGAAAACATGGCTTGTAGAGTCAATGTAGTTAGTTCATCAAAAGTCTGGGGTTGTTAGGTTGTTTGGGAATAATAGTTTATAGAGTCAGGTGCTTTATAATTCAAGATATTGGAATTAATATATTAAAGTCTTCTGAGGGAATTGAATGTAGCCAAATTAGTAGTGAATCAAGATAAAACTACATGTCTAACTTATAAAATATAGAGGAGATTGGAGTTATATAGTAGAATTCTCGCTAAGACAAGACAAGGTGGACGAGGTATATAAAATCAAATGTTCTGTACTTCTTCCAATTTAATCCTTGATCACTATTGTGATCCCTCTTTGTAGCCATCAACTAACACGACGCTATCTAAAGTTGATCATCAGTGTGGATTGAATGAATTACGTGTTATTTTGTTGCACTGATGACCGTCTCATGTATGCTTTAGGAGTTAAACATATGAATCCATAATCTATATATAAAAATTTGTGTTTATGTGGTCGTTGGGTAAGAAACCTTTTTAATTTTGAGATTAATTTTAAAATAAGTGTGTTGTTGCAAAGAGACTTAGTAGACTGAACTATTAAAAGTTATGTTTCTTAAGTTCGAGATGAAGAAACATTCCAACGCCTATTGTTATTATATATTGGATGGGTGTGGGGAGACCTATTCCAACATAATGTCATGGTGCATTTTACTCAATTTGGCACATCGTTTAGGAAGAGAAAATTGAAGTAAAAATGCACAGTCATATGTCTCGTGAGAAGAATATGTTGTATCAAGGTGAAAAGAAACAAAATTATATTCGTATGAGGTAAAAGATAGTATCTAGGCTTAATCAACCATATGAAAAGGATTTCTAAGAGTTGGATGAGCAACCCATAAGGGTATATTACAATTTCACACATGGGTGTAACAATCATCAAAATTGTCTTGGTGCCTTGTATAATCATGTGTCTGTGACATTTTTTAGCGAGTCTAAGTACCTCTTGTACTCCTATTGATCTAAAACAATGTGTACTAGTGTTCTATAAAAAAAAAATGTTGAACGTTTAAATATTATTTAAAAGTTGCATTTTTTTATTTGTGGGACACAATTTTTTATTGATATCTTGAGACATAAATAAAAAATTAAAAAAAAATTGATCCAATCAAACTCATTCAATTTTTTTATACAATAGAGACGAATTAGAGACTAATTAATATGTAAGAGATTCAATAAAAATAAAAAAAATTAATGTGTTATATAATGTAAATTTTTTCATTACATTCCAACAAATTGATGACAAAATAATTTTTCAAAGTCATATCAACGTATTGTTTAGGTCACAGACTTTGAGATAGATGTTTGCACAAAAACTGTTTTTGTGGAATTTATAAACTCCGTTTAGAATCATCGAGCATTTGTTCATAGTTGCACTTCAAACCATTTTTTAAGGACAACCATGCGAGAAAAAATATTCATAGTATTTTTTATTTTTATGCCTCTAGATAACCAAGTTTTTCTAAAATAAAAAATTATCAAATTTCAAATAATTAAATGCAAGATTAGTATATATTTACTAAGGAAATACATGTTTAGGAAAATCACACAAGTCAAATATTAACACCATGTGATAATTTTCGTATGAAGAGAATATAAGCATATTGTAGAGAGAGAATTATTAATAATCACTAGTTTGAACCCTTTAATCTCCATCTACAAAAATTACTTCAACATAATTTGTTCATTTATAATCTATTATACATAAATCTAATAAAACTATTACAATCTTTTTTTTTTTTTGTCGTTCAACTATTACGGTTATAATGATAATTACGGTCAAACTTTAATCTTGATTGGAATTTACTTTCTTTCATCTTTCAAAATTATGATGGATCCTAAGTGTACCATTTTACTTAAGAATTCTTTACACTAAAAATCTTCTTTTATTCCATCACCTCTCCTTACAATAAAAAAAAAATATAGGAAAATAAAACTAAAACTAAATTAAAAATAACATATTAACCTATAAAATAAAGTTATAAAAATAAATAAAATTTAAAGATAAATTGTAGCACCATCCGTTATCCAAATGAACCTCGTTGACATTTGCAAGAACACATCTAAAGCACCTCTCTAAACAAATAATCATATAATATATGATATATGACATTAAAAGAATTTGGAATAAATAAATACAAATGAATAAATATATAAATAAAAAATAATATAAAAATACATAAATAAATTTAACGGTCTTACTAAATTGGCTTTTATCAATTTCTAAATTGTCATCATCTATGTTTAGATTGAATCGTCGTCACTTAATGACAAACTAGTATGACCGGTATACCGACTCAGTAACACCTCAATACATTTATTTATTGTTGAGGCAAAATCCCTAATTAATGTTTTGAAGTAAACAAACAAAGGTTAATTAAAGACTCTAATTATGATTTTAAATAATGTGTTAATTTAACATGTGCTTTTTCAGTGTCATAATCCAATATAGTTACTAATCAATGCAAACAAAATCAGTTTACAAAAAAATGAACAAAACATAACCTAGAATGTTCTTGACAATATTCTGGAAAACCAAGAACATTCTCCACAATTTTAATTTTTCATCAAGCAAGTTCAAATCATTTATTAATGCAAGGAAATCTCCTGCAAATTACAAATGCATTTTTTGTACATCTACAAGGAATATACAACTCTTACATCAGCAACAGAAACATTTCAAAAGATCAAAGATTAAAAGACATGACTCAAAGAAAAAGGGACAAATGATCATTCTTCATCATGCGAACATCATTGTCCAACATGTCAACATTAGTCTCTAGAATGTTAACATCATTTTCCAGCATGTTAACATTAGTCTCCATAATTTTAAAATTAATCTCCAGAATATTAACATCATTCTCAAACATATTAACAATCAATCACCAGCATGTGTACTTCATTCTTCCACTTGTTTTGTACGAATCAAAGACAATTTTAATCTGGATACAATAAACACATCTTTGAGGTGTTTATGTGCATAAACAAATGATCATTACAGTAAAAAATGAGAAGCAATATATCAGACATTATTATCACAAAAGCAAAAATGCAGAATGTTCAAGTCAATAACATTCATGGTTCAAAAAGTCTGGTCTTTAGTCAAATCTAACACATGTCAGCTGAACACCTTTTTAATGATCAAATTAGTTGTCATCAACCTCCTTGAAGCCTATAAAAGGCCCCCAAACTCAAAGAAAAAACAAAATTTCAAGTGCTAAGAAAATCCACACTTACATACTTGAAAGCTTCTCAACTGCAAACAAGAGATTCAGTTTTGCTTTCTTCTTCAAATATCATAATCATTCCACTTAATTATTTTATAAAAAATATATTTTTAAACACAAATTGAACATACTTTTATTGTACCAATTTCTTTAAATCATAAACTTAAGACTATAAAGGTTGTTTATAGTTTGAGTAGTTTGTAGAAAATCCTTTTATGGTTAAAGATGAATTGTAAAATCATCTATAAAGATTGATAGGTGACCTGGTTGAATTCATTTTTGAGTGGAAATGAATTGTTGTAATCGATCAAGGTTAATATGAACAAAACTGTGTAAAGCCAAGAACATTTTCCGTTTGAACACTTAGTGGAAAATCTCACAGTTGTGAAGGTTGAATGTAACTCGAGTTTGGGGAACCATGATATGTATCATTGTGTGATATATATTCTCTTATCTCAATTTACTTTTAGTCTTTTTAATTATCAAATTAAATAGATAAGCTAAATTGTTGATTTTAACTAATAAAAACGTCATCCATTTTCTATTTTCGGATAACTACAATTTGATTTCAAAGAAAGTATTATAAATTCCCATTACACCTAAAGTTTACATGTTTAGGGAAAGCTTCGATTGCAAAAAAAAAAATAAAAAAAATAAAGTTAGTAATAAAAATCTTATGCCTCTACATGTACATAGATTATAAATATAGGTTATGATTGCTCGAATTAGGAATGAAGAACTTGAATGCATAATTTATTATTTCTTTATGAATGCTGTTAAGTTTGCTGGGTATTTGAATGATCAGTTAATAACAAAGTATAAAAAAAAAATATTTAACTAATGAAACCTTATGACTTTGAAAGGTAAGAAGATACCAATTATTGTTGCAACATAAGAGAAAAATGTTATATTCAGAAGTTATAAAAAAAAAAAAAATTAATATTATTGATTTTATTGTCTAAAAAATTTGTTCGTTTAAGAAGGATTTATTTAAAAAAAAAAACACAAAGACCAGACAAAGTCTCCATCATTTGTCCTATTATACGCTACCTTGTCTAAATGGGCCGTGAGTCCAAACTATTGACCAAAGTGGACCATATCTAAGCCCACAGTATATTTCAGCCACGGAGTCAAACTAGGGTTTCCAATTCTTCGTTTATATACTACATACACGTGTGCACCGGTGTGGTGCAGTGCAGTGCAGCCTTCTCTGCCCTCCCCAAAAAAAAATCCAAAAAAATTTCAGTTTCTCTGCCGTATCCCTCATCCGTTCCGATCACCGGCGGGTTTATCGTTAGTCCATTCACACGCTCAAAGAAGAAAACTCCAAAAAAAAAAAAAATTGAAATTAATTTTCAATTTATATCTTTTTTGAGAACTGTGAAGTGGTTCGGTTAAGGTTTAATTTTTATTAATTTATTATTATCATCGAATTGAATTGATGATGGCTCAGGTTCAGGTTCAGCATCAAACTCCAGCCGCCGTGTCAGCTCATTCGAACGGTGTGGTTGCCGAACCGAACCCGAACTTCGTTACGACTTCGTTGTACGTTGGTGACCTTGACCTAAATGTCAACGATTCTCAGCTTTACGATCTGTTCAATCAGGTTGGCCAAGTCGTTTCGGTTAGGGTTTGTAGGGATTTGGCTTCGCGTCGTTCACTTGGTTATGGTTATGTTAATTTCAGTAACCCTCAGGATGGTTAGTTTCCTTTACCTTTTGAATTTTTTATATGTTACTTTAGTCTAATTCACTTTAAGTCGTTCTGAATTGTGGTTAATTTTATATTCTGTTGTTTATTTAGCGGCTAAGGCATTGGATATTCTGAATTTTACTCCACTGAACAGCAAATCCATTAGGGTTATGTATTCTCATCGGGATCCTAGTATTAGGAAGAGTGGTACTGCAAATATTTTTATCAAGGTGCGTTTTCTTTTCTGTTTTACATTCTCTAGAAAATAACATTAATTAGTAGATTCTATAGGTAGTTTAATCAATGGAATCAATCCTGGAATTTTTATACATATAATTGTCAGGACTGAAGCTGTACAAATTTAGGGATTAATCTGAAATAGAGATGATTTTAAACACTAGATTGCTATGTAGTCAGAAGCAGCCATTGCGTCCGCCATTGTGCTGCAGTTGTCTGGCGCTACCCATAATGCTGTTGTGTGGCAATTAGGGTAGCAGCCTTCGCAGCCTTGATTGAGGCTAATTCACGGCGAAGATAAGCTTTTTCTGTGCAGCAGCAGTAAATGCGAAGGAAAATGTCTTAAACGCCCTTAACCATGGTTCTTAGGGGCACACGATGAAGTCATAGTAGCTGTGGTGGTGCTCTTCTCACGCCGTAGCCGTCTGGTTATTTCGTTACAGTCATTGTTCATGGGTTGGGTCTGCAAATCTGTTTATTGAAAACGCTTTGTTATTTTTTAATCAATAATACACAATGATTTTATTAGTAAAAACAATTATCAAATGACTTGTGTATTTTTTTAAACAAAAAATATTTGTTTATTGCGTTTAGATGCTGGAAGCATGGAATTTATGTTTATATTATGTTTGAAATATTAGTAGCAATAACATTTTTTTGAAGTTATGACTTATGAATGTTTCTTTACTTTTTGCATTTTTCTATTTTTTTTGCCTTTATTAATTACTTCTAAGTGTTCCCTTAGACTTCGATGTAGCGGCTTTACTGCTACCTGCTATACTGCTGTAGCGTTTTAAGTGCTGGCCGCAATGCCATCTGCTACTGATTACATGGCTAGATTGCGTATTTACTTGATATATTTAAGTAGTGGATTGGAAACATAGTGTTTGTTTTATATTATATCAATTGACTCGACTAATTGAGTCTGATAATTTTGAGAATTGTTTTGATGGTGCAGAATTTGGATAAGACAATTGATCACAAAGCTTTACATGATACTTTTTCTACTTTTGGACATATTTTATCGTGCAAAATTGCTACTGACGGTTCTGGTCAGTCTAAAGGTTATGGTTTTGTTCAATTTGACACCGAGGAGTCTGCTCAGAATGCAATTGATAAGTTGAATGGCATGCTGATCAATGATAAACAGGTGTATGTGGGTCATTTCCTACGTAAGCAAGATAGAGATAATGTTTTTAGTAAGACAAAATTTAATAATGTCTATGTGAAAAACCTATCTGAGTCATTCACGGAGGACGAGTTGAGAAAGGTATTTGGAGAATATGGCACCATTACTAGTGCTGTTTTGATGAGAGATGCAGATGGTAGGTCGAAGTATTTTGGTTTTGTAAATTTCGAAAATCCAGATGATGCTGCTAATGCTGTGGAGGCATTGAATGGAAAGAAATTTGACGACAAGGAATGGTATGTGGGCAAAGCCCAGAAAAAATCTGAACGGGAGCTTGAGCTGAAAGGTCGGTTTGAGCAGACTGTTAAGGAATCTGTAGACAAATATCAAGGTGTGAATTTATATCTCAAGAACTTGGATGATTCCATTAGTGATGAAAAGCTCAAGGAAATGTTCTCTGAGTTTGGCACAATCGCCTCATACAAGGTTGGCAATATGATTCTTTTTACTGATATATCTGTATTAGCCAAATCTTTATTTTTTGTGGCAGATTTTGAACAATCAGATTCTTTTCCACTCATACTGTAGATTATGCGAGATCCAAATGGAGTCAGTAGAGGATCAGGATTTGTTGCATTTTCAACTCCTGAGGAAGCATCAAGAGCTGTAAGTATAAAACTGTTACTGGCTGTTGTATTTGTGTTGTTTGAGGAACTATGCCATAACATAACATTTATATACAAATGTGGCGGTACTTTTGTAGCTTGGAGAGATGAATGGTAAAATGATTGCTAGCAAACCTCTTTATGTTGCTGTTGCACAGAGGAAAGAAGATAGAAGAGCAAGGTTACAGGTAATATAGTTGTACTTGTGGGTCAGCTATCACTCTGGTTCTTTTATTATTTTACTGTTATTTTTAAATACAGAAATCCCTGTACCAATAATTGTGAATTTCTATGTGTAATCGTTGTGTATTTCTATGTGTGTAACATATACTTTATTCAGTCAAATAAATCATCACGATTTTGATGGTTAACCAAAATTATCCTTGTTAATCTGAAACTTTTAATTATTTGATTCAAAATATGCTATACTATTGTATGATCATTGTGTCCCTTTTGTTGGTGGAGGTACCCGAACCTCACATACTCTGAGGTTTATTTTCCTTTGCCATTGAAGCATACTGTTCAATGGTATATACCTAGTTGAACAAGCTGAGTTGGTCTCTTTTAAACAATTAAACAAATGTACATAAAGTTCAATATTTAAGACATTGATTGCATTGCATGCTTGTTATTAGATAGTTACATTAAGTATTTATGAATTATATGACAAACATTCCATCAATCCTATATATATTTTCAAATATAGTTCAATAGTTAAAGAATAGATTTTGACATTTTTTCTCTGTAAAAAAATAGCTAGGATTGATGTGACTTTTTCCATATAATTCCTAAACAGCACTACTTCATAAATATTAATAGCATGTGTGCATTGCAATTAAGTTTTATTAAACATGACATTATTTTCACTGTAGGATGGTCAAAAACTATTTCATTTTTTTAGTGTAATATGTTCATGTAATTAATTATTTTATTAGAAATCTGTGTATTGCAGTTCTGTTCAACTGGTGGCCTATTAGTTTTACCAATTGCTAAATGCCTCAATTGAGTTGATTGCCGGACCGGGTTTAGATAAATTTATTTGATTGTTACTATGGTCAATTCATCACATAGAACATTTTCCTCACTTACAACATTTCCCCAAGTCTATTTGATGCCATCCATTTTTCATTTTGGTCATTTTTATGGTTTATGATGAGACAATGATGATGATTTGAGGGCTATTTCTAGGTTCTAAAGTGATGAACGTGAAGTAATCTTAAAGAAACTTTTTGCATTTCTGCTGTAGCCATTTTTCACTGAATTACTTACTTCATGCAGGCACAATTTTCACAAATGAGGCCTGTTGCTATTACACCTTCTGTTGCACCCCGAATGCCACTCTACCCTCCTGGGGCTCCTGGTCTTGGACAACAATTTATGTATGGGCAGGGGCCTCCTGCCATGATTCCTCCACAAGTAATTACTATCATGCTTTTGCTTGCAAATTAAGCTCTGTTATTTTATTGATGCATTGTATTAGTAATTGTTTTTACACATGTGAAAATCATATTTCACATTAGCTTGTAATAAATTCATGTCTGTGTCCCTTAACTTTGTTGTACTTGTGGGCCTACTCATTTTTGTTCATGTAATTCTCTTGCTAAGTTGTGAGCAGGTTATATTTGATTCATCAGATTAACATTTGGTTACATTTGGTGCTTGAGATCAACAGTCTCCATCAGATTAACATACCATTTCTAATTTACTGGCCTATTTATGCAAATAACCAAAATTTTGATGGAAATATATCATTAATCACACCTCCAATAATAATTCCAGGCTGGATTTGGATATCAGCAGCAGCTTGTTCCTGGAATGAGACCTGGTGGTGGTCCGATGCCAAGTTTCTTTGTTCCAATGGTTCAGCAGGGCCAACAAGGCCAGCGCCCAGGTGGGCGCCGCGGAGCTGCTCCTGGTCAACAACCCCAGCCGCAAGGGCCGATGATGCAGCAGCAGGTCTGCTATGCAAATATTCTCTTATTATCGTTCTTATATTTTATCTTTGATGTGGAAGTTACTGATAAAAAGGATCTGTTGTTTTCTCAGATGATTCCAAGGCAACGCATTTATCGCTACCCTCCTGGCCGCAACATGCAAGATGTCCCTCTTCAAGGAGGTGCTGGAGGAATGATGTCAGTCCCATATGACATGGGTGGTCTTCCAATCCGTGATGCTGTAGGCCAACCAATGCCCATTCAGGCTTTGGCTACAGCACTTGCGAATGCTCCCTCTGAACAGCAGAGGACTGTAAGTCCTTTTTCCAAACATTTTTTTCAGTTCTGATGTTTGTTTCTTGTGTTTTGTGCTCTCTCTTTGATTGCTGTGTCATTCGATCTTACTGATATTTTTCCATGTATGGTCAGATGCTTGGGGAGGCATTGTATCCGCTTGTAGATCAGCTGGAACATGATGCAGCAGCTAAGGTTACTGGCATGCTTTTGGAAATGGACCAGCCTGAAGTGTTGCATCTGATTGAATCGCCAGATGCTCTCAAGGCTAAAGTTGCGGAAGCCATGGATGTGCTTAGAAATGTTGCTCAACAACCGGCAGATCAACTAGCCACACTCTCTCTCAGTGACACCCTTGTGTCTTAGATCCTATTAATCAGTCAACAGGAATCTTCAAATCAATCATATCCCCCGTTTATTTTTGTCGTGGTCTTTAAGATTGATGATGTTAGTCAGTACTGCAGAAGTTATTATGTTCTTTGTACCTTGCTTTTTATTTATTTTTGTTTCCCCCGTGTTTTAGGATTACCAACCTTTGGATTTATTATTATTAACTTTATGGATTTATGTTTCGCGTTATTTCCCCCTAATATTATATCCCTCATGAACGAAATATAACAAAAGAAAATGTTAGCCGAAAAATTGGTATATCTATTACAAAATTAAGTTAAAATTAAAATTGGTATATCCCTCTTGAAAATTAAAATTAAATATATTTATTTTTCGGTTATAAGTTTTTTTAGAGCAAGTAGTTCATTCGTTGTAGTACTATTAATTAACTGTTTCAGTATTATTTTTTTTCATTTTGGTGCTTGCACTGAAGCCTGATCCATGTGACTGGCTGGTCTAATCATTTTGAGGAAATCAAATTATTTTGAACAATGTGTACTATTACTACTGGTGTTTTGTTGGTGTAATGAATCTGAAGATTACCTTTATGCATACTCATTTTCTCTTTTTGTCGTGCTTATTTTAAGCTTCGGTTAAGAAATGACCAATTTAATTTTCCTTCATCTTGCACGATCAGTACTAATAAGTCCATCACTTAAATGTTTGGAGAGGTTATTGGTAGGTTCGTTGCAGCTGACGGTAAAATGTACATCCTCGGTCATCGTTATGCCAACTTTGTTCATCTGTTGATGTTTATAAGTTTGAAAATGATGTGGTTTAATAAAAAGTTTTGTTAACAAGTGTCTTTTAACATGTTTGATGTCTTTAAAATGATACTAAATTAATAATAAGATTCTTGTTAGGTCTTTCATAATCCTTTTGAGAGTATAATTTTTTAGAGGATTTAAGATGTACAACAAAATGGAAGAAAGAATATATAATATTTTAACAAAATATTTTAAAATTTCGGACATTTTATTTAGGTGTTTCTTTTACCTGAAATGGAAGAAAGAATATGTAACGTTTCTTTATTATAGAACTTGGGTTAATTAGAACCTTAATCAAGTCATGAGATTTTTGGGACCTTGATTCCATGTTGTAGGAAAATAACAGACTTTTACGTAGTAGGCAATCATGGCTTTAATTTGAGATCGAATTTATTTTTAAGTTTGGATCCTAACTTTGTTATATAATTTTTTATTAAAATTATATTTTATAATAATACATTTAACGAGATTTATTAGTTTTTGTCAAAAATATATGTTTGTTGGTATACTTCAAATATTAAAATGTTTAATAAAATTATAATTTAAATATAATAATGTACTTAACCACATAAGTTTGGTAGACCTAAAAAAAAATTATCTGACTTTTTTATTTAGATAATCTTCTAAAATTTTTGACTTTATCTAAATTAAAAATGATTAATCTAGCCTAAGTCTAGTACATAAGTTTATATATATATATATATATATATATAT
>JBBPBS010000689.1:2866004-2876412 GCA_037974835.1 Cicer judaicum
TATATATATCATGTGGCCATATTTTCTCTCTCATTTTTATGATTAAAATTGTACTCTTATATATATGAACCATATATGATTAAAAAATGAATTTTACACATCATTCATTAAACAAAATTAAGTGATTTTGAGCTCTTCATTACATCAAGAAAAATATATAGGAATAATGATCTCTTTGCTCAGCTATAGTTCTTAAAAAATAAAGTTTAATAATTAGATTCTCACAAAGAATAAATAAATCACTTTTTATGCAATAAATAAAACAATTCATGTTTGTTCAATAAATTGGGCGAAATAAAAGCTTTCCGACTTTGTTTTTGGTAAACAAAATTCTTTTAAACTTATCATAATATTTCACAACAATTAAAGGACAAAATGCATATGGACCATTGTTGTGGAGTATCCATACACACGTGACAAAATATTTTTTTGAAGCACACACTATATTTAATATTTTTTTGAAGCACACACTATATTTAATATTTTTTTGAAGCACACACTATATTTAATATTTTTTTGAAGCACACACTATATTTAATATTTTTTATTATTTTGTTTTGTCCTTAAGTATTTAGTTACCTTGTTTACATCGTTTTTGCTGCTTGTTTTAGTTTATATGTTTTTGCTTTCCTTATTATCATAGCAGTTTCTAATTTAAAATTTTTACTTTGTTTTCTTGCTTCTTGATTTCATGGTTTTTTAGATTTTCTTATAAAGAAACTGTATTTCTGATTTTCAACTTCACAAATATTAGGAAACTATGTATATATACAGGGTAAGTATATAAATAGCAGAAAATATAACCAAGGAAATGAATTAACAAGAAATTCTAAAAACAATAAAATTGGTTCAGAAAGAAGAATTAAGAAAATAAGTTAAAAAGGATAAATTCAATTTTTTTACTATTATTTTACAATTTATCCTTTTTAAGTTATTTTCTAGCTTCTTGGTTTCATTGTTTTTACATTTTCTTGTAAGAAATAACTGTATTTCTCATGTTCATCTCCCCAAAATATTATGAAACTACATAGACAAGGAAATTAAATAATAGAAAGTAAAAAGAAGGTAATGAAGTAACAAGAAAATCTAAAAACAATAAATTGGTTCAACTAAAGAATAATAAAAGAAAAACAAGGATAAATTAAAAATTATTAATATACTTTATAATTTATCCTTTTTCCTTTCTGATGTTTATCTTCCCAAAATATTAGGAAACTACATAGATAAGAAAATTAAATAATTGAAACTATAAACAAGAAAATGAAGTAACGAGAAAAATATAAAAATTGGTTCAAAATAAAAGAAAAGAAAAATAAGTAAAAAAGGATAAATTCAAAAATATAGTAATGAGGAAAAATTTAGAATAAGTTATTTATTATATATTTATTTACACACACAAAAAAAATTAAACGCACTTAATTAATTATAATAAGTGCTGGTGGGAACTCAGGTATGGGATTCGTGATGCATTTGTATTTGGGAACTCCATTATTTTACTCTTTGCATGTTACACTCTTGAGCACTTTAATATCCTATCATAATATTCCAATAATTCATTATTTTTCCTTAAATTTGTTTTTATTATTAAGCATTATATTTGGTAATATATCCGATACGATGACATATTTATGCCTGAGTGTGTGGTACTAGTTGTTTCAAATTATGTTTGTGTAATAACCAGCTTTCTTTATTTTGTATGCACTTCCTTATAGCAATTTTGTGTTTTCAAATTGATAATGGATATTAATGTGTATGGGAATGACATTTGGGAAGTGATTTTAGCATGAATGATTGTGTAAAAGGGACTCGTGGGTCCAATTACAATGAGGATGTGAGGTTTCATATGCATGAGTGTGAGGAGTTAGAAAAACGTATAGTTTAGTTGATACTCCATTATCTATAGCTAGATGTAATTTAAGCATGAGATATGACTTTTAACGAATCTCTCAATTTTGAAACATGTTGTGTATTTTGAGGTTTCATATGCATGAGTGTGAGGAGTTAGAAAAACGTATAGTTTAGTTGATACTCCATTATCTATAGCTAGATGTAATTTAAGCATGAGATATGACTTTTAACGAATCTCTCAATTTTGAAACATGTTGTGTATTTTGAGGTACACTTGTTTATTTTTAGTCAACAATATCGGCTAACTTTTATCCTTATGTCATTTTGGCATTTCCCTCTTTCGAATGTTGTGTATGCTTTTATTTTTTACTGCATCAATGTCTTGTATGTTTCTTTCTTTTCTTTTTTAAACATTATGATTGTTGTGTATGGTTATTTATATCATTCGAGACAAATTCTATTTGAATTGTTTGCAAGTATGAGTGATAATTGATTAACTTGAGTTAGGTTTTGTAAGATTTGGTTTTACTTTACTTTGAAAATCTTAGACTTATGTTTGACTCATTTTCTACTATAGCTTTATTTTTTTAAGATCTACTATAACCTTTTATATTTTGTACAAATTCACCTATTATGTGATTTTGATTGCAATTTTCCATTTTTCTCTTCCAACAAAAGAAACTACATATTCTAAGTATGTATAGATTGATTTCACAAGAAAAATTTAATTCAAAAGATTCATCTATTATGTGAGAGAGTCTCATGAATTAAGTATTACATTGAACATTTTTAAATACTCAATGTGACATTTGTAATATGGCCATTTCTTTAAGAGTTGACTCTACAACAACTTTTACTCTATGTGCATTGACTTGATAGTAGTATTTCACTCTTTGGCAGCTTCACTAAACTTGCGGTATTCACGAGTGTTTTAATCTAGCTTATAGGTATTCTTTTTCATAATCCAACTCTCAATGAAAATATCAATTGTGGCTAGAATAAAATTCAAATTTAGTTCATTAAGTGAGAAAGTCTTGTAGCTTGAATATCATATTAAATATTTTTATGTACTCAATATCAAACTGATAACATTGTCACCCATTTAAAAATCAACAACTTTCACTATATCACTACTAATTCATTAATATTTTCTCTTTATAGGTTGGACACACCCATCAATATTCGATTATGTCTGTAATCAAATTCTCAAATAAAACACCAATTATTATGATTTAAATTTATGAAAAGAGTTTAATCTAAAAAACTAGTACATTCACTTATAACTTCGATACCACTTATAACGTAGACTCATAACACATAACTTTTGCAACTCATATAGACATTGTCTCCCATTGTCTTTCCTTTTCCTTTTCTTTTTCACCTTCTCTCGCTTTTGATCCCTACTTGTGTACGTGCATCATAGACATAGTCATATGTAGGTATATCTCAAGGCTATAGGCGGTCTTTTATGCATCTAATTTTCAATAAAACATCAATTGTTATGAATTAAATTTATAAAGAGTGTTCAACCCACAAAACTAATTTATTAAGTGAAAAAGTCTTATGACTTAATTATCACATTAAACATTTTTTTTCTATTTGATGTGAGACTAATAACATTTCTACTCTTTTAAAAATCAACGTCTATGTCAGTTTTTATTCTATCGACGTTGAATCAATGGTAGTCATTTCCTCTTTTGTAAGTCATAGAGCATTATCTTCCCTTTTTCTTTTTATCATCTCTTCCTTTTGATAACTTCTTGAGTAGGGCCTTGTAGACATAAGATGTAGGTATATCCCAATGACCTTGGCCCCTACCAAACTTTCTCCAAACCCTTTACAAAGTTTAAGTGTGAACTTCAAAGTTATTAATAGAGGCCTTGTATGTATTCTTTTCCTATAGCGTGTTTGTTTGTTCATATATAACGTGTTTTCCTTTTCATTTATATAACGTGTTTGCCCTCTAATTTTTGTTTTAAAAAAATCTTTAATCATACTTTATTTATTTCTAATTAAATCTTTTTCTCTCACACAAAAAACATATTATTCAAATACGAAAATCACAACAAAAGAATACATTGGTTATGATCAATTCATCATATATAAATTTAGAAGTATCTAATTGATTGTGGTCAATTTCAATTCACTTAAATGACTTGGTTGTTGTTTTAAGCTTGTAGCCTTTTTTAGGTGCCTCAACATCTCGAATCCATTACCTAACCATTTGTCTCAATTTTGATTTTGCTTTGTTTTTTAGTGTGCATAGTAACAATAATTTATAAGCATTGCATTAAGGTCAAACTTGTTACAAGAGCATATCCTGGTCACTCTCATGCCTTTATATCTATTTTTTCATATAAATTATGGGATTATATTTATTCCTTTTAAGAGTTGTTTTGTTTTATTGAAAATATAAAGCCAGAAAGTACTAATAATAATAATTAATAATAATAATAATAATTAATAATAATAATAATAATTAATAATAATAATAATAATTATTAATAATAATAATAGTAATAATAATAATAAAAAAAAAATGAAGTGAACTTGACAAGTGAAAGCAAGTTGTCTGGTACTATACTACTTTACATGTGGTCTGATTTTTCATGTGGTTTGTGGTCTCACCGTTCAAATGAGTAGTCACTTCATTTTTATTTATAGTTAGACCAATTAATGATGGGCACTGGCTAGTTTCTTTCCAAGAAAGTTCATTTTTTATCTTTCAAATGTGGAATAGACAAACCCATCATGCTCTATCGAAAATACATCATCTTTTATATCTTCAATTGTAATAAGTGTTAGATAATATTATTATATATTAATAATAAGGGTATTTTAGACATTTCTATTATTTTGTATATATACTCATTGTAACTCTATTAACTCAAGTTTTGTTCATTCTATGTTATGAAACCCTGGAGTGGTTATCTCTTGGTTGTATATCTTCTTTCTCTTTTCATTGTTAACATGGTATCAAAGAGCTTTGGTTGATTTTGGGATCTATTGTAAAGAAGAGAGAGATTATTTTGATAGAAAAGACAACCACCAAAAGAGAAAAGAGAATAGTAATCCTATTCCCGATTTTGTTAAATCAGTCTCAGAAAAACATCGATTGCGCATTCGTTAACCGTTGGATTGGGCTAAATTTTGGACAGTAGGTTCGCAACATTCAGGTCTTCATTTTCAACGGTCGGATAAGGAAAAAGACGTCTGGAGGGGGAGAAATCGCGCTCGCACAACAGCAGGTTATCCCTAATTTATTTTGTCTCAGTGATTATGTTTGTCGTGTTTTCCTGTCATTATTTGTTATAGCTGGTGCTAAGGATGATTCTCTTCAAGCTGTTAGTGTTCACCTCAATGGACAAAATTACTCTTATTGGAGTTATGTGATGAAAAAAAATTTGATTGGAAAAGATATGTGGAGTTTTGTGGATGGAACTTCTATTAAGCCTACCGTTAAAAAGGATGAAACTCAATATGCAAAAGATCTGAAAACATGGAATGTTAGTAATTCAAAAATTATTACTTGGATTAATAATTCTGTTGAGTTGTCTATAGGAGTGCAACTAGCAAAATATGATACTGCTAAAGAGATTTGGGATCACTTGAAACGTTTGTATGTTCAGTCTAACTTTGCAAAACGTTATCAGTTGGAAAGTGATATTAGAGCCCTTAAGCAGAATAATATGACCATTCAGGAATTCTATTCGGCAATGACTAATCTGTGGGATCAATTAGCTCTTATGGAATCACCTGAGTTGAAAGCTGTCAAAGCATACATTGATCAAAGAGATGAGCAACGTCTGGTTTGGTTTCTAATGGCTCTTCGTGATGATTTCGAGGGCCTTCGCGGGGGTATTTTGCAACGTTCCCCCCTTCCTAATGTTGAATCAGTAGTTAGTGAATTGTTGGCAGAAGAAATCAGACTTCAAACTCATTCTGGTGTGTCAGATAAGGGAATTCACACAACTCCTCCATCTGTTTTTGTTGCTCCTGTTCAAAAAGGAAAATCTCAAGGGAGGGTTGAACTTGGTAATGATGAATGTGCATTTTGCAAAGAAAAAGGTCATTGGAAAACACATTGTCTGAAATTAGGGAGAACACATAAAAAGAATTTTAGGGGACCATCGTCCAATGTTGTTGCTTCTACTCCTTCTACCATTGGCTCTAGTTCTAGTTATGTATACTCATCTGGGACTGCTTCCCAAATATCTGATATTGCAGAACAACTTCAAAAACTTCTTACCACTCAATCACATGCAATGCCTGCCACCTCTTCTAAAGGTTTGAACTCCTCTAAAGGTTTGAACTCCTCTGGTATGTCAGGTATATCTCCTTCCATATGGATTCTTTATTCTGGAGCATCTCATCATATGACATATGATGATAAATCTTTTGTGTATATGAAACCTGCCTCGTTTGTATCAATTGTGACTGCTGATGGCACTCCTATGCCACTAGCAGGCATTGGTTCTGTCTCCAAACCTAACCTTTCTATTTCTGATGTTTATTATATTCCTAATCTTACTTTGAGTCTTGCTTCTGTTAGTCAAATATGTGATTTCGGTTATTCGGTTATATTTTCTTCCACTTCTTGTTGTGTGCAGGATCCACATTCCGGGAGGCTGATTGGGACGGGCCATAGACAGGGGGGGACTTTATGTTTTGGATGACCTGCGACTCCCAGATACTGCAGCCTCAACAACTACTGCTGACTTATTATCTAGTTTTCGCTTGAATTCTTTATCTTCTAGTTTTTATTTATGGCATTCTCGCCTTGGACATGTTTCTGCTTCTAGATTAAAATATTTGGCTTCTACTGGAGCCTTAGGAAAGTTACAAACCTGTGATATCTCAGATTGTTGTGGTTGTAAACTTGCAAAATTTTCAGCTTTACCGTTTAGTAAAAGTGTTTCTGTTTCATATGCGCCTTTTGATTTAGTCCACTCTGATGTTTGGGGTCCATCACCGGTTCTCACCAAAGGTGGATCTAGGTATTATGTTTCGTTTATTGATGATTACACTCGTTATTGTTGGGTTTATCTTATGAAAAATCGGTCTGAATTTTTTGACATTTATCATATGTTTCGTGCAATGGTCAAAACTCAACATAACTCTGTTATAAAGTACTTTCGTTGTGACTTAGGTGGTGAATATACCTCTAATAAATTTTCTGAATTACTTGCTTATGATGGCACTCTCCACCAAACATCTTGTACTGATACTCCTCAACAAAATGGAGTTGCTGAAAGAAAACATCGTCATATTATAGAGACTGCTCGTTCCCTTTTGTTGTCCGCTTCAGTTCCTAGTGAGTTTTGGGGAAAAGCAGTTCTTACTGCTGTTCATGCTATTAATAGAATTCCATCCTCTATTATATCAGGTTTGTCTCCTTTTGAAAAATTGTATGCTTCTACCCCTGATTATCATTCTTTGAAAGTTTTTGGTTCTACTTGTTTTGTTCTTCGCCCTCAAGTAGAGCGCAGTAAGTTGTCTTCTCGTTCAGCCATGTGTGTTTTTCTTGGTTATGGGGATGGTCAAAAGGGTTATCGTTGTTATGATCCTCATGCAAGAAAACTTTATGTATCTCGTAATGTTGTTTTTCTTGAGCATATCCTTTTTTACTCTGTTTCCTCTGATTCTCAAATTACTAAGAGTTATGAACTAACCCATATTGATCCATTTGGTTCTAATGATAACGCTTCTAGCAATTGTAATATTGAGAATTGCAGGACAAATACTTCTACTCCACATGATGACATCCCTCTTGTCCCCCCGGCTGCCCAACCACCTACTGCGATTGTTGATCCTCCTCGTTACCCTTCTCGTCAACGTAAGTCCACTCAATTACCTGATTTTGTCTATTCCACTTACTCAGCTTCGTTTGCTTCTTTCTTAACCTCTATTCATAGTTTGTCTGAGCCCTCTTCCTACAAAGAGGCTGTTCTGGATCCTCTTTGGCAGCAGGCTTTGGCAGAAGAACTATTTGCATTGCACAAAACCAACACTTGAGAATTAGTACCTCTTCCTCTTAGAAAACGTGTTATTGGGTCTCGTTGGGTATACAAGATCAAAACTAAGTCTGATGGGTCAGTTGAGCGCTACAAAGCACGTCTTGTTGCTAAGGGTTTCTCTCAACAATATGGTATGGATTATGAAGAAACTTTTGCTCATGTAGCCAAGATGACCAGTATTCGTACTCTTATTGCAGTTGCATCTATTCGTCAATGGCATATTTCCCAAATGGATGTCAAAAATGCTTTTTTAAATGGTGAGCTTCATGAAGAAGTATATATGGTCCCTCCACAAGGAGTTTCTCATAATCAAGGGGAAGTATGTAAGTTAAAAAAGGCTCTATATGGTCTTAAACAAGCTCCTCGAGCTTGGTTTGAGAAATTCTCTAATGTGATCACTTCTCTTGGTTTTCACTCTAATGAACATGATTCTGCATTGTTTATAAGGTCCACCACTTATGGTCGCATTATACTTTCTCTATATGTTAATGATATGATTATTACAAGTGATGATGTTAGTGGAATCAATGAGTTGAAATTACAATTAGCCAAACAGTTTGAGATGAAGGACTTGGGAACTCTTCGCTATTTCTTGGGGATTGAAGTTGCCTACTCTCCTAGAGGCTACCTTCTTTCTCAATCCAAGTACATTGCCAACATTCTTGACCAAGCTCATCTTTCTGATACTAGAGCAGCAGATATCCCTCTTGAGTTGAATGTGAAATATGCTCCATCGGATGGTGTTCCTTTACCAGATTCCACTTTGTATCGTACTTTGGTTGGCAGCTTAGTGTATCTCACGATTACCAGACCTGACATTGCTTATGTTGTTCATGTTGTTAGTCAGTTTGTTGTCTCTCCCACTACAGTACATTGGGCAGCAGTTCTTCGGAGTCTTCGTTATCTTCGAGGAACTCAATTTCAAAGCCTTCTCTTTCCATCATCATCCTCATTAGAGTTACGAGCTTATTCTGATGCTGATTGGGCTGGTGACACCACAGATCGTAAATCTATCACAGGATTTTGTATCTTTCTTGGAGACTCTCTTATTTTTTGGAAGAGTAAGAAACAAGACATTGTCTCTCGTTCCTCTACAGAAGCTGAGTATCGTGCTATGGCATCTACTACCGCTGAAATAATTTGGTTGCGTTGGCTTTTGTCTGATATGGGTATCTCTCTTTCTGAGCCAACTCCGATGCACTGCGATAACAAGAGTGCTATTCAAATTGCTCACAACTCGGTCTTTCATGAACGCACCAAACACATAGAGATTGATTGTCATCTTACTCGTCATCATCTTCAGCATGGAACCATTACTCTACCGTTTGTCTCTTCTTCTTTACAGATTGCTGATTTATTCACAAAGATGCATTCCATCAAACGTTTTCGTTTTTTAGTTGACAAACTCTCGATGCTCCATGTTAATGCATCGTGAGTTTGAGGGGAGATGTTAGATAATATTATTATATATTAGTAATAAGGGTATTTTAGACATTTCTATTATTTTGTATATATACTCATTATAACTCTATTAACTCAAGTTTTGTTCATTCTATGTTATGAAACCCTAGAATAGTTATCTCTTGGTTGTCTATCTTCTTTCTTTTTTCATTGTTAACAATAAGTTCATTAATGTATTTCTCATTATCTCTTTGTCACATTTTGCTATTTACAACAAAATTCAACATTTCGTTTGTCTTTTTTATTATTTTGTTTGATAGCTATGAGAAGGGTAAAAAAGGAGACTAACTTTTTTAAAGCGAGTCTTGTGTATTAAAGTATCACTATATAAGCTTAGTGTTCCATTTACCAATTTTACAACTTGAAGGAAAGACACATGTTCATTGTTGAATCTAAGGTTGTTTTTTAATGTCCAAATCACCCAAATGATGTTGATTATAACGGACCATATGTTTTTGAATTGAATTTTGCATTATTCATTTTTTTTTATTGGTCATGTTGAAAAACATCCAATTATCGATTGTGAATTTGTAGAGATCCTAAGTTTCAAATAAAATTGCAATTAGGAGAGTAACTTAAAAGTTTAATTTTGATAATTGTGTTTTGTACTATTTTATTTACCACCTCATCATGTTTGTAAAATAGTTTCACTCTAGGGACCAAATCAATAACAATTTCATTTTGTAGATATAAAAATGTATTTTTTTAAGGGACGAAAACCACAAATCATGAAACTTACAGAAATTATTTACATATTTAATTCTATAATTTTTAATTATTATATTAATGTAGTCAATTATGGAGACAGTTGACAATTAACTAATTTCTTCAACATAATAATATTTAAAATGTGGTTTCTCCTTAATATTGCTCAAAAGGAGTGATTTTTAATGTAATTGAACAATAGATTTTTTATATAATAATTTATTTTTATTTTTTTTGTCTGATTAAGCTTTTTTTTAGACCGATTAAGTTTTAATTTCTAATACAACTAGATATGTTGTAATCATATCACTTAATGCTCGTAGACTTTTATATATATATATATATATTCTTTTTAAAAAAACAATATTAATTTATAT
>JBBPBS010000689.1:2879531-2934622 GCA_037974835.1 Cicer judaicum
TATATAATATGAGAGATTAAAATAATGAACATTTTAAATTATAAGAATTAACTCTAAATTTCTTTTAAATGATGAGCATTTTGAATTATAAAGACTTCCTCTAAACATATATTTTTTAAAGGATTAAAACCAAAACCTGATCTTATTATAGATACTAAAAATATAATAAATTATAAAAAATAAATATGAGATTATATAAAATATTAAATACATATATATCTTATTGAAGACGTACTTTAAAATATGCATATTTAATTCTTAATTCTACCAATGGTCGTTATATAGTGAATTATTTATGAAAAACTTTATTTTTTATATATAAAAATAATTTAATAGTTAAGGCAAGAAGTTAAAATACAGAGTGATAAGGAAGTTGATGAGTCAAATCATACTATTAATATATTACTAAATACTGTTAAAAAATATTATATATATTTTTTATTTGACAATAATTACATAAAATATGTACAGAACATAAGTTGCTTAACGAAATTGTGTAAAAATAATAACAGCATTGGTAAATTGAAAATGAAGTAATATAAATATGCGTAGATATTATGAATTGTGATAATAGACATAAGGTGCCAGAAATGTCAGAATCATGGAACACTTTCGATATTCGCTTAGAGGATCCATATTCCAACAAATTAATGGTTCAATTGTTATTGTTATTGTTATTAAAAGGGACCATCACTCGATGAATTGTTAATCCAATGGATCAAATTGGATAGACAACAAGAGGTTGATTCAATGACCAACACAACATAATATTAAAAAAAACTACACCTAGTGGAGACACATGGAAACCAAAGTAATTAAGTAACCCCGTTTTGAAGGGTTATATAGGAAAATAAAGAAAGCACAAAGATGACCAAATTCACTAGAGAATAAAATAAGATACCCATGATTTGTGCAATGGCACACACCACCGTTTAAATATCAGGATCCATTACTTGATGGGTTTAACATTTTCCAAGAAAAAAAAAGCCAAATAATTTTATCATAAATATGAGTTTGAATTTGTGTGAACCCTAGATTTCATGTCATATATATTATATAACCAAAAAAAAAGGAAAAATAAGAATATATATATATATATATATATATATTAAATAAAAATAAAGAGGTTATGGTGTGATGGTGGAACTACCCTTGTAAAGGTGGTACAGGGGCTTTAAGTTCCATGTCTTCACACATCTTTAAAGCAAAGTAAAATTCATAGATAAATTGGTTGTATATCATCAAATGCACAAAAGCTATTTGTCCATCATCACAATCAGGCATGCTGCAGGCATACATTAACACTTTGGCTAAATTTCACCTAAAACTGCACGGACTTCAAATTTTGGGACCCTAGGATCTTTCACATTTGGTTCATTTTTTTAATTATATTTACTATTCAAGCAACATTTCACACAGTCTAACCAAGATTTTGGACACAACATATTGAGAAAGAAGTAATAATGCATGTCATATGGTTGTGGACTCTATATGTTATTATTTTTGTAGCTAAAGCCACGTGCATTATTTTATTATTTTTATTTTTATTATTTTTATTGAAAAATCAATTGAATCCTAAAGTCATAAAAAAACAAAAAATAAAAAGAAAGGAAGGGTATATATGTACATATGAATATATAAATGTGAAGTGGGAGAAGTGGGGTGCTTGGCGTGAAGGCAATGGAAACAAAGTTTTTGAGAAGTGGGGATGGTTCTTGTTTTTCCGTGAGAGTTTTACGCTACTTTTTAATTTAAATGTAACTTGTGATATTGTATAAGTTTCTTTGGTATATAGAAATAAATAAACATATGTTTCTGTCCAAATATTATAATTGTATTATTCAAAATCCTCACCAACAAAAATTATAATTGAATTCAATCTCGACGGTTAATTTTTACTAAGTTCGCAGATATCTTTTGACCGAGACATAAGATTTTATTTTGTGAGATTCTAAAATTTATTTAAGAAATTGATGTTTTAACAAAATATATATTTTTCTATAGTCTAATACGTATACAATATGTACCACCATTAACTTTTTTTAAAGGAATTTGACCACACTCTTAAAGGTCCATTTATATGTTAATTGCTTCGTATCATATTGGTCAACATGTATTAATACTAAATAGTACCATAAAAATTACTCTAAATAATATTTTCTATGTTTTAAAATAAATGTTGTTTTAACATATACAAAATATTTTGAAATAAATGTTTTTTGATTTTATCAACATAATATTAATTATTTTCTAATCTTATATATTAAATTAATATTATTTGCATTTTTTTAATGATTTAAGTTGTTATATTCTATTATATATTTATAACAATAGTTTAATAATCAACAATTTTATAAAAATTGTAATATTATTTTTTATTTATTTATATTTTTTCTTAATCTATATAAAAAATTTAAAGATCAACATTTATTTTAAAACAAAAATATTGATGTATATTTAGTTTTACAATAAAATAAATAAAATAGCAGTTATCCTGATTTTGAAAAAAAAAAAAACTACCCATAATAACTCCATTGCATTTATTTTATTTTATTTAGAATACCACATTGCATATTTTATGATATAGCTTTTGAAAAACACCATATTAGAATTCAAAATTTTATAGGGAAATGGAGAATGGGTTAGCAAACACTGATCATTCATTAACATTATGTAACTTTCTTTTGTTTGAGGTCACAAAGTAGAGGAAAATGTATTTTTTTATTTTCATAAATCAAAGGACCCATACAATGCAACAAACATCACCACCTATTTGGTAAGCTGCCAAACAAGGGCAGTACAGCAGGCACCCTTTCAGCCCTAGTCACATTTTATAAAGGATCCAATTTCATTTTACAAACTATTAAAATATTTACCAATTAACTTTATTAATAACTTTTTTTCTTAATATTAATAATAATATTAAAATATTTAATCATTAATATAGATGAAAGAGGTGTTTCAGTGTTGGACTGAAATACATGAAATACATTAATTGTATACAATTAATTTATATTTTTTAATTATTATCGATGTCAACGTGTCGTCTGATATATGTGTCACTGTAGGTATTTATTTATTCATTTGATAAAATTTTATATTTATATTATATAATAATAATAATTTTGAATTAGTATAGAAAGTAAATATATATGATTCATTGATTGTTTAAAGAGAGGCTGCTTGTGTCTCCACCGTGAAGGTTATATGACTTTTGCACACACTCTATTCTCTCTCTTCTCAATTGGGCTGTTTTTGTAAATTGAAGATTACTACCTCTTTAATTTAATCTCTCCTCAAATTTTTATTTTATTTTTTATTTTTCTGAAACATATATAATTTCTTCATCCACCAACAAGCAGCAACAACACCACCACCTCTTTTTTTTCTTCTATTTTTTTCATTCCATTTCTCACTATCCTCTCTCTTTGTTTTTCCCTTTCCCCAGGTGTGGAAAAAACGAGAGAAATTAAACAACATGGGTGTGGGTTGTTTTTCTTGTTTTTTCAGTCATTCTCATCCATTGATTTTCTCATAGATCTGGTTTGTTTCATTTTCATCTGGTAAGTTTTTTTTTTTTATTTTTTTTATTTTTTTTATTTTTTTTACTTTTTTTTATTCATTTTCTTTTTGGTCTGATCACTCTCGGGTTTGCTTAGATTCAAAAAGCTATCAAAGTTTGAATTTTTATGGGTTTTTAATTTTTTTTTTCATTTCTAGGTTTGGTTGGAAGAACATCAGTTTTTTTTTCACAAAACAATTTAGGGATTTTTTAAACATGATGAAGCATAGTTTTTTTGTTGGTTGTAGAATTGTTTAATCCAGCCTGGTTGTGGATTGCTATATACCCAATTCGGTGTTGATATGATTTTGCTGATTTTGGCAAAAATCTTAATTTTTTTGCTTTGTTTTATAAAAAGAGTTGACCATAGGTTTTCTTCTATAGCGATTATTGTTTATTTCTGGTGGGCTTGTTAATTATTTTTAATACTAATGTATTGACAATGTTGTTAGTAGTTTTTTTTTGTATTGATTGTATAGTTCATAAGAGTCTGCTAATGGTGTTATTGATTGTGATTGTAATGTTTAGAAATGCTTTCATGTTCTCCATTATGAACTTTATGCTTATAAAGTTTAAGTACATTAAATTTTTATTTATAATTATGACTTTGTTAAGTTGAAGTAGGCTTGTTTTGTTATCTTGTGCTATAATATAGAAGAACATACACTTTTTTGTTCTTGATTACTTCTGTTGATGTGTAATTTTTATTATCTGACAAAGATAGAGATGATTCATTTTTTGACCCTCATTTTTGTTTCAACTTTCAGTTGTAAGTCTTGTGATTGAGAAAATGTTCTTTGTTATCGCACAATGTGATGATCTTAGCTACTCATTATTGTTGTGTTCATATTGCAATAATCACTAAATTCGGTGTGACAATGCCATCATACAAAGAGCACCAATATAATGCTGAAGCCCTTCCGCTATTGCAATTAAAAGAAAAATATTCAATTGTGGCTGTGGTGCATCATAGAGAAAATTAAAACTTTTTGAAAATAGAGTGACTATTGCTTTAGAAGTAGAAATTAGAGTCCGAGTGGCACAACTCATCTTGAAATGATTATTCCAAACCTGGTTTTTTCCCTGATGATCACTATTTGATGTGACATACAACATTTTAGTGATAGTGAGTTTTTCAAGTTGTGTCCGTTTTTAATTTAAATTTTAGTGCTTACTGATCACTTGTGTTTTTTGTTGGACAGATCAGCTAAACTTAGTGCATCACTTGCTGTTTTATTGAGGAAATCCTTTTGAATATTTAACTGTATTGAGTTGGGAAGCTTATACATTTCTCAATGCAAGGGCAGAGAGGCACAATTGGTTCCTCGTCTGAAACCTTTGAATTTGATTGTGGAACTACATCAAGTACTGCTGCAGTTGATCAGCACATTTTCTGGAATAACATGCGGACTCCTGCCGACAATCGATTACCCGGATTTATACTTTCCCCCGGTGATATAAACTCATCTCAAGGGAACTCTGTAAACCATACATGGCAGAATTTGAGCGGATGGAGCTTAGGTGAGCCAAGTTCCAGCAATGCACAAAACGATGTTAACAACAATGAGCTGAAAAGGGAGCTAGGGTTATCACCTCCGGTTAATGCTGGTGCTATAGCTGGTCCAAGACTAGAAAGACACTTTGAACCAACAAACACTTTTTCATTGGACAATCTCAATTCAGGTCCTATGTATATGTGTAACTCCAATGCTCATTTGGTGCCACAAAATCTCAACTTAAATGCTGCTTTAGTAGATAATGGTAGTGATAATAGCTATCGTGTGGAAGTTGAACATCCTAACATGACCAAGTCTAGTGGTCCGATAAATGAACATATGCCACCTCCTATTAGTTCTGGTTCTTTTTTGCTTCCTTCTGGAAGTAACACCATTTTTGTCGAGGATACCGACGGTAGGCCGGGTTGTTCTCTAGACTCTCGCCGTGTATCTTGTAAAAGAAAGGCGATTGAACAGAACGCTGGACAATCTTCAGACGGTGGAAGTTCTAGCTATAGTCAGCATACAGATGGCAGTGCTTGGAATGCTCTTCCTACTACTCAAGATTATGCAGGGAGCAATTTTAACAGATCTGCATTGGCAGAACAGGTGAATGCAAGACTTGGCCTGAGTGTCGGGGACGGATCATCTGGAAGCATACCCGAGTCAACTGTTGCAGGAAGTTCAGAAAGTTTCCACCGAAATTTTCGTTTGAGGATAAACCCTTCAAGCCAACCAATTTCTCTTCCTCCCCCCTCATTCTCAAGTGGGAGTGTGATCAGAAATCCTAGTGTTCCTTCGTCTTCTACAATATTGCAAAGGTTCCACCCTATCGACAATTCTCTTGACTTGAGGTCGGTACCACCGGTTGATGCCATGCTTCCTCAAAGCCAGCCCCTTTTAATTCATGTTCCCGCTTTACCAAGGAGCGCACAATCGGTTAGGTGGAGCGGTGGTTCTAGCTCGGCAAACAACCATTCCTCAAACTCAGTTATATCCGTAGATAGGGATAATCAACCGCATGAGGGAGCAAGCACAAGAAATATGCCTAGAAACATTTTAGAACACCCGGTTTTCGTACCTGCAACAAATGTAAGAAACGTGGCTCGAAATCCAACTAGACCTTCGGGTAATGCAAATTTAAGTATTCCAGGAAATGCTGCTTCATCATCACGGACTGGACCAAATCCAGCTATGAATCCGTCGTCTGTCTCGGCATGGGTTTCTCGTCCTAATCCTCAGCAGTATCCGCGCAGGTTATCTGAATATGTCCGTCGGTCTTTGTTTTCTCCTGGTTCTGAAGCTGGAAGTTCAAGCAATAACTATTCTACCTTGCGCGGTGCGTCTACTTCTTCTGAATCAAGAGGACCCCCATCTGGGGTGAACGCAGGATCATCTTCATGGTTGGAGAGGTCAGCTGATAGTGAATTTGGAATTCCCTATTCCTTACGATCTTTGGCTGTTGCTGGCGAAGGAAGTAGTAGACTTGTATCCGAGGTCTGTATTCCATTCTCTTTGCTCTTTCATTATTATTATAGCAAATATGATTATACTTATGTGATTGCTCAAACATCACGGTAGGTTTAATTGCATTGCTTGAGTTGACTTGCCACTTTGGCAAAAAAAGTTGTCGATAATTTAACTTGTATTTGTTGTTTATATTCTCTTGCCTCCTTCTCATGACAATTTCCATGTTTTGTTCATATAGCTGTGCAACACTTTCAAGTTGCAATATTTTATTATCTTTTATGAATAACTGTTTTCTTGGAGTTGACATTTTGTATATTTTGTGCAGCTCCGCAATGTGTTGGGCCTCATGCGTAGGGGCGGGAACCTGCGGTTTGAGGTTAGTTTTATTTCAAATTAGCTGTATATGTTGACAATGCACTCATGTCGAGTAAAGCTTTCTTAGCATTTTTATTACTGATTTATCTACCATTCCATAGTGTCTTAGAACTGGTTCAATTCTAATTCATTATGGAGCAAACAATATGTTTACTTGATCTGTTTAGCTTTAAGAGTTGAATCGTCAAGTTGGCCCTATCACCCCTCCAATGACTTCTCAATTATTCGTTATTCTGATCAGACTTGCACTCGTTATTGCAAAGATATTTTCAGTTCTTCTGTTAGAGATAAATCCTAAATAGAGTTAATAAATCCTTACAAGTCGGTTTTCATTTTTCAAGCGATGACTTATTTCCAACTCAAATTCTAAGATGATATCGAAATCTATCCTAGAGCCATTAACTCAACACCATTGAGAAAAATCCAGTAGTAATGGGTGTGAGGGGGTGCATTGAGAAAAAAAATTCAAGTCCGGATAATGCTTAATTAGAGTTTACAGAGCTGAGGCAATTGCACCTTACAAGCCAATTTTTTTTTCTTTATATTTTGTTCTCTTTGGATCTTCCCTTTTAGACGGAACTTTAACGTGTTACATATCTTTAGGACATAGTCTAGATATCAAGTGTTTGAAGGGTCCATAAAATAATTTAAAGCTATAAAACATGAGCATGATTTTTCTCTATCAAAATTTGTGTGATGGAACTTATAGTCACTCACTATCCAACTTGTTTCCATTTTATTTCTGAGCCCAACAATAACAGTGTTCATTACTATTTTATGTTGCCCAAGCTCCAAATACTTTAAAAAGGAAAACATGCATTTTCTTTATGAAGTTGTGTTCAAAAGATCATGACTGTATAAGAGTTTAAACTATATCACACCGACACCTCTAATTGAAAGTGTGTCCCGGTATCCGACATAAACATGACACCAACACATTAGTTATATTCAATTAATTCATTTTCTCAAATTATTACCGGTGTCGACATCTCAGTATTGTGTTCGATGTCTGCGTCAGAATCTGAGCTTCATAGCATAAACATATTATTAACTAGAAATTAGATATTTGTCAGTCTTTTGAGAGACCTAATCTCATTGAACATCGTATGTGGGTACTGTTCAAATTTGTATTTTTCAATGCACTTCTGTTAGCATACTGCTTGGAATCCAATAAATTTTTGGTTGTTAAACTAATGTTTAGGCTGAATTTAAAATCCCTTATAGACATGCCTTTGGATGCTTTATCTGCTAATCTGGACCTTATTTCTCAGTTTTCTGCTCTGGTCTATAATACATTCTCCCTTGTTTTGATAGAAATTATTCGTATAATTGCATATGAAGGTTTCTTGGTTTTTTTAAGTTTCCAGGTGTAGGGGGTCATAGTGTGTGGCCGCTCTTGATCAGCTTGTTCCATTGTTGAAAACACAATAAAATTATATGAATTGTTGTGTGATCATCTCATTTAGGTTGTGTATGAGCTATGACTTATTATATTTATACTAAGATTTTGTTCTAACTCTTGTGTTTTGATTTTGTGATAGGATGTTATGATTCTCGACCATTCAATGTTTTCTACCATTGCTGATATGCATGATCGACACAGGGATATGCGGCTTGATGTTGATAACATGTCTTACGAGGTAAAAAAAACCTAGTTTCAACATTGCATGCATGTGTTAATGAAAATGTATAATACTCCTCTATCTCGTGCGGGTCCCTTATTACGCGCAACATTTGTGAATCTAATAGGAGTTATTGGCTCTCGAAGAACGCATTGGAAATGTGAGTACAGGATTGAATGAAGAGACCATTATGAAACATTTGAAACAGAAGAAATATTCAGCTGAATCAGATTTTCAGAATGAAGCAGAACCCTGCTGTGTTTGTCAGGTAAACAAAACACTACTTGCTGTTTTTCTGTCATTTGCATGCATGTTGACATGTGGTCTTGTTCTTACAATTTGAATTATGTGATAACACAGGAGGAGTATAAAATCAATGATGATATCGGATTGTTGGATTGCGGGCACGATTACCATACTGACTGTATTAAACAGTGGCTAATGCATAAGAATCTCTGTCCAATTTGTAAGACAACAGGCTTGGCAACATGATGAAATTTGTCTCCAATAATTCTATTTTCTATCTTATAAGATGAACATAGAGGTCAAGAAAACTGGCACAATTAGTCAGGAAATTCTGCTTAATTGAAGTTGAAAGTTTCTGGTGCCTTTGTTACTTATTATTAAATGGCCCTTAAGAATTAGCCAAAAAGTTATTTTTTATCATTTTTTTTTGGTTTATTTGTGGAAACCAATTATCTCCAAGTTAAGATGACACACATGAGATGATTGGTGTTGGATACAGGAATATTTCTTAACTTTTGTTTTACATTTGGTAATTTTTTTTACATTGCTCATTATATTGCTCTTATTGGATTCATGATATGATTGATGTATGGATTAAAATATTGACAAGGTAAATTAGACATTAAAATGGTTTAATGGCATGAAGCTGATAAGCTCCATTATGGATGTCTATAGTAGAAACGGTAAAGAGTGTTTATTTTACCCCCTATGATTGTAAAAAACACCAGTTACGTCTGAAAGTACATATCTAGAAGACAAAAAAAATCATGTTTTTGTCTGGAAGTATATATATATATTGATGGCAATTTTTTCTTCTTTTATTTTTGGATATGTACTTTCGAAGTGAATGTGGAGTGGTGAGAAATAAATAATTGAATCACATGCGACAAGAATGTGATATGAACTTTCTCCACTCTCTAAATGACTTTGGATGCCATCCAAAAAAGTTCATTTTGGGCTGTTTGAAAGTATACTTCTGGAAGGATTATTCTTTTTGGATGCATATTTTCTAGATCATGTATGGTTTTTTAAAAGGTCAATTTTATAATGCACAAGGGAGTCAATTCTCAAGTTTATTTTTACATTTGAATTAACAAGTCTCACTGTTGGGTTAAATGAGATATAATTAGACTTACTAATTTAATAGAAGTGAATAAATTTAATGTATTGTGCAAAACTATTTGGAAGTGGGAAAAGTTGTCACAAGACAAGTGAGGGAAGTTTAGTATTGAATGAGTGGGGTTTAATCATGATAAAATTGAGATAGTTTTTGTGTGGTTCACGGTGTTTTGGTACGATGATCCATTCCCTATTTTTTGTTCACGTTGATTTTTCTATTAGAAGCAATATAAGATTTATTCTTTGATCGGAAGTAATCATTACTGTTAAAATTAGTATTCAATTAAGAATCCAAACTATTTTTGAGTAGTTTATTAGTTAGCTGTAATTACTTTAGTTAGTTAGTTTGTTACTCTAAAACTGTGAACTAAGTGTATATAAGCAAAAGTAAGACTGGCAAAAGTAAGATTGAAGATAGAAAGCAAGCTGCAGTTTTACTAAGTGTAGAAGAAAACTGGCAACATAGAAGAAATCTATCATTGTAAAATTTTTCATCTCATAACTAGTGATAATTCAAGTCAAATTCAGTCCTCGAGAAGTAGAACTTAATATTTGAACTGAGTTAACAATTGTATGTGCTCATTTTAGCATTACAAGCTTCAAATTCTGTTTAAAATTCTCAATTTGAGTCAAAAAACGGAGAACGTTCTTGACATTAATCTGATCAATCTTCGATTTTCAATTTCAATTAATCTGTGTTTTTTTTTTTTTTGGGTACAAAATCCAAAACAATCTTCGTTTAATTACTTATTGATCTCCAGTTTTTCACAACAACTGGTATCAAGAGCACAAGAGTATTCAATGCAAAGGAAGGATGACATCAACAAAGTATGTACTTGAGAGAAATTCGATGGAAGTAATGATTTTGGGTTATGGCGTCTTAAATGAAAGCTTTGTTGGTTCATCAAAGTTTGGCAGGAGCACTGGGAGGAGAGAAAAACATGGCATCCACATTGCCAAAAAAGGAGAAGAAGGATATCATGGATAAGGCTCACATCGCTTTAATCTTGAGTCTTGGAGACAAGGTTCTGAGGGAAATGTCAAAGGAGACATCTGTAGTAGGTATTTGGCTCAAATTATAATCTTTGTACATGACAAAATAATTAGCAAATCGTTTGTACTAAAAACAAAAATTATATACTTTCAAGATGCAACTTGAGAGGTCAATTGAAAATCATATGGATGAGTTTAATAAGATTGTGTTAGATCTTGAAAATGTTGATGTAAAATTGGATGATGTGAATCAAGTCCTATTGTTGATAAATTCATTACCAAACTCCCTTGAAAATCTGTGTGATACACTTTTATATGGTAGAGATTCTTTGTCATTTGAAGAAGTACAAGTTGCACTAATCTCCAAAGAATAGAGGAAGTCATATGTGAAAGAAGAAAGCAATGGTGGCGAGGGATTGTTTGTCAAGGCTAAGGCAGGGAAAAAGAATAAAAAAACAGAAGAATAAGTTCAAGAATAAAGAAAAGGACAAGCCTAAAATGAGATGTTTCATATGCAAAAAGGAGAGGCATTTCAAGAAAGATTGCCCATATTGGAAAGGAAAGAAATGGTCAAATATTGATGATGATTATGGAAATGCATCTATAGCTTCTGAAGGATATGAAAGCTCAACAGTTCTTATGGCAAATTCATCTGAAATCATGGATGATGATTGGGTGCTTGACTCAGGATGTTCATTTCACATGACTTCAAATAGAGATTGATTTCTTGACTACAAAGAAACTGATGGAGACAAGGTGATTATGGGGAACAAATCAGCATGCAAGGTAGTTGGAATTGGTTTAATCAAGTTGAAGTTGGAAGACGGAACCATGAAGATTTTTTTAAAGGTAAGACATATTCCAAAGCTGAAGAGGAACTTAATTTCTTTAGAAATGCTGGAAGAAGCTGGTTTTTCATAAAAGCATAGAAAGACACTCTAAAAGTCATAAAATGACCTTTGGTAATCATGAAGGGAACAAGGGATCATGGAATCTACCTTCTAAATGGTCAAGCAGTGACTAGAATGGCAGCAATGACAGTACAAGCATCAAACAAAACTAACATGTGGCATCAAAACTGGGACATGTAAGTCTAAAGGGGATGCAAGTTCTGGACATACAAGGCATGTTAGGTGGGGACAAGATAAATGATCTTCAATTTTGTGAGCATTGTGTGTATGGAAATATTCATAGGGTCAAGTTCTCTACAGGGAAAATTGCTCAAAAGGAATTATGGAATATGTTCACAGTGATCTATGGGGTTTTGCAAAAATTGCTTCACATGGAGGTAACAAGCATTTCATTATATTTCTTGATGATTATAGTAGACAAGTATGTATTTACTTTCTGAAAAGTAAGGATGAAGTGAGGAATTCACTAGTTTTTTCAAAGCTCATAGTGTGAACAAACATAAGATTGTAAGGAGCACATCTCGGCAAAATAGACTAGCTGGAAGGATGAATAGAACCTTGCTTGAAAGAATGAAATACACTTTGTCAAATGCATGGATGCCTGCACAATTTTTGGGAGACGTTGTCCATACAACTTGTTATTTGATAAATTTGAGTCCCTCTACTACAAAAACCTCTCAAGAGATATGGACTAGGCATGCTGCAAACTACAATCATCTAAAAGTATTTAGATGTGCTGCATACTACCATGTAAATGAATGGAATCTAGCCCCTCGAGCCAAGAAAGGGTATTTTGTTGGATATCCAAGTGGTGTAAAAGGTTATAGAATTTTGTGTCCTGAAAGTAGGAAATGTATCATCATCAGGGATGTTTAAGTTTCATGAGATTGATCTATATAAGTCTGTAAACAATGTTGCAAATAAAGATGCACATCAAATTGAAAATGAGAGGTTTGATCTTGAGGTGGAGAAAGCTGGAGAGAAATGGAGAACGTTCCTAGAACAACAACATACCCAACAAGACGTAACTGAGAGGTTTGATCTTGAGGTGGAGAAAGTTGCAGAAAAATGAAGAACGTTCTTGACTTCAACCACATAAAAAGAGAAAGATCAACAAAAGTCAAGAACGTTATTGACTTCATAACAACAATAACCTCAACAAGACAAGATTGATGCTAACGCAGTAGAACATGCTATGTTTCTAGAAGAGGAATTAGATGATTATAACCTCATCATAGATAGAGAAAAAAGAACATCAAAGCCCACTCAAAGGTATGGTTTTGCATATATGATCAGCTATGCATTACATGATGCTGAAAAGATCATACAAGAAGATCCCGAGAACTACAATGAAGCTGTCAGATCTCAAATATAAAGAAAAATGAATTTTAGCTATGACTGGAGAGGTGAAATCACTCGAGAAGAACAACACTTGAGAATTCATACCTAAGCCTGACAACTCTAGAATTGTAGGAAACAAGTGGATCTTCAAGAGGAATGAGGGAATTCCAAGAGTTGAACCACCCAGGTTCAAAGCATGGCTAGTAGCAAAGGGATTCACTCAAAGGAAATGTGTAGACTCAATGAAATCTTTTCTCTAGTAGTCAAACATGCATCTATAAGGATAATTCTAGCCATGGTAACACACTTTGACATGGAATTATAGCATATGGGTGTAAAAACAACATTTCTCCATGGTGATATGAATGGAACAATCCTAATGCAGCAATCAAATGGCTTTAGGACTCAAGGAAAGATGGATTGAGTCTGTTGTTAAAGAGATCACTCTATGGGCTAAAGCAATCACCAATGCAATGGTATTTGAGGTTTGATTCATTCATGCTCAGTCAAAGTTATGCTAGAAGTAATTTTGATAGTTGTGTGTACTATAAACAAGTGACTTCAACTACGTCCATTTACTTGTTGCTATATGTGGATGACATGCTAATAGCATCTAAAAGTATGAAAGAAATAGAAAAATTGAAGGGCCAACTGAAGAAAGAATTTGAGATGAAGGACTTGAGATCAGCCAAGAGGATCCTAGGAACGAAATTAGAGAACAAGAAAACTGATAGTTTCTCATGAGAGTAGCTACATTGAAAATGTTATAAATAGATTCAATATGAGTGAATCAAAGGCATTCAACTTTCCACTAGTAGCTCACTTCAAGCTTTCTTCAGCCATGTCACCAAACGCAAACCTCGAAGCATAATACATGAAAAATTACCATATGAAAGTGCCATATAGAGTATCATGTATGCTATGGAATGCTCAAGCCCAAACATTTCTCATGTTGTAAGTGTCACGAACAGGTTTATGGGAAACCCAAGGATGAGTCATTGGCAAGCAATCAAATGGATTCTACGGTAAATAAAGGGAACTCAAATCATGTGTTTGGATACAATAAAATTTCAGAACCATCAAGACCAGTCAAAGGATTTTTAGACTTCGATTTTGCTAGAGATTTAGATAGAAGAAGATCTCTTACAGGTTATATGTTCATTGTGTTTAACATCACTGTCAGTTGGAAAGTTAATCTTCAATACATAGTGGCATTATCAACAACATAAGCAGGATATGTTGCTCTTGCTAAAGCAGTGAAATAAAGAATTTGACTAAAATGATGAATTACAAAACTTGGAGTCAAGCAAGAAATTGGGTGCATTAATTGTGACATCCAAAATGCCATTCACTTAAGTAAAAATCAAATGTTATTATGAAAGAACCAATCATACAGACATCAGACTTCACTTCATCAGAGATGTCATTGAAAATGGTAAAATACATGTGGCAAAGGTGCACACAAGTGATAATCCTGTAGAAATGTTTACAAAACCTGTCATACTTAGCAAATTCAAACACTATTTGGATATGCTACAAGTCAAGTCCAAGAACTGAGGTCAAGGACTAAGAATATCTGATTTGAAGAATCACAAGCTGAAGCTTCTCATTTTGTACCAAGGTGGAGAATTGTTAAAAGTGATATTCAATTAAGAAGCCAAACTGTTTTCAGGCAGTTAATTAGTTTGTTGTAACTACTTTAGTTAGTTACTCCAAAACTATAAACTAACTTGTATATAAGCAAAAGTAAGGCTGGCAAAAATACGACATAAGATAGAAAGCAAGTTGCAGTTTTACTAAGTGCAGAAGAAAACTGGCAGCATAGAAGAAATCTATCATTATAAACATTTCCATCTCATAACTAGTGATAATTCACGTCGGATCCAGTCCCCCAAACGTATGAGTTAATCTCTGAACTGAGTTAACAATTGTGTGTGTTCATTTTAACATTACATGTTTCAAATTCTGTTTAAACTGATGATTCTTTATCTTAGTTAGAAAACAGAGAACGTTCTTGACATTAATCTGATCAATCTCTGTTTTTCAATTTCAATCAATCTACGTTTTTCTGTATAAAACCAAGAACAATCTTGGTTTAATTACTTATATATCTCCGGCTTTTCACAACAATCACCTTTTAACTTAGATAGTACTCTTTCTAATTTTTTTTTATAAAGGACTTATAAATTAAAATTTGATCAACACAAGTTGATATATGAATTAGATATGTCAACTTTTGTCGATTAAATTTTAACCAAACTATTTCTTATAAAAAAAAACTAGATATGTCAACTATTTCTTATACCGGAAGGTGAGCTACATTCATAACACAACTTTTAGAACATATACGAGGGCCATTATAAAAATACTTGGTAATGTCCTTTAGATTTAAGACAAACAGGACATCTTTAATGAATCTTTTGAAGAAACTTGACCACAATATTAGTAGCAGCCTCACACAAACTAAAAAAACCAATATTACTAATTAAGTTGTCAAACCATGCTGTACTTGAATTACCAAAAGAGCTTTCCTCCACATTCACATAAAGAACACCAATAGAAGGATGATTCTATTTGACATCTCTTGGATTTGAAGAGTTATAATGACTATTAAGAAACTACATGAAAGAGTTGAAAAAAAGACTAAATGAAATTTGTCATGAACCAAAATTTTTAAATTGTATCATTTGAAAACATTATTTCTAGCACACCAAACGATCCAACATATCGTGATGAAGATAATTTCCAGATTGGACAAAGCATTGAACATGACCTAGGTCCAACCAGATGGCATCACATAAATTATTATACAAATTTGCATATGATATTTTTGGGGTGAAATACTAACATATGATATGTGGAATTAATAATGGAATGGTGAAGGGGCTTTTAGAAAACTTATGGGGAGCCCAAACTAATATAATTTGTAGCCCATGGACCCTTTGTTGTAGATCTTAGCCCGTACCCTAACACCTAACCAAAATTGGCAGTTATGAACTCTAGCAAAACTTGACCCCCCCAAAAAAGGAACTTTAGCTAACAAAATCAGAGATAGGTGTTTCATTTTCTACGGGAAAATTAAAAGTAACACGTACACGGTACCAAAAGCAGCCTCGGGAATTGCAAATTTTGGTTGTATAATAAATTGGTCTTGCTGGTCGTTTTTGACTAGATAAGAAGGTGATGATTACTATGACTTTTCATTTCATTTTCTATTTTCATTCCATCAAATCAATTCTTTTTTTCATGTAGTCTTAGTTCACTCTCGTTCCCAATAAATTACAAGATGCATTACTATACTTAGTCTATCAAATTTCAATAATAATTTAAATTTTTTTGTATAAATTATTCTTCACGATTAATAAATTGAATTATTAAAAGAAAATGAAATTAATTGTATTTCAGATATATTATTATTAAATAGGAAATTTTTGGTTTTTTTTTCATTATAAAATTAGGAGATAAATTTATTTATATTACATTTTGGATGAAATGTTTGTTTATGAAATATAAAATAATTTTGAATGAAATAATTTTAATTAAATGTAAATTCAATATAAAATAATATATTTTTAAATATATTAATATAAAGTCTTGTTGTTTCAAAAAATAAAATAAGGTCTTGCTAATAAGCATAAATGTAACATTGAAAAGAACAAAATTTACATTTTAAATAAAAAATACAGAACATCCAATATATTCCTAAATATTCAAAATCATATTAATATGTTCAAACAAAAAATTAATGTAAAACAATATTTAAACTAAAAAAATACAAATCTTAATTTTAAACTATAATTAATAAATTTTGTCTGGTGGTAGAAAATCTATTTTCATGTTACACTAAACAGTGAAATTTTGAATTCAAATACATACTTAAATTTTAACTACTCAATAACATTTAAATATTTCAAAAATCAATTTTTGTTCTCCTAAAATTAAACCAAAGATACACTAAGTAACTTCTTCAATAGTCTCACACCCCTAAAACGAAATTTTAGCATCTTCCGTTCCCTTCATAATCTTAAAAAACCAATATTATGAACACGGCAAGAAAAAAAAGTATCTGACACTGCAATAAATAATGAGTTTTTTCTAGAAGAGAACTGTATTGCATAATACCTATAATTTTATTTTTAAAAAAAAAAATATTTTATTTTATCTTTTGTTTACAATAATTGAGAGTTGAGAGCTATGTTGATAAAGATAAGAAAAGTTGAGTTTGGTGGATTTAAAATGAATTAGTTTGTAAGAAATGGAGGCGGGAGAGTAAATATTAATGTAATAAAAATGATAATGTGAAGAATTAAGAATAAGAAGAATACCAATTTGAAACGTTAATCCCGCTTCCATAAACAACTCCGTCATCTTTTTCTCCTCTTTTTTAAATCTCTCTCTCACTCTCTCACTCTCTCTCTCTCTCTCTCTCTCCCTAACAATGGCTTCTTCTCATCATGATTCACAAGATTTCTCCAATTTATTCAACCAATTCATCGATCCAAACCTCAACCATTCCGCTTCAGATTACAACAATCCATCTTCTCCCTCTTTTGATTTCTCTGATCCTTATCCTAATTCTTCTACCATCCCTAATTTCCCCAATTTCACTTCTTCTTCTTCTTCTGCTCAGGTATTCTACCTTTACTTCATTTTATGTTTCTGCTTTCATAGCTTTTAACAAATCTCTAAAACCAAATTATTTCATGGATCTTATGATTTTTTTTTTTTGGATTGAAGAATGCTGAGGGTTCAGAGTTGCCATCTTCAAAGGGGACCCCACCACCACGTTCTTCCTCTAAGAGAAGCAGAGCTGCAGAGTTTCATAATTTGTCTGAAAAGGTTCCATTGTTTTTTTTTATCGTTCAATTATTTTTTTGACGAATATTTCTGATTTTTAAATTTCGGATGAATTTTAATTGATGCACAGAGAAGGAGGAGTAAGATTAACGAGAAAATGAAAGCTTTGCAGAATTTGATTCCAAATTCTAACAAGGTGTATCTATATATTTATGCGTATTTGCAAAATCTGTGTATTCCTTTTTATCCATTATTTTAATTTATCTTACAAAAAATTATTTCTTTTTGTGGTTATTTTATTCTTCTTCTTTGTGTTTGTTTTTAATAGACAGACAAAGCTTCAATGCTAGATGAAGCCATAGATTATTTAAAGCAGCTTCAACTTCAAGTACAAGTGAGTTTTCTTTCACCTATGTCATATTTTTCTTAAAATATTTTGCAGCCAGTGTGATTAGATTGACGGTGAGTTTGGTAGAACTCAGCGTGCTACCTAAATGTTAACAAAAGCTCCACTTTGAAATTTCAACAACATCATGGTGCCACCAGGATTCCATAGTGTAGTATATCAAATCATAAAGTGCTTGCAAGAATGTTTGTTTTTCATATCAAGACTCTCATTTAAGATGAACAATGAAAGCCTAAAACACGTTCAATATACCATAGTGCTAGCTAGGATATGAACTACTGAATCAATAAACAACATTTATTATGATTGTTGCTCAACCTTGATTTGGCATGTGTTATGGATATCTTTTGCATAAGTAATTTAGCTCATGAATGATTTTTAATGTGTGCAAAAATTTGTCTTTAACCATGACAAGTGCAATTGATGAAACAAAATACTATTTTTGATTGACTTATTTGAGTTTATCTATAGACATAATCTCTTGTGAGAGTTTATGGAAACAAAACAACTAGTGATAAGTTCATAAGTTATTTTCTGCTAATTTCCATAAACCCTACAAGATAGTTGATGAAAACACCTTTTAGTTAATATAAAAATAATTTGATTTGATTGTATCTTTAGCTATACTAATAATTGCTTAATTAAGCTGTTATTCGAGCCATATAACTCATTTTGGATTAGCTTCTAACTTACTGAGCTTCTCAATTAGCTTACGAAAAAAATAAATAAGAGATCTTCATGAAAAAATGAGACACATAAGTTAATTTAAACTTCTTTGCCAAATTCAAGTGTTATAGGTCCATTATTCCTTCATTGACTAATTGTTACTTTAGTGCTTGTGATAAATTATGCAGATGTTAATGGTGAGAAATGGTTTTAGCTTGCATCCAATGTCTTTATCAGGAGGGCCGCGACCTATGATGTTTTCTCCAACCGAGTTGAATCTTGATGAAGGTAATGGATTTCACAATTCTATCACTGCAATTGCCTCATCTGCGAACGATGAATGTTTAGCGCGGCCTGCTTTTAGTTTTCCAGAACAATGCAGCATCCCAAATCAATCTGTTATACCCCCGATGACAAATTTAGCTCCTTTTGATACCTCGCCAAGTTTTCAACCCTCTATGAAGGTTCATGTTGAATACTTTAACCCTTATATATAGTAAAAAATATTTTTCATGAACAATACTTCATTCATTAGTTTATTGAACTTAACAACTGTAATTTATGCAATGTGAAGGATGCAGTCTACAACAGCATGCCACAACTGATTTTGGATACAACAAGGATTGGAAAAACTCCTTCACCAGATATGTCTTAAACATGTCGTTTTGTAAAATTGCAGCGTATGTTCAGACATCATATCATGTAAACTTGGAACTCAAATCTGATAACTACAAGACACTCCATTAGGGTGTTTGTGGTACAATTGATAACAGCATTTTATTATTCTATCAATTATAAATGAAGTTAATGAACATTCTAAAACATGTTAACATTTTCTTTGGATCTTGTAGTCTTAGGGTGATTGGATATTTACGATAGACTGCATATCAATACCCTAATGTAGAATCATAATGACTGTTAGGCTTGTTACAATTTTACAATCTAGTTTGTGTGATATGAAATGACCCTGGATGAAATTATCTATAAAAGCTGTCGTCAAGAAAATGCATCCAAGAATAGATATACTAAGAGAATTGATTGAATAGTGTTTTAGAAGATGGTGAAACATAACACAACTTTCAACAATACAAACATATAAAATACACCACATTGAACACGACATTAACATCGTAAACATAAATAAAAATTTGAGAAAATGGAAGCAATACATCGGTAAATTAGAAAAGCAATTAATAAGTCGTATATCCCTACCGTGGAGCATGTGGAGTGTCATTAAAAGAAAAAAGATAGACATGGTATGTAACGGAAGACAAAGAAGGAACAAGTTATATACATGCTTAGGCAAAGTCACTAATGTTACATCATCACTACCTCTACTCTACCCTGATTTTAGATGTGGTCCTCACCCAACTATAGGATTTGTTCACATTTTCGGAAACTAAGGCTTTAGCTAACATTATGAATATGGATTATTATTTTTGAATTATTTTTGCAAAACTCTTAATAATCTAACTTTAGTTTAAAACTTCAATTTTATTATTTATAAAAACTGTCAAAATAGACTGAGTGTGGTGGCCCAAAAGTTTGTTGGTTTGACATGGAATAATTTTTTTTTTCTTAGACATGAAATAATTATTAATGAATTGATTAGTGTATCGTCATTGTCGATTTTTTTTAAGAAGAAAATTTAGGGTGAAGTAGATTCTTATTGAATATTTTAAAATGAATGGAAAGAGATGGAGTGGAAAGGAGCTGAGCAAAATGGAATAAAGTATCTATTTCATTGTTTGGTTATTTGATGAAAGAATAGAACATAATAAACAGGATTTCATACCATACACCATAAATCAGAGGAGAATAAAATGAAGGAAAATGATGAAAGAAATTCTATCATGTTCCACTCATTTTTAAAATATCCAAACGATGAAACCTTATTATGTAACACTCAAATCCATCAATCCAAACAAACTTCACTAAATACATATAAAAAAATTTACATTCGCTTCTCTTCAATAACACTAGTAGAAATTAAACTCACAACTTAAAAAATTCAATGCTTGTTTTTTTTTTACCACCTGACCAACGTATTAAAATTGTCTGTTTTTTTTTACTCATGCAAATCTCTTTTTATACTTATAATTTTAATGTAAAAAAACATTTTAATTTTAAGGCTAAGTTTAAAAATTTAAAATGTTATAATACATTTACAAATAATGTAAACTAATATACTCCCCTGTAATAAAAGACAAAAATAAGTAAAATAAAGTTGATATATTTAAATAAATTTAAGGGAAAAATATTCTGCACCAGAGTTAGAAGTAAAAGTGGGGGTGCAAATAGTAATCTGCTGAGTTGTTAACGAGAAAAATAGTGGGTCATTTTATTTTTTGGGCGATATTGTCCGAATTTCAAAGTTGGACTAATCCAGTTGGAAATTATCACAAGAAACTTGTGCATTGTCCTTTACGCCATTCTCTCTCTCTCTCTCTCTCTCTCTCTCTCCTTGTTCTTCTTCATCCATGGCTTTCCTTCAAGACCAGTTTCAACGCCACTACCAAACCCAACAACAACAACAACCACCACCACAAACCAAATCTTTCAGGTAATTACTAATTACCATTCTTCTCAAACAATTTCCATTTCTTTCTACCTTTCACTTTACCAAACATTTTCATTTATTTATTTTTTTTTTTTTCTCTTTTGCAATTGAATTTTCTAATTATTCCTTTTCTTAATTTTGGTTTCAGAAATTTACGAACAATTGATGGTCAGATGTCGCAGCAGATGACTTTTTATAACCCTGCTGATTTGCAAGATCAGTCTCAGCATCCACCTTACATTCCTCCATGTATGTAAATTCTTCATCTTTGGTTTCAATTTCTTCAATTTGTTTCATTTCTAGCTACATCAATTTATGTCATGAAGAATTTGATATTTTTTTGAAGGAAATGAATTTTGTTAGGTTTTTGGTGATTACCCTATTCGTAATTTTATGTCAAAGTTATTCTTTTTATGTTGTAGGGTGATTCAATTGCTTGAAAGTTTAAATCTTCGAAGTCTATTCAGTGTTTTTCTTCGGCGTTTTTTTTTTATTTGGGGGTTTTTTCGATTTAGTTTTAGGGTTCATACTTCATATAGTAAGTTAAGCCCTAAATTTTGATGTGTTGCGAATTTTGTTTTTGATTTTTTGGGGTTTAGTTCATGTTGTTGGATTTGCTCCGGGTCCTGTGGTTCCTGCTGATGGAAGTGATGGTGGTGTTGATTTGCATTGGAATTTTGGTTTGGAACCAGAGCGGAAGAGACTTAAAGAACAGGATTTTTTGGAGAACAATTCTCAGATATCTTCTGTGGATTTCCTGCAGCCACGATCTGTGTCCACAGGACTGGGCCTGTCGCTTGATAATACTCGCCTGGCTTCAACCGGAGACTCGGCTTTATTGTCACTTATAGGGGATGATATTGGTCGTCAGTTACAACAGGAAGATTTGGAGATGGATAGATTTCTCAAAGTGCAGGTTAGCTCTGGTTTTGATGTCTAGTTTAGCATTTTATTGGTTACTTGTTCAAGGTAAAACACTTTCAGTTAAGCCCCATTTGTTGGTCGGTAAGTGGATCTGTTAAGTGTTTCATTGCATGATTTGATATGTATACAATGTTTTTGTGCTTGTTAGACAATGGTTTTCATATTTTTATTGGAATAGAGCCAATGTTAGCATTGTTAATATTGTTAGTAATATGTTGAGGGTGATGATTGTACCTTGACCTCCCTTATCCTTCCACTTCTAACTCTCCCACCGAGTCACCAAGTCATCATCATATATCCTCTCAATGTTTTTGATATTTGTCCAAAGACAGAAAATATTTTGGATAGCCTTTTTTCTTCATGTTATCTTTCTGTCCATCATGAAAGTTCTCTTACTAGAGAAATAATTACATTAATCTTTTGAACTTGTATATTGTACTTCTTAGAACCTGATTTGGCATCTATGAAGAGAGGAAATATCGCTCTTATATGAAGACGCCACATCAATTAATTTTCTCTCTAACAGGGTGAACAATTGCGGCAAGCAATTTTAGAGAAAGTTCAGGCAACACAACTTCAGAGTATTTCAATCATTGAAGAAAAAGTCCTCCAGAAACTTCGTGAGAAAGAAACGGAGGTGGAGAACATCAACAAGAGGAATATGGAACTTGAAGATCAAATGGAGCAATTGAGCGTAGAAGCGGTCGCATGGCAACAGCGAGCCAGATACAATGAAAACATGATTGCTGCTCTCAAGTTTAACCTTCAGCAAGCATATGTCCAAAGTAGAGATAGTAAAGAAGGATGCGGCGACAGTGAGGTCGATGATACAGCTTCTTGCTGCAATGGCCGCTCGCTTGATTTTCATCTCCTCTCGAAGGAAAATTCCAGTACAAAAGACATGATGATATGTAAGGCCTGCAGAGTCAACGAAGTGACGATGGTTTTACTACCTTGTAAGCATCTTTGCCTCTGTAAAGACTGTGAAAGTAAGCTTAGTTTTTGTCCTCTATGTCAATCCTCTAAATTTATCGGCATGGAGGTCTACATGTAAAATTGATATTTTATTAAAACACGTTAAAATCACTAATTTTATCTTGAACGTTATGTTATGTGTGTCTTCAATTGTTGCTTTACTTGTTCAACAGTTGTAACACCAAGTACCATGACGCCTTGTAACTAGTTTTTAAGATGTATTGTACTGTAATGAATATCACTTATTAAGTGTAGTAACTTTTAGAAGAATGTCTATTAAAATGATACATACATGCATGCTGTGTCTGCTATGTGATGTCCAAAAGTGTAGGTTTCTCTCGGTTATCCACTGCTATATGGGAAAACTTAGGATGAAGAAGTGGTGGACACAAATCACGGTAATGAATATGAACCAATCCTATGTAAAAATATCAGGATGGGTTAGATTATTGATTTGGTTTGGTTTAGAGAAAGTTTGATCAATATAAGTTAATGTATTTAGTCTAAATACAACAAAAACATTTTGTTGATTAACTTTCTTATATTTAGGACCTTATTCTAAATCCGAATGTGTTTAGAAAGAAAACTAAAGAAGTTGGTTTTAGAAAAATGTGCATGTGGACTATTATAAAGAAATTAAGAACTATTATGTCCAATTTTGATGGAAATCTTAGGCATCAATTGGTGAAAAACTATAGATGACAATAATTTGTGTTTCGCTAGTCATTGATTTGTAACATTGGGCATTATTATGTATAAAAAAAATGTACTATTAGAAATTGTCTTCTTCTCATTAGAGAGAAAGTGTTTTTCTATTTTCTTTACAAATGATAGTATCTTATAGAGTGTAGTGTTGCTATCATTTTTGTATAATATAATGTTAAAATATATCTTTAATCTTTCTAAAATTTTAAAATTTGATGATTAGTCTTTATAAACTCTATTTTTTATTTATAAAGTGTGAATCAGAAAAAGGAAATTAAGTTTTTTGATACATATATATGGTTCTAAAAATTTAAAATTTGTGTTTTTCAAAACACAACTATTTCAAAAAATTTAAACTCTAAATATTTTTGAAACACATTCCACATATTTTGAAACACATAACATTTTTTTTACTAACCAGAAACTTTTCAAAAGTTTTTTAGTACATACAATTATTTTAAAAACAATAAATTATAAAATTGTATACTAAAAAAATTATTTAAACTTTCTAATACAAATGTGTTTAGGTGTATTTAAGATTTGAATTTTTCAGTAAATAAAAGTATTTTCAAAAATTAATTTCTAAATTTTTTAGAATACATTTGTATTTTGGAAAACTTAATTAAATTTACTGTTACATACTTGTGTACTTCAACACTCAAAATTTAAATTTTTTAAAATATAATTAAAGATGGTGGAAGTGGAACAATATTTTTAATAAAAAAAAAATAGATTATTTGAAATATAAAATAGGAGTATAATTGTGAGTGTTTATTGTAAAATTTTCAAGTAAGTTTAGTTTATAACCTTGCAACTCATACTCTCAACCCAAGGGGCGTAGTCCAATGACAACTCTCAAGCCCAATTATTCAAATAAGTGCAAATAGTTTATCTATTTACAAACGATCCAAATGTTGCAATCAGCTCTCTGATATTTTTGCAATACATGAAGGGAAATTATACCATGGATCCTTCAAATTTAACTTATAATTGACAATTCTACTTTTATATAAATATTAAAATTTATTATTTTTTACTCTTTTATTATTTGACTTTTTTGTTACAAAAGTGACTATCAATTTTTTTAAAAAAATTTCTAGTATAGAATATACATTCCACAAAATTATTTTAAATATTTTTAGTATTGTAAAACTTATTTAAAGTTTTTCAGAATTATCGAAAAAAAATTTGTCAACACTTCCGAGATACAGCTGAATAACGAAATACTTTTTTTAAGTTTTTTGATAGTTACCAAAAAACTTGTTTATTTTTTTAATTTCTATTTTATTTAATTTTTTTAATACTTTGTTATTTATTTAATTTAATTTTGTAATTTAGTTTTATTAAAAGATGTACATCGAAAAACTTTTTCACTAGTTTTCTGGTATATGAGTTCACTAATACACAACTTTTTAACCGTTACAGTATTTTGAACAAAAATAAAGTTTTAGATTTTTTTCAAACACTTTTTTAATCTTTATGTACTGGAATTTTTTTAAAAGTTTTCCGATCTCTATACTAAAACTTTTATAAAAGAAAAATTTGATAATTTTCAAAAATCTTTTAGATACCAAAAAACTTTGATAATTATTTAGTAGTTGATAAAATAATAAAAAATTAAAAATAAAATTGACATTTTAAAATATCGTGGGGTATAGGTAAAATGGAGTTACATGGGAATATAGGCAAAATGGAGTTACATGGTATAACTTTCTAAGCAGTGGGTGTTATCCTTTAATGACATTTGTATAGTTTCAGAAAAATAACATCTACACACAGTTCAACATTCTATTTGTTGGGTGGGCTCACTCCCTAAGTGGAACTCACCAATTTTACTAATATTATTATTATTATTGAAATAAAAAGAAAAAGAAGAAAAAAAAGTTTTAATGGGCTTGGTCCACTTGAAGGTAATAAAAGGGATTTAGAAATCCCTAAGAACACACACAGAACAACAGAAAGACAACGGAAGAAGAACGGTTGCCAGAGAAGAAAAATAAGGGTTTGATTACAGTGGTGGTAACAGGTGTGTAGCATGCTCCGTTTGATCTACAAATTTAGTATGTTATTCCTACCACTGAGTTTATTACTTTAATATATAATTTGAGTAGTTTTATCTTCTCTGAGAGTTACTTTGGTTATAGGGTTGTTATTGTTGATTGATATTTCCTATTGTTATTAGGAAGACTCTTAGTGTACCCATTAATTATTATAGTGGAAGTTTTTATTGGACTAGATCCCGTGGTTTTTATTCTCTCAATTTGAGAGAAGTTTTCCACGTTAAAATTGTGTTTGTGTCATATTTAATTTTCTGCCAATTATTATTGCTTTTAGAATTGTATTTTCTGTTTGGCCATTTATCTACAGGGAGAAAATATTCCACATTATTGAGATAGTTATCGCTAATTATCTCTGATTTTTCCCAACACTATTCAATATATCTTTAAGTCAAATTTAATTCTAAAAACATTTGATTTAGTTGTTGGATTCCTTAACAATGTTATAGTAGCACATTTTTGTCTTGGGTTTTCAATAATCTAAAAATTACTCGGTCTTAATATTCGGTTATTTAAACATTTTATTTTGTTTACTAATTTTACTTTTTTAAAGAAATCAAGATATAATTAACATTGTTATTTGTTTTATCTTTAACAATTCAATAATATGCATTAAATTAAATTAATAAAAGATTAAAAAAAACAATCAAATTTATCATTTATTTGAGAGTTCAAGATTTAAAAAATCAAAATTTAGGAAATGAAGAGTATATCTACAAGAAATTTTAGCCTATACCCTTTCATTCATGTCATTTTTCTTTTATATTTTCATTTCAATATTTGCGGAACAGAAGTAAATGTCAAAAAAAAAAAAATCAAAAAACATAAAGTTTTTTGTTACACAACTTCTACTCTTAAAAATTTTAAAAATATTTTCTGGCCGAGAATATGATTTTTGAAAATCTTTTTTGAAGTTTTCTAAAATTATTGAAAATTTTATTTTAACTTTTTCAAAAAAATTACACTACCGGTAAATTTCAACGTGATATTTTGAGAAACTACTAGAAAACTTCATCTACAATTTTTCCGGTAATTGTTTAATTTTTGTAGTGGGTAGGGCTAAAGATAGAGACAAAATCTAGTATATGAATGATGCTCCTAGAATAATTCAGACAATATCACGTAATGTATTAATTATGAACTATGATATATTAATTATTATAGTGTATTATGTATGGTATATTATTATTTAAGAAAAATGGTGTTTGGAAATCTTTTTTGAAAAGTTTTCAGGAAACATTTTATGTCATATAAATCTTTTCAATGAAATTTTTCTGGTAATACAATTTTTTTACTTTTGTATCGAAAATTTTTTTTAAAATTTTTTGATAAAAATATTATGTACCAAAAAAATTGAAAAAAGATTTTCATAAGTAAAGTGTGTACCGGAATTCTTCCAAAAAAACAAATCTGGAAGTTATTGAAATTCTTTTTTCTATTTTTGAAAAAGATAAAATAAAAATTTAAATTGATAAAATAGTAAAAAAAAAAAAAGGATATAATAAACATTTTTATAAAATTATGAGGGCATAAGTATACAAATGGGTGTACATGATAAAAATGTCCTCTACAATTAATGAGACACAAAATACTTAGACTGTGGGACAATTTTGTATAAAGATTGTGAGAACATTTGAAATTTGCAATATTCTTTTGTACTATTTTAACTTGTGAGTTTGGCTTTAGAATCGTTAAATATGTTACAAAACAACACAGAAATCCGGTCAAAATTTATATCACAAAATACTTACCTCATCTCTAATACATATGCTTCTCTCCATTTTCTTCTTATATTCATTTATATATATTACTGTTAAATATATTTTTAGTCATTCTAAATATATTAATTTTTATTTTTAATTTTTTTAAATAATTTTTTTGAATTTTGGCACTTTTAAATTTTTTATTATCAATTTTAATTTTCTATTTTCTAGAAAAATTTATATCACATATTTCAATTGACTTTTTTTAGGACATATTATTAATAACACTTTAAGATACTATTAATTTAATAATTTAGCTATTTAATTTTAAATCTTTATTAATTTATCTATGATTTCAAATTAAAGATTAAATTGTTAAATTAAAAATTAAATTATTAAGTTAATAATATTTTAAAGTCTTAAAAATAATATGTTATTGATAAAATATTATAACTTAAAAAATAGATACTAAAATTAGTAATAAAAAGTTTAAAAAGACCAAAGTTTGAATGAATTTTTAAATAGACTAAATAATATATTTAACAAAAATTAGAAATGTATTAATATTTCTAGTGATTGGATCCTTCCACGAAGTTTACATACATGGTACAGATGAGAAATGACACATGATCATGCTCAATATATTTCCACCATGTTCGTGACTTCAATGAGTTTGTATTTTATTCATTTAAATGTTTGTTATATAACTTTTTGTTTGACCAAAAATGTTTGTTAGGTTTGTCAAACAAAAAAATGTATGTTAGCTTTTAATTAGAAATAAGGTTGTAGGAATGATTTTTTAAGAAGAGGTTGAGTACGGTAGACAGAAGATAATATATTACAATCATCTTTGTATATAAAAATTGTTGTTTATCTATAAAAGTTGTTGAATTTTAATGTAAAATTTTTCTCTTTGATATTGATTGAGTAATATATTATTTTAGTCTCAATAAATATATAACGTTGTTTTAGTCTTTAACTCAATAAAAACTATAAATTAATTATTACTTAATTAAAATATTTTTAAAAATATAATTTATTATTATAATAATTTATAAAATATACAATTTACTTTTAAAATAGTTTATCGTTAAAGATTAAATTGACAAATATTTTAGTAATTTAATGATAAATTTAAATTTTTTATTGAATTAAATACCAAAATATAACGTTCTGCAGAAAATTAATTCTATTTTTTTGTTTTTTTTTTAACTTCTTTTTTTGTCCGTCAAACTTTTATTATTTTTCTTTTTCTTAATAGAAAATTTTTTTTAACTTCTTTTTCTTTTTTTGAAATTTTCAAATTTAATTTTAGTGGCGAAGATGTTTTAGACAATCCTAGAGTCAACAAAACCTATCTATATTGACCCGTAAAAACCCATTGAATCTTTATTTTTGTTTTCAAACCCATTGAAACATGAAAACCAGATAACTATATATCACTTATTATTTAATCTCCAACTTGAAGGTAACGAGCTATCTAATATCATCGACTAACACCATCTACCATTGAGCTTCCTCATTTGATTGTTTAACCAAATTTCACATCTTTATTTTATAATTTAGGTAAAACAATACAAATTTAGTCATTTTAAATTTAATTTAATTTTTATTTAAGTATTTTCTTTTTCAATTTACATTCCTTTGTACTATTTAGTTTTTAAATTTTTAAGTTTGAAAATTTTCTCAATTACTATCTTGAAATGTTAAGATTTAATCAAAATATCGCAACAAGTTGATTCTCCAAGTTACTTTTCATATAAAAGAAGTTAAAGACATTTATTAAGTGGTTAAATTTTGATACTTTATTTTTAAAGTTATACATGTATTCAAATTGTAGACCAATAAATGTATATTATTTATAAAATTTTGATAAATATTTTTTAAATGATTAATATGAATGACATGTTATTTCAATATTTGATAGAGTTTTAAATGATCTGAAGTTTTCATTTGAACTAATTGTTGTCAAAATTAAAATAAAGAACTAACAATGCAAATATAATATAACTCAAAAAAATAAAATCGAAATAAAATAAATTTAAATAAATTAAACAAAAATTAAATTAAACTTAAAAAAACTATAAATATATTTTTGTTTGTAATTTATTTATGTTAATATTTAATAATATGTACTAAACTTTTCCAACTTAACATTTAGAAAAAATATTAAATAAGTCCTATTGTCAATTTTTTTTACGTGAATAGTCTAATGACTAAACTCACAACTTTGAATATAGAGAAGTGACAATTCCATATTTAAATTCCAATTCAAATGTGCTCATGAGACATCCTACTACCAATACTATAACATTATATTTACCAATATTATAATTTATTTTGCAATATGTGTGTTGCTAATTATACGAACACGGCTTTAACTTTTTAAATTTGTTTTGGTGTGGCATTTGAATAGGTGTCCAATTTGTATTGGTTGATGGTCAGATATAGTGTTATGATTATATTTGGATTTTATTTCCTTCGTATGTTTTGTTCCATTCTTGCACACTGTGCTTATATGAGGTTAATTATGATACAATCTTATCGTTTTAACTTACCTTTAAAACAAAATTAAATAAAGGACACACCACTTTTTATGGATGCTCTGAGAGCGAAACACCACAATATAAGTCACCAATTAATGCTCTCTCTTTGCAATAATAATTGTCAAATTTGTAAGCATCTCAAAATAAATAACATTTTTAATGTAATACTAATTTATTTTTTAAATTATAGTTTATAATTAATATTATTTACATAACTTTTAATTTATTATTATTTACTGAGCTTTTATGATAATTAAAATAAACAGCAGCGTAGCCTAGTGTAACAATGAGGTAGTGTTTTCTGCCCCATTTTTATAATAATTAGTATATATAATTCGAAAGGGGGAGTATTGTTGGAGAGGGCATAAATAAATTATAGTTATGAGCAATTATATTTTTATTAATTATCAATTATGTTGTGTATTTATAGAAAGAAAAGGGGAAAGTGAAATTGGGGGATCGAGGGAGAGGAAAAGATAAAGACTTTTGATTTTTTTGGATAGGAGGAACTATCGTGGAACAAGCCTCTCTAATTCTTGGTAGGGAATATTCAACTTAACGAGTGTGAATGCGAGTTATGTATTTTCTATAATGTGTGTAAATTTTGTTTCAGTTGTAATCTTATTTTACCACCAATAAACGCCAATTTATACAATAAAACGTCACTTTATATATATAAGTTATTTTGTATAAGGTTATTTTTAAAAATTTAGTAGAAATGGGAAAGTAAAAAATTTATCACTTGATTGATACATCTTTTGTCTTATTTTGATATTTTAAATTTTCAAGACAATTATAAAAGCGCTTTGTTAGCAATAAAAATTGATAAGACAAAATTCTTAAACAAAATGGACAATCAATTTTTAATAATTTAATTGTTATATTAAAAAAAATATTAAAAATATGCTTAGTACAATATCAATTATGAATGAATTTGATTATTTGAAGCAAGGTCAAGTTTAAATTTTTTAAATATTTGTTAATTAGTTTAATTTCTTGAGTCAAAAAATACTAATTTGTATTTCTTTTGTGTTAGTTTAATTTTACATTTAATTATATAAGTAAAAACTATTGTGATTGCTTTTTTATTTTTTTTATAAGTTGATTGCTTATTAGTTAAGTTTAATATATTAATTTTAAAATTATATTTTACTTCTATTCTTTATAATTCTTTTATTCCTTTTTAAATATCGTGTTTTTATAATATAAAAAAATTATTCGTCGTTTTCCAATTTCAAAGAATTATGAAATTTAATTTTGTTAAAATTATCACACTCTCATTTAAGTAATTTTATTAAATTACTAGTAGATACATATATCTCCAAATACAAGAAATACCTTTATATTTATTCGGATCTATCAAGTTGTGAATATTTATTTTATCTAGGTTGATCAATTATTCATCACGTGTCAATGGTGGGTGGATACCATTTTTTTTTCTCCATAATATAACTTTCCCCTTAGCAGCATCAACCTATATATATGTACATGATAATTAATCAACATTATGAAAATAAATATTTTCTAAATCTCTCCATTTCATATACTTGAAATGCAATATATTTAATATAATGTGTGACACGCGTTTACGCTATAAATAATATATCACTATCTAATATCATTTATATTCTTGCTTATAATTTGGTTAGATCGAAGGCATTTCTTCAAGCAATGGGTTCGAAAGAAACATTATATGGAGACTATATATTGCTTAAGCCACAAGAAGCAAGTATTGTGGAACTAGTGTACCTCTTGTTTTCATCAAACTTAACGAATAGAAAATTCATTGATTGCTCCGAAGGACTTGAGGCAGAAGAATTTCGACAAAGATGGCTTCTCTTTATCTCTGTTGTTTTACAAAAGGTTTTAGTTTTCTTAGGTCCTTCCTTGAAAATGGTTGGAAACATGTTGGAATTGTGGCTCAATCGTTTATCAAGTAATGGAGGCTTCATTCCTCTCGTGCTCAACTTTTTTAAAGGTTCATTTCATCATTGTTATAAATTTCTATGATTTTCCCATGGCCACTTTCATTACTTTTGTTCTTTGCTTTTTCTTACTATTTTGTTTGTTTCATAATGTTGCGAATATCATTTTGTTGTCTTGCATGTCACATTTAAGCATGTGTGAATTAAGATATTGGATTACATGACTTGTTCGTCTATCTATTGATCATTGATATATCATAAAAATGATTAAGGATATAGTTTGTTTAAGAGATTATTATTATTATTATTATTATTATTATTATTATTATTATTATTATTGTTATTGTTATTATTATTATTATATTTTTTAGTCAAAAAATATATTATCATTATTATTATAAGTGATTTTTTTACAAAATAGAAGTTAATTTGTAAAAATAACAATATTTTTTTTAATCTTTTCATTGATCCACCAATTCAATATAAAATCACATTATTTTTCAGATGTAAAAGTGGGGTCAACTTTTTGAAATTCATAAATTCAACCAGATCACAAGTTCATAATTAACTCTATAAATTATTATTCAATTTAAAAATTATTTAGTACTTCATTAAATAATTTTAAATAAATATATAATTTCTATAAAAAAAATATAAACTCTCAAATTACATAGTTACAATTTTTGAATTGATACATAGCTTTGTGAGCTTAATTGTTAATATGTTTAACAATTAATGGGTTAGATCGATAAAATTCAATGCTTTAAAAAAAATTAAGGAAATTGACTAAGAGTTATTCTTAAAGTAACTTAATCTCTCTTTTTCAAAAGTCCCTAAAAACAGTTTTGTTATAATTAGAATTTAGATTATTTTCAAAAACAAAAATAAATTAGATTAAAAAAAAAAACTATTTCGTGAAAAAGTAAATATTTTTCATTATATAATGTAAAAAAATTGAGTCGAAGTCATGAGAGCAAGATATATTGCATGATGTATTGTTTGAAAGGAATAAATATATATATGTATATATGTGTGTGTGGTGCAGGAAAGGTAATAACACCGGAAAGATCATCGGCGGAGTTTTTATCAGTGGTTGGTCTCCTTGACAAACGAGTTGATTTAGATATTCCTCATAATGATGCCAATTACAAAGGGTTACTATCTATCATGGCTTCTAAATTTTCCTACGAGAATCAGCAATTCATTATCAACGCAGTTACAAATCATTGGGGTGTACGTTCTACTAATTTATTATATTCACACAATATTTTAGCTACAAATATCCCAAATATTTTTAAATGAGAAAAATAATTAATATAAAATATGTTCGGAATATAAAAAAACATTTATGTTATTAATTAGTTAAACTTTTTCTATAGTGGACATGCTAAGAATTTAGTATATAGTTTTATTAAAGTAAATAACAACACTAATTTGTTCTTATTTTTTAGGTTATATATATAATGGATTTTTCATATGATGGATTTTTCATATAATGGATTTTTCATATTATATAATGTTGTTGCAGATGGAAATTTTGGGGCTATACGCCTTCTGGAACGGTAAGTAATTAGAACATTTTTACTCAAAAAAAAATAAAAATTGGTGACGTTATTTTATTATTTTGGTACTATACACAGCTATAATTTTAAAATGTTTGGACACAACAATAAAATAAAAAATAATCTAGTAATATTATTTAATTTTTTATTTTTTACTTTTATTATATATAAAAAAGTTTCATTAACTAACTTGAATTAGGAATCATGATTTATAAACACTGTTATTTTTTAAAAGATAGATAAATTATCTATTCGATGCATCTTACACTATATTTTTTTTTATAAGTTGACTTCTTAAAAATTAAAATATATGAATCAATATGAATATGAAGTGTAAAACACATGTATCTTTATTACATTGTTGTGTACGATTAATCATTATATAATTTAATTACATTGCAATAATTTTAATTAGAATAAATAAAACCCAAAACATACTGTAATAATAAATAGGAAGTTTCCACCAAAAGATTGTTTCTTGGAATGTATGCTAATATTTGGCCACCTAACATATTTATTTTTGATGTAAATGAATCGAAATTAATAATCTGCTATGTTTAAAAAGTCAAATCATCATCATAATTATATAACATTGATTATGACAAAGATGTTTTAGGATGGGATACATATGACATGGCATTTAACTTTTAGAAACATATAGAAAGACTAGACATTCTATTAGTGCCACCACCACCTACCCATCTTAAGCACCTCCCAAAAAGAAGTAGAATTCTATTTTGTTCGAATGAATTTTTTCTCCACCTTCCAACACGCATTAGGTTTTGATAATAAGAATTATAAGATAATTGTAAAATCTAAATTATATTAAAAAATTATAATTTAATATATATTAATAAATTATGATAAATTTTGATTAAATTTAATATAACATTAAAAAATATATTAATTAATATAGATATTGTACATGATATAAATATTATAGTATATATAGTTGTAATTTTAAGTTATATAATTCATTTTTTTTATGAGTAAAATTGTGGTTGTTGTGTTGTGATATTCTCGGCGAAATGTATATTTAAGTATAATATGTGAATCTGACATGTTATCTGGACATATTCATTACATGATATAACCAAATGTCATGCATCATATAAGTTTGTATGGGTAGAGTTTACGTGCATTATGTAAATTGATAATATATAGAAACTAAAATTTATTTTATTAATTTTTTTAATTATTAAAATTACTTTTTTTATTAAGATTTAATTTTTAAAATTAGAACAAATATCTAAAATCTTTAAAACGCCAATGAAAATACACAACTAAAACAATACATAATATCAACGTCATTATTGGTCTAAATTGAGAAATTTGTTTTATCACACGCAAAAATCTAAAACCAATATATACATTAGTCTTTTACCTTCATTCATATGTCTACTGTGGAAAGAAAAAAAAAACTAGAAATTGTGCAATCAAATGTAAGATGTTTAACTCCCCTAATTGACCATATTGAAGATTGGGGAAGAAGGTGAATATATTCGGGAGTTTTTAAATGTCTAATCTAAATACAATTATATTACTTTTAAAAACTTTTCAATTCTAAACTTTTCAAATAAAGAACTTTGTTATTGAAACACTTGTATTAGATATCAGACATGTATGGTATTGGTATTGTATTGACTGTGTGTGACGCATAGACCCGCCTAATCTTAAGAGCATTTGTGCTTCATAATATAACTCATAAATTTACATTTCTTTTGTCACTATCATTCATTTTAATTTTTCCTTTTTTTGATATATTTCTCCATCATATTCATGTTTAGGTACCTTAGGTTTAGATTTCTTTTCTCCCCATTGCAAATGATAGAACCCTTTAGGTAAATTTTAGATTAATTTTGAGGATCTTTCAGTTATACTAACAGATAAGGAGTATAAGATATGATACGTTAGCATTTGTTGAGTTAATAAAACAAGATTAAATGAGATTAACAAGATTGAAAGTTAATAACTAATATCTTAATGATTTTTTTGTTTTTCTATTTGTTAGAGAAGAGGTGTCATTTTACATTGAATTTATTATTTTATTTGTCTCCTCAATTGGGATAAGCACAATTGGTTAGCAAATTATTTCAATGGGAAGATACTTGACCATCCAAATGATGATGACATGCAGATTACCAAAAGTGTGGAACCACAAAAGCCATGATAATGCAAGATACCAAGTCTAATCCCAACTTGATTGTGGTTGCGTTTAGTGGTACACAACCATTTGATGCTGAGCAATGGAGAACAGACATTGATATCTCATGGTATGAGCTACCCGACGTAGGTAAGATACATGGTGGGTTCATGAAAGCTTTGGGCCTTCAAAGGGGCCGTGGATGGCCCAAAGAAATAGATGAGAGTGGCCCACATCCTTATGCTTACTACACAATTAGAGACAAGCTGCGTGCAGTGTTTAGCGAAAATCAGGATGCAAAGTTCATATTAACAGGGCATAGTTTGGGAGGAGCATTGGCTATTCTTTTTGTTGCTGTGCTTATATTGCACGAGGAAGAATGGTTGTTGGATAAGTTAGAAGGTGTTTATACTTTTGGGCAACCAAGAGTTGGAGACAAGAAGTTTGGGGAATTCATGGTGGAAAAGATGAGAAAGTATGATGTGAAGCATATGAGATATGTTTACTCTAATGATTTGGTGCCTAGAATCCCTTATGATGATAAATCCCTTTTCTTTAAGCACTTCAGTCCTTGTCTTTATTTCAATAGCATATACCATGGGCAGGTATGAAATGTGAATACTCAATAGTTTATGTTCCTTTATGTGTTTTGTTTATAGTCTGATTGAATGATTTTTTTTCATGTAATAAAATGCAGATTCTAGAGGAGGAGCCAAACAAGAATTATTTCTCTTTGTTTTGGGTGATACCTATGATCTTAAATGCAGTTTGGGAGGTGATTAGAGGTTTCCTTCTACCATTTATTGTAGGTAGAGAGTATAAACAGAATTGGTTCATGACGATATTCAGGCTTGTTGGATTGATAATTCCAGGAATACCAGCTCATATCCCTAATGATTACATCAATGCTACCCGATTGGGATCCTTAAACGAACATCTAGAGATTCAAAGACCACAACATTCCAAAGATGATTAATATCAATGACTTTGTTTAATTAGTTGTTATATTGGACCCATATGTTGGAGTATTTGACTTGGTGCATGAATAATATTACATAATTGGTGGGTGATCCAATGGATAGGGACTCTCCTATACCATATTAAAATTTTTTAGTAGGTCTAATTCATTCTTACCAAAACAACTTGTAAAATAAAAGATATGTCTTTGTATAAACTCGTTTCAAACATTATTTTTATTCTATGTGGAAATTGGATTTTCTCCAAATAAATACAATGTTCATGATCAATTACATTACAAATATGAATTATGATGATATAGACAGAACCCAAGATATCCTGAGGCAACTAACTAACCAATGGCATACGTCCATTTCCCAGTCCCACTGACCCTTCTCATTATTACGTGCGAGTATAATAGCAGAAGTTGGCACAGTTGGCCATCTCACGCAAAGAATTGTACTGTTGAAGCAAAATTAGTATGCAACAGGGAACAAGAAATAGATAAAAATCAAACTAAAATAGACAAGGAAATGCTATATTGCAGAGATTTTTATCGTTCTACTACAGGAAAATATTCGTACAAATAGATTACATTTGAACAGCACTGTCAAGTAACCAGACATGGAAAAAGAATACAAAAAGAGGCTTATTTCTAAAGTTTGGCCTACGTACATACATGTTATTTATCCTTGAAACCGAACCCCCAAGGGTGAAGCTATAAGGTGCTTAGATTTTGCCGGCTAAAGTGCTTGTACCGCATGCATTGCAAAACTGCAATGACACCAATTTAGTGTCAACATACTAAGCTGCTCTTTCTCTCCATCTTTCATTGATTAGCACCTGGCACATTTAAATCCTTCTGATATCTGAAACCTGGTCAGGCATATATCAGCCTTTAATCAACATTCATAAAAATGAACGGGGAGTAACTAGTTCAAATTTCCATGGTAAGTAGGTAAGAGAATAGTAAACTTGAGCCTATCAAATTCAAGCATAAGCTTTGGATGTAACAGAAGGAAACTGGAGCAGACATCTATTTTAAAACCTGTCAAATTAATACCCTCAATGTTTCCAGTATAAGAAACCTTTTCACTTACATAAAACTCAGGTACAATTGATAAAAGTGGCAACTTTTCAAAAATTCCAAATTAAGTAGACAATTGTTATAGAAGAGTATGTTGTTTTGAAGATCTTCGAAAGCACAGCCATATTAACTAACAATTTATATCTGAACTAGGACAAGGATTACAGAAAAAATTACCCAACTTCACTTGAACAGAAAAAAATGCTGGAGAAGCTTAAAAGGCATGACAGGTGAAACAACCACTCAAAGAACCCATCTGGCTGGCTCTCCGAAATGACATAACTTTGTGAGAAGTTCTGGCAACTTGATGAGCCTGGTTGGCTAAAACTGAACTCCTCATTTCTTGAGCCTTTTTCTGAGCTGTTCTCAGCTTGTTCATAATCTTGTCCATGGAAGATGCTCGCTTCTTTTCCAACTTCATCTGAAATAGCAAAATTGAGGAGATCACATTCCTTCTTCTCTAATTATTATCCTTTATGAGTAAGAATTTTTGGGGAGAAATGAATTATTAAGCATGCAGCTGTGAAATGAATCAACAAAAACATGATCCATACATTATAATAGAAGATTGTTTATGAATTATGATAAAGTAAAAAAGACTTTCTTAAATACATTTTTAATCCTATTAGACAGTCCACGTTATGCTTCACAATGAAATAGTCCATAACTTTGTTGATTTAAGATAATGGATGAGTGATCACTGATCAGAAAAACACTTCACTATCCCAATAGTAAAAGCAAGTCAATAAGCAGAAATACATAAACAACCAATATTGATTTTCGGTTAAGAGAGAAATAATTCAGCACCCTGAAAAAAGAAAATAATAGAAAATTCCAAAATGTGACTTATAATAAAAATATTTGTATGAAGGAGCAATAACTGCTTGGATGATTACTTCAGCTAGAAAGTTGTTATACATAAAAAGCTCTTCGAGTGGCTATTTTTATTTTGTAATAAATATGTTTGTGAAATTTCGTATTGACATTCTCCTACAAAAGAAAACACTAGGAATTAACCTCTAGTTTCCGCATTGCTGCCTCAGCTTTGGCCTTTTGCAAGTTCTCCCAAGCAGTGATTTTGGCTTCCTCCCTTTTACCCCTGGACAAGTAAATATTACTGGCATTTTAAAAACAATGTAAACTTTGCAAAAAAAAATCTTAATTGGTAAATTATTAGTTTTCTCAGCAGGAATACAATTGTCAGATCAAATACTTCATAAATTTTCTATTTTCTAGTTTGAATTGGATAAGGATGGTCAATTTGTGCCATATTCAAATAGTAATAAAGAGAGATTCCTAACAACTACACACGTAGCATTTCAATTAAATCATTGCATTGCGAATAACATAGCAAATTTAGTGAATTCATCACAATAAATTCGACAAACTCCATTTATTGTGGTATCATCATAAACTACAATTTTAAGGTAGCTCATTGATTTGGTCAAGAGCAGAGCGAGAAGGACTCGACTTCCAATGGAAAACTTCACTTCTTATTTGCAGAAATCATTCTTCTTTATTTAACTGATAAATATATTGAACAAAATTGATGCAATACAAAAGTATACATACTTTGAAATAGTCTTTGAGCTTTCAGCAATGTCCCAAGATGAAGATTGAGTGCCTGTTTCTTTCTTTTTCCAGCTGTCAACATTTTCTGAACCTCTACCAGAGAATAAAGCCCTGTGTTTCTTGGACCACCGTGTCATGGTTACACGTTCATCTACCTGCACATCCCTGATATCCATTCTAGAGAAAGAGACACTCTGCAACTCTGTGACAGGCAGGGCAGGTGGAGTGGAAGCAGAGAAAGAAGTTCTCATATTGGGAGAGGAGCATGAGCTACCCTCTGGGCTCATCTGGGTTGCCATATCCCTCCTTGAAACAGCAGGAGATACATTGGTACCCGCATCCTTAAAACCATCAAACTTCTCCTCTGTAAATTGGAACCAACATAAAAAGGGAAGAAAAAAAGTTATATCATGTGCACAGAAGTGTAGTTTCAAAATCACACAATATTAACATGATATGTCATCAAAACTAGTTATAACATCATTAAGCGTAATATTTCCATGACCTGGATTTGCTGCAGTCGAGAGATAGCGCAGTCGGCAAAGCAGAATGCTTACCATAAATCCAACAGCTCACATTGCAACAACAGTTAAAACAGAATGGCACAGTATGAAGAGTTCAGAAAAGAAAGACTATGAACTCATTTGAGTTTTAACTGAAACATATGATTTCCCTAGGATTGAATGCGCCCAGACAGACATTTCTCAAGCTCAAGCATAACTTGACTAATGAATTACATCAAAATCACAACTCAAAACTAGATAAGGTAAAATTCGAATAAGGGATATAATATATAAAGTATAGCATAACAACCTCGGGCAGGAATTGACGACTGACCCTGCATCTGAGAGCAGCCATGTACACTAACCGAGCGAGCCATGCAAGGATCCATTCGTGTGGGAAGCACTCCACCATTGCCACCAGAACTATTCGTAAACCCATCAGCTGAAACATTAACAGCTGCAGAAAAAGGTGAAGCTCCCATAAAATTCCCTCCATCAAAAAAAGGACCTGCAGGTGAATACAACGAATAATAAGCAACACCGGGTGGGCCTAATGGACCACTCTTCGACTTGGGCCTCCTCTGTGGCTGTTGAAGTTGTGAAGCCCTTCCAGTTCCATCACCCGAAACAGGACTCAAAATCCATCTCTCAGCATCTTCCCACTTAGAAGGCAACGTTCTCCCGTTGTTGAAACTCAACGCTGTAGCACCATTACCAACTTGCTTGCGGGCCCCACTGGTATGCAAAGGAACTCTTTCAGAACTCCAACCTTTTTGCATTGCAACACCACCTTGACAATGACGATAATTCGGAGTTCCGGGACTCGGAAAAGTTCCAGTTCCAGTGCCGGTGCCAGATCTCCGAGACGGAAGTGAACTCTTCTTCATAGCTCCGATTCCCAATCGAGGCGAAGAAACAGTTCCGATTGCATTTGCATTGTTCAGATCTAACGAAGCAGGTCTTCGACGATCTTGTTTCTTGAATAGTGCCTCACACCTCGATCTCCGATCTTGACATTCTTCAATCAAAGTACAAAAAAAAAACTCAACAAAAAATAAATAAACTAAGCTCGAATTGTAAAATAATTAATAATTGAAATTGTAACTAGTAACTACCTTTGAGAGCTAGAGAGAAAGAGTTTCTCGCCGAATCAAGTTCCGAAAGCTGATTTCCGTCTTCAGTGTCAACATCACTGTCTTCTTCCTTTTGCTCTGTGATGTGGATAGTGCAATGCAAGTAGGTAACAAATTCATTTTTTCGTTCTTTTTTTAAATATTTTCTTTCAACAAAAAAAAAAAAGTGGAAGTGCATGCGAACGTGAATGTAACGCACCTTTTGTTTTTTCTTCCTTTCCAGACAAAAGTGTTTGATGAAGCTTCTTTTTCTGTAATGAATCTGAATCTGCATGTTGTTGTTGTTTTCTATTTGGATCCGGATCCGGATCTGGACCGCTCCAGCTTTCACTCGGAGCAAAATCACCGTTCCCTGCCAAATGCTGCAAATGAAAAACACTAGATTCTCTCATCGTGTTCGTGTTCAAACTTAGAAACTTATAAGTTAAATTTCATTATACGAATTTCAATTGTTGTTTTCGTTAAGAAAATGAACGATTCAATGCAATGTAATGGTTGAAGTACCAGTGAGATTTCGGAGGTTAAAGAGTCATGGTCATGAGCATCGGAAGCGAAGGAGCACCGATCCACGCTAGCGGAATTAGAAGAGAAGAGACTCAAGTTTGATTCGAGAGTGAAGATAACAGAGTCAGGGCTTGTATCGTCACCGCCGGCGTTACCTCTTCTTGAACCGGCACGCCTCCACGACCTTCGTTGTTCGTTAAACCCTAACTCACGCATTCTCAACAAACATCGAGTCGCATTTACATTTGCATTCGCATTTGAATTTGCATTTGCATTTGTCAGAGAGAAAGAAAGAGTTGGAGAAAAAATAACCAAACACAACACACAGAGACAGAGAGTGAATATGGCGGGTATTGCTATATTTATTTTTAGTGTGAAAAAATAAAATAAAATGGTTATTGAGTTTTTTTTTTAATTTGATTTAATATAATAATAATAATAATAATAATATTATGTCATTGTCGTTTGAGTCAAATTAAATGTGTGTTGTAAGCATATGGTGAGGTAAGATATGTTAAGCTAAAGCTATGCAGGCATTTTGAAAGGACAATGACAGGTTACAACGGAATAGGTTCTATTTCTAGTTGTAGATCAATGAATGTGATGGGAGGGATGGAGTGGCTACTCAAAGTGAGTCATGCTCTATTGGTTTAGACTTCACTTTTATTATATCTTTTGATATAACTGAATCATTGTTTTAATTTCAAAGTTATGGTAAGGATTTGGTAATTTACTTATTTGAATTTATGAAATGACAAAATTGTTTGGGTCATCCATCATAAACTATAAATTATTACTCTTTCTTTATTCTTGATTTAATTTTAGTGCAAATTCTACTCGTGAATTTTAAGGGATATTATATTTTTGGCCTATTCAAAATTTAAAAATTAAATTGTTCGATTATTATTTTTTTTTTTAAATAAAAATGATGATAATTAACTCTTGTAAATATACCTATTAGATTTTAATAAAATTTATATTTTTGTGATTATACACAATTATATTGTGTCGGTTGTTAAATTAAAATCAAACAATTTAAATTCTAAAATCGAAATTTATGTTTTAAAAAAAATGAAATTTACCTAAAAAAAATTAAATTGTCTAACATCTAATTTAACTCTAATCCATAAGTGTATACATACACTAGTGCACCTTTAAGATGAAGCTAAAAAAACTAAGCTTCCCTCAAGTATTTAACCACGGTTAAAGTTCATATGACCATATGCCACAACTGAACCGAGTTGCACCCCTTATAAACTTGTAGTTTGTAGGCCATGCAAAGATATAAATATTTATTGTGAAGGTGACTTTGCCGTGTCTTTGGTTGAATTTTGATCATCTTTGCTAATCAAGTGTGGTCTTGAGGCTAGACATGTTTTCTTATGACGATGAATGGTACTAATTACCATTGACCGTGGAATTTGATCAACTTTTTATAAAATAATCATTTTTATTTTTTGAGTGAAGTGATTCTTAAAAGGTGAATTATATAAAATAATATTTGATTTTTAATTTAACAATCTCTAAAAATCCTTAAATTCCAATTCAGTTAATAAATGTCCGAATTGATATATTGAACATTATATTTCATGTTTGTATTAAAAACTATACAATTATTTATGTAAATTTTTTGTAGGATTAATTATTTCGTCTACAGTTAATATATATAAAAAAAAATGTTATATTTGGTTTAAATTTAGATCAAATTTATTGTCTAAAAAAAAATACTTATATTATACTTTATTGGAACGAGTACTATTTGAGAACCAATAGTATGATAATGATGATTATTATGCGAGGCATGCATAAGGATTCAGAGGCCCTACTTGATCGCCACTAATCATTCTTTTTAACTTTTGGCGTTAAAGTACGTAAATTGCTTTTATGGTTACCACGTTAATTAATTTTTTTTATCCATATTAGTATTGATAATGGGGGACCAAATGATTAGTAGAATCTTTGTTTAAACTTGTTTAGTCCATAATTCGGTTGCCTCATCAATACTAGAGTGATGGTGTAATTTTTTCTACTTCATGTTTTACACTCATAACCATGATCTATTAGTGTATTGTCACTGATTGGTCTAAAGTCAAAAGTATTTCGTAACTTTTTGAACCATAAAAAATTGTAACTTCTCATAAAAGGTATAGCTTGAATTTGAATTCAAATTCAAATTCAAATATCATTTATTCATGACATATGTGTAAAATTCATCAATGGGTGCCAAAGTTACATTCATCTAGTGCCTACTCGTGATAAAATTCATCCTGCATTGTTTTACATTATAGAAGAGAAAAAAAAAATTCTTCCGTCTTTAAAAACTATTGAAATGGAAGTTGAAAATTAAGGATAAAAGGAGCTAAAGATGGTTATTAATTATTTTACTATTGTATCAACTAATGTTACAAGAAGATGAAAGAGTAAATATAAACATTGTTAATATAAAATATGGATAAACATTCTTATAAACTTTTTTTAGTATAACTAATATTTTTCTCTTTTACTCAAGTTTGATCTTTAGTCATTGCAACTTCAACCATTAAGGGGCATTTGTTTTTTAGTATAGGATTTACATTCCTTAGGGGGTGTTTTTTAAGAATAAATATAAACATTGTGTTTGAGTATACTTGTGTATACTAGGAGGTTTGAAAAAAACTATTCATGGATATGGAGGTTCTAAAGAATGAGATAACTTCTCTTATTTCAATTATTTTATTTCTATAGAAAGAGGTAGTAATAAAATCAAACAGTTTTTTTTAGAAAATATTTCCATCATTATTTTATGAAAAAGTTATTCTTGAAAATAAAATTTTCAACTGCTAAATAAATATTCTCCTAATTCAAACTAGTTGAGCTATCTAATCCTCTATATTGACATCTTTTTTAATTGTCATATCTCATTTTTTTTTCTTCTATACATCTAGTTGAACTTATATTTCTCTCTCTTTTGTTATTTGTGTTGGTCTATCTCGAATAATACTTCCAATTAGTTGATAGTTTTACATTCTAAGTTGATATGTAAATAAATTAACAAATTATTATATGAATGTGAGTTTGGTATCAAAATAGAGGTCAACAATTAATATATCTTTTATTAAGGGGATATAATGTTCATTTGGTAAGAGAGGTAGAGAGAGCGAAGAATAAGTAATAAGAAGAAATATTAATAATTCATGAACTCGGATAATTAATGAAGGCGGAAAATAATAAAATTTCATTCATACGAAAAATACATTCGTTTTAAAAAGAACGGGCCAATGATCACTGAAAATGACAAAATGTGATCGAAAAAAATAATAATGTCGAGGATTTAAATATGAGGTAGGTGGGGAGCACAATTTTCGTGTTCTCTAAAATTTAATTTTGCAATCTTAGTAAGAAAGGAAAGAGAAAAGGAAAAGAAAAGAAAAAATATATATATAAAAAAAAAAAAAAAAAGTTTATTTTGGAATTGCCAGCCATACACCTTTTTGGTCACGACAAAATTTCAAGTCTTTCAGTCCATTTCTCCTTAATTTTATTAATTTTTTAAATAATGTTTGGTATTTATATGCAGGAAGGCTCGTGCATGTGATGTCCTATTCTGACAATATATATGGTAAAAGTTAATGCAGCTTGTCAAATAAATAGTGCCATATGGAGAAAATATAGCAAAGGCGCAATTAAAGCATTCACATTAGGTTATATTTGAAGGACATTAATAGAAAATAGTAATCAACTTAAAGTCTTAGCTCTATAGTTTAATTAATTGCTACCTCGATGTGTGACCTCATATCATATGCCATTCTGATTCCATTGAATGGGCCATGGGCTAGGATTAATGCTCTTCTGGCAAATCTTCGTTCACAAACTTCCTTAATCTTGTTTCGGTTAAATTAATGGATGATGTATTATTGTGATTAAATAAGTAAAAAGTTGTGTGGGGACAAATGCAGTACATAAAGAAAAGATTTAAGCGAAGATTGTGGATTATTAAAGTTATTGAAAGTATGGTGGTTTACTCAATTAAACTTGAGAGATATTGGTAGCTAACACAGTACTATAATTAATTTAACCTTTGGTACCAATACTTACTAATCCCTAAGAATTACCATTGATTTCATCTATGTTGCACAACATAAGTCAATTCACCTTCAAGGCCCCTTCAATAATCTTCCTAAGTAATTATTAAACAAAGAAAAATATCCTACCGTTTAAATGTTCTCAATATCCTGAATAAGTTTATATTATTAGGAGGATATTGTCGAACTTCTTACACAATGGGAAAAGCTACCTTCAAGGCCCCTTCAATCTTCCTAAGTAATTAGTATTAAACAAATAAAATATCCTACCGTTTTCATGTTCTCAATATGCTGAATAAGTTTACTGAAATAATAAATTTTTTCTCATTCATGTAAGGAGGATATTGCCAAACTCCTTGCACAATGGGAAAGCTTCCAGGGGCAACTATGAAACAAAAATAAGGCAATAATAGATGCCCAATAATGGGCGTAACTATTGAAAGATAAAATTTGCATAGATTCACAAAAAATTTATCCACGTTCACAATGAGATAAAATAGGTTGAAAATTATTCATTAGTCTTTTCTTACATCTCGACAAAACTCTCAATTATTAAAGACCTATTTCCCCAAAATATTTGCAGTAGTACTTGGCCTTAGACCTCCTCAGCACTTATGGACAAATATTTAATGCTTGTTTGGTTTCACGGTGAAAGCAACAACAAAAATACGGTGAACCACTGTAATTGTCATTGCCACCATAAAACCAAAATCGAATTTAATCACAATTGATTCAATTTGCCATCCAAATGCTATGTCAATCAAATTGATAGTAAAGCATGAAATGAATTTAAATAAACAAAATAAATGTTACTAAATTTTATGTTTGATCTTTTTAAAATATAACCGATGGAATGATGCTTGAAAGTATGTATTTCATTCAATTCAATTTCATCCGATATCTTTGTTTTTACCTCTAATTTGTAGTATGAGATTAAATCAAACTCTCTTTGATCCCGTCGTAATAATATCTAGCAAGAAACAATTATTTTTATTTTTTGTCATTTATCACATTCTTTGATATTCTACAAAGTCAAAAAAAAAAAAAAATCAATCTACCCACAACATTACCAAAAGAAGTTTTGTAGCCGGGCAACCTATTTTGTTAACTTCCATATGATCCAGCCGTACCTACAGTGTTCCCCAGCCTGAAAAATGAAATCGGATTTGCTGCAGTCAAAATATCCCTGCATTCATGCAGTTGGACTTCATGAGCCGTGGTATTGAGATTAGACGGTTCAGAAAAATACATATTTCCCCAAGCTAAGTATAATTAAAAATAACCGAGTTTAGATTTGAACCATCCGATCTCAATCGAACGATCACCAATGTCCCAAATGCATTCATGCAGGGAATCCCAAATTTAGGGAATTTGGTACCTGATAAATACAGTTCAAACAATCCACAAACCTCAAACCATTCTTTCTATACACCTAGGCTAAAAGTAACACAGTTTACATTTTAACTAGGATTAATAATAGCTATTGTGACATTCAGGAAACTAAGTTACAATCGCTCAGGAAAACGTGTATAATATATACCAGGAGCATAACTTCAAAAATCTCTTCAGCTAGGCTTTAAAACTCAACACCCTCCAACTGGTGCCTGACTGAAATAAGCTGTGACCGCTTTCAATTTTCCATTTAAATGAACTTTCTCCACCTAGAACCATGATAGAAGAGTTAATTTACTAGGGAAAAAGCTACCATACAGTCCACACCAACCAAAATAATGATGTTATACTGCCATATAAAACATATAATAAGTTCCTCATCTGTCAATATACTTCACATAAATTCACCAAGGTAATGTAGCACTGAGAACCATAGTGTGGTATGCTTTTTTTTCCCCTTCCCTATGTATACATGAGTGTTCCTCCTATTTTACATCTATTTCACATATTCTAGTGGTAACTACTTTAAGGTTTGATATTGTAATTAGTTTAGAGTTTATAAATTTTATACTAATAAAATTCTTAGTAGACATTAGAAATTGAAGCTAAAACGAACTTACATAGTTACATAGCAGTTTCTGAAGCACGGATGTAACAAAATGATACTAAAGCTACTGGTCTGTATGGTTTCTGTCTTTCTGAAAACATTTAATATTTACATTTTTAATTACAAAAATATTACCTTATTTCAATTTGTTTCGTGTTTAAAAAAATTTGCCCAAGAAGCAGTCACATGTTTCTTGTTTGCAAAGTTTTGTGCAAGAAACTATTGTTTTCACCATTTCACATACAAAACTTTGAAATAAAGAAACAAAATTTTTTGTTTACAATATTTTTAAATTTTTGAAACAAAATAAAAACCAGGTAGTATATTTGTCGTACAAAAAATAAAAAATGAAAACTAAGAGTTACCACATGATGAGTGAGAACTTGATTATCATAAACTTTATTTTATGGAAGACAGAGTACCACATTATGCACATAAATAAATTATCATACTACGCCTACATTTTATGTAAGAACTCACTGATTTGATCATGTTAAACTTTATCTCAATAGTATACCACAACACTCTTCACACAAAAGACAAACAATTATTCACATTCAAAGCAGGACATTATCCGTCTCCCCGCCCCCTACTTTTTGTCTAAAATGGTAGAGGGTTTTTATCGATTAAACTTCCCAAATAAAGCATATCAAACAGACAAAAAGTTGAAATTTACCTCTAGTGACCATGGTGGACAGGCAGATAGAGATATCTCTGCCAGTTGGTTGAAATCGATATTTCGTGGAAGGAACATGACAACTTTAGAAGCAATCTCCTTGGCAACATTGAATAGAGTATGTCTACACAGAAGCAGTATTTAGTTAAAATGGGAGGGAAATTTATGTATCTAACATATCTATACAGCAAAATAGTGTGATAGATATAACTAGAAGATAAAATCAAGATGAAAACTACTCCCTCCGATCTTGATATAACCAACAAAAAGTCATGTTTGATGGTCCAAAACATAACGAAATTTTAACTAACTCCATCAAATTTTGTTATATTATTCCTAAAATACCTTTCAATTAATTGATATTTTTCAATAACCATTTTGTTTTTGCTTATATACAGACTAGAGGGAGTAAAGACAAACATCTACATACCCATCATGCGGTCTAAGCATTGTCTTCATATCATAAGTCGCAACCTTTGCATAATCAGGTCCACCCCAAGGTGGTGATAGGAAAACAGTGTCAGCCTGCAAGACAATATAGTTGTCATCAACTATCCCAAAAGTGCAAGCTGTTAATATGAAGCCCATAATGGCTTTCTCAATATTTTGGACACACGCTTTGCAAATAGAAATCACATACAAGTTAAACAGGGAGATCATATACATTAAGAGGATACAGATGAGGATAAAATATGCCCAGTAAACAACAGTGCATAGCACAAGTATCACCTAGGTTTGGTGGAGTTAGGCAGAGGCAAGAGATCACAATTAAACAGATAAGGATGGGAAAAAAAAAACCTGAAGCTTTAATCTCACCTTATTAGAACATAGATGCTACCCATATTTTAAAAAGTCCAAAATATAAGTGGCATGGCTAAAACATCGATTATGGTTGGTATTGACTCCCTCGTGCAAAACAGCAAAAACATGTAAAAATGGAAACTTTGGTACCTTTAACTTTGGTGCCAAGTGGAAGAAGTCACCCATAATGAAGTCAATTTTATCATCCACCCCATAAATAGCAGCATTATGTCTAGCATAATCAATCTTCAATGGATCAATATCAATTGCAATCACATGTCTGCACCTGTAATATCAAATAATTCATTGCCAAGAATAGAATCAACAATCATCTTCAAAGAACTTTTTCAGAGGAAGGCAGAAATATTTTACCAATGTAACAATGTTATACCTACAAAATAGATTAGTTATCTTGAATAATGTTTTATGATGAAACTACATCGAGAAGCCAACATGAATCACTAGTCTACATAAAACAAGAGATTTTGTTATCATTTTATCCAGTTATAATTAAGAATTGTATGAAATGAATATTGCCAATTACTAGACTAAAATAAAGTGGAATAAATACATATATAAACTAAATACAAGGAGGAGGACAATATGAATATATCCTAATATTATTCACTGCAAGCGTGTGGTGACCCCAAGAGCACCTAAAATCACGCCATTTATACATAAATATTGCTCACAGAATCGAGCAAATGTTTAAGAATTAAATTTGGAAATTACCAGGTGAACAATCCACTCAGAACAAAAACCATTTAGTGAAATGGAAATATGCTACATTGTATACGTCAATATTTAATCAGGTAAAAAGAAAAAAGAATTGTGATGTTGCAGCCATAAACTATCCCTTGAAAACGTGAAGGAAATCAGGTAGGCTGATATCATCATACTGAATCCAAAACAATAAAGAACACAAAGAAGGAGGTATTGTGTATAAATGCGAGCATATCAACAAACCCATGAGCATCTTTACAGTTTCTCCCTTACTACATTATCTTGTTGTTATTCAAGTTGCTAAAGCTAACAAATTCTAATTTTCTTGCTTTTCCTTTAAAAATTTCAAATCATTCCGACTTTGTTGAATACAACACAGCAGTAAACATTATCCATCACAGTAACCAAAAAAAAATGAACTTATCAGCTATTGACACATGACTAATTAACACCCACTACTCACCGTTGTGCAAAATGGATAGCATTCCCACCAACGCCGGTGAAACAGTCGATTATTGTGCCACTTGCACAACGTGATGCTTGATACTGAGCAATAACCTCCGGAGTGACAGAAAACCATCCTTCCTCATCCATTTGTACACCATCATCAAATCTAGAGAATAAAATATATCTCTGACACCAATATTTGCCAATTGTAGCAGAATAAGCTTCAGGCATATTATCAAATTGGAGATCTGTAAAATGAAGAATGCTTATTATAACGATATATTGCTGTCAATTATGAACCGCATATTGCATCTACTGAACATAATCTATATGCAGGCATCAATATCTCGCATGACATTGGCATATTAGTTTTTATCAATCATACAAGCATCTATCTAGAATCCTAGCTATTTAACTGCTACAACAGCAAAATACTCTTAAGCATCTATCAAGTGTTATATGTATTTGACTCCTTAGAAAATATTGTCATAAAATTGGAACCAATTAGGTTCAAGATTCAGTAGAATAGCAACATATTGCAGAAGCCGGGCATACTGTAGAAGCAGTTTCAATAATAATGCATTTAGCTCAAACCTTCAATTTCATAATATAATTTCTTCCGCCTCTGTTTTCTTTTTACTTTCTTTCCCTGTTTTGATATGATAGGATCAAATTTACTATCCAATCCAGGCACATCAATTACCATGCTTTCCATTGGTGTATGATCGACCTCTGATGTTGTTGCTTCAATGCATCTATCGTTTGAGCTGCAAAACATGTAAGTTGTTAGGAGAGCAGATAAATACATCAGAAAGGCTAGTTGAGACGTCCGTTCTTGTTTTAATTTTCTTGTTAGAATTCTAAACCAATCACTGGCCTCCACTTACAAGCTTAAAGCTTTTGAGGGATTTGGTAAAGCATCACATCAGAGCCTCGTTTTTATTCTTGCCAATGATCTTCCAAATAAATTTTCAAAAAATAAACTTACGCGACAATACGGGACCTATGCTAATTTGTTCAAAGCTTAACAGTCCACAGCTTTCACCTAACATCTTAAGCCTTGACATTTTCTAACTCTTTAATTTGCTTTTAATTTTTAACATTGAAAGGCTTTAAAAGGCAATGTATATAAGCTGTCTAGGAAAATTTAGGTCCAGCACATATACTGTTATTTGCAAGCTTGGTAGCTTGTCCAGAAAAATCTGCTTTAGTTTAATGTAGTAATGAGTATTTCATTTATGCTTGAAGTAAAACTAGAAGTTTAGAACATAAAATACCTAACGACATGATCCAGGGTATTCAATACTGAGCAGCATGAAACTTCATTGTTAGAACTACTTCTCTCAAGATTCTCATCTGAATGTTGAAGAGATTGGTCTTCCCTATTTGTTGGAATATCAGAGACCAAATTTCCAACAGCTTCTCCAATCTCAGCTGAACACTCTTTGTGTTGCTTTCCTGATAAGCTCTCTTCCACCAAGGTTTCTTCAGGTAGTTTCATGCTGCTTTGTGTTTCGCATTCCTCTGCTGACTTTAAAACTTCACTATTGTCTAATTCAGTACATCCACCAAATGCTAGATGCTCCATCCCTTGGGGTGGGTCCCATGTAGAAGTGTGTGTTTTGACATTGTAGAAGTATCTTCTCATATAGAAAGTATCCCAGAACACCATCCAATCTCCAAATTCACAACAGTCATTTGACTGATCAATGCTGTCACATCCGATCCCTTCAAAACTCATGGGAAGCATCTCTGATTCATTAGCTGGTGGCTGCCATGTAGCAGCACCATCATCATTGCAAAAAGTATCATAATCTGTATTTTTGCAAACAATTGGTGAAAGTTCGGAACATTTATTGTCAATTTCACCAAATTCTATCCCACAAACATTGTCACCAGCACCTGTCAAATGGTTTCCAGTAGAGACTCCAGTATCTGAGGCAGATGCAATTTTCAGATCAAAGTCATTATTATTCTGGGCATCAGTATTTTCTTCATTATTTATACTATTATTTTTCTCTTCGGAGACACTATTAGCAAACCCAGTACAGCATGTTGAATCATCCTCTTCACCAGAGACACATTGGGCCATGTCAACTTCTGCTGCACCATCACAGTGGGATGGTTCACTTTGGCCCAGCATTGATATACAAGATAAAGGACTATTAGTTTTATCATGAAATTTAGGAGGAGAAATAACCTCCTCTGCACTCACTTCATTTAGAGTTTTATCAACAGGATTGTTGCAAGTACGTGGCTGCTTGGAACGTGCACCCTTCCTTTTGCCTTTTACTGGTCCACATTTCTATGACAAGATAGACAACATATGACTGATAGCACTTCTGAAAGTAATAATTTTATATATAAAGAGCAGGACATGAATAAAACTATGTCTTCTAGGTGTGTGTTAAACAACTTATATGAGCTTGTCTTGTATAAGGCATAAATATTTGTGTAAGTGTTTGTAAGAGCTTACACAAATAATCTATGGTATAAGCCTATTAATTGTTTTCAACTTATTTTCACAAGCTCTCTAAAATAGCTTACAAAAACAGCCTATACAGAGTTTGTGAAGATTTCATCCTCATTTCTGTTTTGATTGTAGAAACAACTTATACATAAACACTTCACTAAGTTATTTACTAAAACACTCCTTTATAGTAATAGTTTAGATTGCCACTGTATCAAAAGCACCTATTAATATTGTTGAATTTATTGCAAAGACAAATTATCAACTAAATCACACAAGAAAATCACACCTTAACTACCTATTAATCAGATGGTGGACTTGGGATATTTTCTTAATCCAAACTAGGGTTTGTTAATCAAAACCAGGATCTGCGAGAGCTAAGCTCATCTGAGAGCTAGTAATAGTTTGGTTCACTTGGCTAAATAAATCAATCACTTGAGTAAAATATTCATCTTTGGTACAAATAATCTCATTTTTTTAAAAACACAAGTCCAAGCCTGGTTCATTGCCTAACTTGTTGGGCAGTAAAGTGTGTTTGAACTCATTATCAGGGTTGATATCTATTGAACATAGAGTAGCCAAGCTTGAGCCATTACTCTCATTGAGTGAGGCCAGAACATGAGCATTGTCACTCCTTGGCAATGTTGTCAAATAGCCTCTATCGCCTTGCGGAAATTGAACACATCGTTATTGCTCCGCAGTCCAAGTTTAGTACAAAGTGTTGCCAAATAGCAGCTATTGAAGCGCTATAGCACTATAGTATAGTAGAATTTCAACAAATCGCTATTATATGTGATCCACAATTGACAACATTGCTAATTAGACATTGAAAACGCAAAACTTAGCTTCTATTAAAGCATATGTATATATATACATATATATATATGAGAAAAACAGTTTTATCTGTATAGCTACCTTGTTGTTTGATGTCTGAAAGGTGAGAGGGAGACCCAATTCATTCATTTGTTTGGTAAGTTCCAAATCCTCGGGTATGATAACAAGCTCACTCCAATCTGCAAAACACAGGAGAAAAACAATAAAAAAAAGTTAAACGAATCAGTAAAACCCAAACAAACTCCAATAAGCAAATAATTTTACTCATCATTAATCAACTTCAGTGAAAAAAAAAAGAGTGAGAAGCACTAGCCAGGAACGGGATTTGAGTCGTGATTGTTGTGATCAGCTTCAGACAAATCCTAATATGAACGAAAGAGAACGATATTAATAAGATAATTATGATAAACCAAAAAAAGAGTGAAAAAATGAAAGAAGGGAAATGTAAAGTTACGGAGCATAGTTGAGTGGATGGTTGAACCTGGAAGCCGTCATCCCTGTAAAAGAGGGTAATAAGGTAAATAAAACCTAATTAGAGAGAGAAGAGGGAGAGAGTGAATGAGCAGTGACCAGAGAAAGACTTGAGTGACTTTGAAGAGAGAACCGAGGGATTGGATTGTGGCGCCGGAGTCGGCAACGACCATATTTGGTAGTCGGAAACTGAACCGGAGTGGGCCGCTTTCTCTACTAAAGCATCTATGTTTTGTCTCTATCTTATGCAGTTCGCCCTCGCATCTCCCTGCAAATTTTAAACTTTCAATTACCGATAATTTTAAATATGCTTTCTCGCTTTAATCTCTTTTTTTTTTTTTTTAGATTAAAATGTTTTTTTTAAAAAAATACCATATATAATCGTATAGACATAAATATATAACATACAAAGTATCACTTGAATAAAATACTTCAGGTTTAGTAAAAATAAAACACTTCAGGTGTCTTCCATTTTTATTTTTATTTGAGTTAAAAGCTAATGTATATGTACAGGAAAATGTTAGGTGCTTTTATGGACCATAAATATCAATAATCTATTTATTATAATTAAGATTCTTTAAAAAAATATGTATAGAATAATTAAAATAAGACTATTTAATCTATCTTAAAATATAATAAATCACAAATAATTAAAATTTTAATAATTTTAATTTAGAATAATGTGTCTTAATAGATGCAATAATAACATCAATAATTAATATTATTATATGAATTATTTCAACATTATG
>JBBPBS010000689.1:2935227-2981048 GCA_037974835.1 Cicer judaicum
AAACTAAAAAATTATAATTTAATTCGAATATTTTTACATCCATTTTTTTGATATCACAATTATTTTTTTTATTTTTTCTTTTACTTACTCTATTTTTTTATATAACAAATAAATATATTCTCTCAATACACAACACATGCATATTCTTTACTATTAAAACAATAATTACTATCCAATAAATATTTACACATACTATTATAAAAAATTAACATCACCCTTAATATTTATTTATACTTTTTATTTATACCTATTATAAAGTTGATGACCCTTGAATTTGAGCTCTTAGGGCATAAAGTTTTGTATATAATTTATTTGATTTATAGTATATAAGATTAATTTGGTAATTGAAATTAAATAATTAGATAACATATATTAAAGAGACATCAGATTAATGTCACATCTTAATAAAATATTAATAATACTAATTATTAATCTTATCATCGTAAGAATATAAATTATTTTGACATTTTTAACCATCATTGGACTATACTTTAGAATACATGTTTCTTCCGACATAAAACACCAAAATTTTGCGTTTAAACTCAATCTTAGAAATGTGAGTTCAGCAGTTAAACCTAAAAGTCGCAATCCTTGTAAAAAAGAGGTAATAAGGTAAATAAAATATAGATAAAGAGAAAGGATGGAAAGGGTGAATGAGTAATGACTACAGAAAAATTTGAGTAACCTTGAAGAGCGAAGTGATGGATTGGATTGCAGTAACTTCATAATCGGAGTATGCAACGACCATATTTTCCCTACACACTATGGTCTTCAGCTTGCACTCTCAAACCGGAGCACACTGCTTCCTTATTATAACATAAATTTGTCTCTATGTCACATCTCCCTATCAAATTTAAATTTTCATTACCAATAAATATTTTTTTTATAATATCGTTAACAATAATCTTCAATATACATACTCCATCCTCTATCTTAAAATTATGGTCACATTTAAAAACAATTATTATTTATAATAATGATATTTTTAACGACATATATTATAGGAAGAGAAAATATATGAATAAAAATAATCTAAAATAAACAATTCACTTTAAAGAATAAAATAAATAATATCAATTGTTGAAAAATAAATCAATAGTTGATATAACTAACTTATAATATTAACTTTAATTTATTTGATGAATGAAATTTTTTATATATAATTTGTCACATTTAATTTAATTTTTAAAATTTTAAAAATATTATTTTACAATATAAAAATATCTTATATATAATCATAAATATATAACATAAATATATGGTATCTAGAGGGCAAGATAGTTAAAATATTTTTCCATCTATTTTTATAAATTAATGTTAGTAATTTGTATACATATTATAGGAAAAAATATTAGTAGCTTGAATTATGAACTGTTAGTATATAACTTATTCGGTGTTCTAACCATTTACTATTATTTCGGGGACATGTCTCTTACACGATAACTAGACTCCAAAGGTTTGAACGAGTGACAAACCTATTTGACATGTGGTGTGGGAATTGCCTGTAGTTAATTTCGAAAAATAAATATTGTTAATATTTAATACACTCAAAAATAAATTAAATGATAAAGAAAAATACTTATGTTATAAATTGTATCTCCATTATGTTTTGATTTTTAAAAAATAATTATTTGTGTGTTGTTATAATAATCTTTAAATATATTAAAATTATAAAAAAAATTAAATGTATATTTTATTATTTATTTTAGTCTTTAAATATATATTCAGTTAAATAATTTACTCATCATTTTTCGTTAATAACTCTAGACTATAAGATTACAAATAAAAGAGATATTTATAAATATTTTTATAATTTTGATAATTTTTTAAACTACAGTATTACATACAACAATAGTTAATTTTAAGAATGCATTAAAAAGATGTATATAGTGTTCCATTGTAAAAAAATTATATATTCTAGTTCGAACTTAATTTTAAGAATGCATTAAATCTATTGGGATAGAGTTTTGTGGCCTCTTGCGTCCTTATCGATTTGAGGGATTAGTTATTAAAATAAAACATGTGTGATTTATACAAAAATCGCTTTGATGGATTAGTTATTAAAATAAGACATGTGTGATTTATACAAAAAATAATAGAAAATATAATGCCACAAGTTGTAAAGGTAACTTAAGTAATGAGTTTTAATAACTATTGAGAAACATCTTTATTGTTTTTTCAAATTCAATATCATCTTCAGATGGAATATAATTGTTGTCGACTTCTAATTTAGAGATTCTAGCTAAAAAAAAACTTTATTTATACACAATTTATGACTCATTTAGTCACTTGTAGTAGTTAATTATATGTCATATTTGTTTTTTTCAGTCCCGCGTTATTGTTGGCATTAAGTGAAACCACGAGGTGGCTTAATCGAAATAATATATTTTTAAATTTTAATTTAATTGATAAATGTCAGTATTATTATATTAAATATATTATTTTGAATTTGAATATGTAATATTATAGTTGTATGAATTAATTACGGTGAAATTTATTATTTTATTTAAGATATTAAAAATAAAATATATTTAAAATATTAAAAATAAAATGTGTGGAGAGACTATCCAATTGATTCTTCTCATTCCTCTTTGATTAATTGGCACTGTTCCGTTGAAATTTCAATAAGGTTTGAGTTCGTATAACCATTTAACAAGGTCAATCATGAGTGTTCTCACCTAACTTTGTTTTGTGTTAATTATTTTATTAAATTTTTTGTCTGTAGTGATCGATTTAGAGTTCAAATATTTTCAGTCATATTGACGATCGAAATAGAGATCGTAATTTTAAACTAAATATTTTTTCGTCACTAAATCGTTCGTTAATGAAATTTAGAGACTGAAATAGCAATTGAATTATAGTGACAAAAAATCCAGTCACTAATTATCACTAATAGAAAATTTGTCTTTCACACTAGCGGCCGAAATAGATACTGAAATTTTGAACATTGAAATTAAATATTATTTTGTCACTAAATCGATTGCTAATAAAATTTAGAGACTGCAATAGCAACTAAAGTTTAGCGACCTAAATTTCAGTCGCTAACTATTTTTTAATTACATAATTTAGTTTTCTTTATAAATAAAAAAAAATATGAAATAGTTATTAAAATGTGAAGAAAAAAATGTAGAGAAAAATAATTATACAAAAGCTAATTAAAAAATAAATAAGAAAGGGAAGTATGAAATTTGTCCTCGTCAAATTTCTTTTTCTTTTCAATTTAAAAAAACCCTAAAACCCCTTTCTTTCTCAACCCACAAAGTCACCCTTTCCTCATCTACTCAGAAACTCAACCTTCAATCAATTCATCTTTCTTTCTCAACCCAACACAAATTTTAAATCCATTCATCTAGTGCTAATCTCGACCCCTTTCACTGTCATTTCATCACAATTCACAATCGCGAAAACCAGCTAATTCGGATTTCGTCTGTTGCTAACCATCCTCTCACCGCCATTCATCACGAACCATCATTTGTTGCTAATCCCCTCTCAAATCAACCCTCACAACTATGACGTGAATTTGAAGAAATGATAAATGAAATAGTGGGTTTGAGGACATGAATTTGAGGAAATGAAATGAAAGAGATCAACTTCGAGAGGAATTGACTAATACAAACAGAGCGGTTGAGTGCAACAACCACTCAATAAAACAACTGACGAATAGTTTGAACTTTAAACCCATGTCATATACTAGAGATCAAATTTATGAAGATGAGATTGATGGTAATGATGATGAGATTGGTGATCATGATGCTGGTGATTTTGATAGTAAAATTAGTGATAATGATGCTTGTGATCAGCGTGATGAAGAATTACATGGATAGTGATAAGTTAATTTGAAGAATCAATATGTTGCAATTTATTATGACTAAATATATTATGTTAAACTAAAATTTTATCTGTATTATTTTGAGTACTTAAAAATATTACTTAAATATAATATGTTATTTAGTTTTATACATTGATATGATTAATGCTTTTAAATGATTTTGATGTATGAGTTTTTTAGATATTAAAAACAAATTAAATTATTATTCTTTTGGATATTAAAGTAATGTATTTAAAAAAAACTGTAATATTTAGAGACATAATTAGTGATTAAATATTCAATAAAAATAATAATTTATGTCACAAATTTCGTGTATAAATTGGTAGCTAATGACATAAAAAAATAATTCAAAGTGGTTGTTAAATTAGTCTTTAACTTTAGTCACTAATTCAGTCTAAAAAACCGGTCACAAAATTCAATTACAAAATCAGTCACTAAATTAGTCACCAAATTTGGCCGCTGATTTATTCAACAACTAGTGACTATCAATTTATCTACTTATTTAAATTGATCACTAAATTAATCGTTATTGAATTTAATGACCGAAAAATTAGTGTCTAAAAATATTTTTTCTAATAGTATCTAAATAACAATTGTGCACCTTGTCTCGCTAACTTCTTCAAATGAAACCTATGCTTTAACAATTAACAACTCTATTTTGCATATAATATTATGTTAGACTAAATTAAGAGAATTAAAAAAGTTGTTTTTATATAAAGTTTGTTGACAATTTATATTTTTTACTAGTTTATCATTGAAAAAAATAAATAATTTATTGTTTTATTATAATATTTATTACAAATTACAGAAAAAAAAAATATGTAACATAATTAAAAATAAATTAATCTAAAAAATAATCAATATAATTGAAAATGTAAAAGAATTTTACAGAAAGAGAGACAAACAAAAATTTCAAAAGAGTTCTATATTTAAATGTAGAGGTGTAGTTTTTTTAAGTATTCCGCTGATGGCATAATTAGCTCCAATTGGCATTACAATTTCGATTCTCACTATCAAGCAATGCTACTTTGGGTTTGAGATAAAGCAAGCCATCAATTCTCTAATCCCTTTTCACACATAAGACAACTTGGTTGGCATTGAATCCCTTTAATTTAAAGATTGGTCCACAGACCACAGTGGCCAATATATAGTCTTAGTTGCCAACCAAACAAGACTCTTAATTATTAGAGGGGCTTTTAACTTTCATAGAGCTTTTAAATCCCCAAGAGCTTGCATGTTAAGCATTGGTCACCAGATATTTAGCATCTATTGTTGGTTTCCATGTTATATTGTCTTTAATGAGTTATAGATATAGAAAATTTTAAAAAACACAATCAATCATAACATAATGTAAAAACACTAAACATCGTACAAATATCATGACTATTATCTAATCACAATTAAATAATAATATTAAATTAAAAAATTATAATATATAAACTTTTTTTAAATACTTTATGATTTCATTATACTTGTTTTCTTCAAAATAAATATAGAGAAAACAAATATATGAACTATATCTTACAAAATTTTGATACAAAACTATAAGAGAAAAAATAATTAAATATAAATTTAAAGTATTTTTAAGTGATACAATTATATGTAACATGATATATTTTTCAAAATAATACAATTTTAATTATAACATTGTATGCACAAGGTATTACTTTATTAATTTTGTATTTCATAGATGTAAAATTCTATTATCAGTGATTATTATATTTTGTAAAAAAATGATTATTTTGTGTTTTAATAATATGCAGTCATCACATCAATGAACATTTAGTTTTGATCAAACAATTTATTATTCATCCTAAATTCTCGATATTTTCAAAAAATGTGAGTTTTATTTTTTATTTTAATTATCACACTTTAATCAGACGATCACTAATATCACATTTTACAGATCCGACAACGCAACAAGATGACTTGAGATCCAAATCCGACGCAATAATCTTGTGCAATGAATGCGTGATTTTCACGCATAACTATAAGAGCGTGACTTCGTACCCAGCTTCTAGTATTTGATTTTGTTTATCAGAGTCTTTCATTTTTCTTTTTGACGGGATTGAAAGTTTTTAATTTATTTTTAGTTGGTGGAAGTATTTCATTTCATATAGTTGTAGTATTCAATATTCATTATTCAATTCATATTCATTAATTGATAATCATAGACATATGGATCTCCGCCGACAATAGCGCTGTCCAATTCTATTCTATGTATCGCTCCACAAGTCAGAATCTGCTATCATGATGAATGTGAAATGCTTCCAAAGATTCCCCCAGTTCATGTGAGGAAAACGATGCGCAATCCCACTAATTACTATACCCATTCCCAACTATTACTATAGTGCATTCAACCATTTAAATATATATAATTAAAATTCTACCATTTAAATTTTAAATTTGAATTATTGAAAAATGAAGAATCGATTTTTGTGATAGATATATTTGAACAATTTATTATATTACCATTAAAATCATGGTTGTTGACCAATTGACTCTTAACAAATTTTCTATTAGTAGACTACATGTAAATTTCATCATAAAATATAATAATAATATCGATTTTCTATAACTTTCTATGAATATGTGCCTAGTCCAATATAATTTGATTCATTTTAAATAAAAATTAATTAAAGTTTCCTTGAAGTTTATAAAATTAATTTTCTCTTAATTAAATATTTTCTTTTTTCTTACAAGTACTGCTAGTATAATCAAGTAAAAATTAAACAAATAAGTAACCAGAAAAATAAAGAAAAAGCACAAATAGTTTTTTTAGGAGAAAAAAGCACAAATAATGAAAGAAGAGAAAAGTATAATATATTTTGATCAGGGGTTATTGACTGTGGTGCAACCGATTGCAAAATGGAGTTTCCAAATTTTCAATCAGAGTATATATTCTCCTTCCGTATTTTTACCGAGCCATTATTTAATTTAAAACATAAAAAAAAAATGTAGAAGAGACAACTCACAGTTACAGATAAGACAGCTTCATTACAGCTTGGAAGCACTTTTTATTTTCTTTTTCAACAAGTATTTCGCTCTCTCTCTCTCTCTCTCTCTCATCCCCACTCACAACAACACCACCAGCACTTGCACTAGCACCTCTTTCACTCTACACGGCACGTCGTTTGGAATCTTCACTCCAATTATTCATCGCAATCGCAGATCTCGTGATCGTCGATCGAAATGGACGGTTACGATGGAACTGTTAGGCTCGGAGCAATTAACATGAAGTATGATCGCGGCGACTTTGACTCCGGTGCCGACGTGTCAGTTTCTTCTCCGGTTACCAAACAGAAAGCCGCTGCCGCTAAACAATTCATCGAGAATCATTACAAGAATTATCTTCAAGGATTGCAGGATCGTAAAGACAGGTATATAACTACCTATCTCTCTACCTAACTATTACTTCAACTACTCGCATTTCACACTTCTATATTTTTTCTTTCTTTTTTTTATAGTATTTACTTTTAATATTTTCGCTTTGTGATCTTCGGTATTTAATATCTATAAGTTTAATTTGTTTCAATTCGTTGCAAATTAATAATCCTTCAGCAAGAGTTTATTAATTTAATTGTTGTTCTGATTCCTTTTTTAGCCAACAATAGTAGTTTATGGTTAAGTGTGTATTGAAACTAATTAGATTTCTAATCTAGTACTCTATTCGACGACATTTACATGAATGAATTGATTTCATTCTGAATTAGCATAAGGAGACTCATTCTCATAGCACAGGAATTTAACATATGCTAATATATTTCGAGATTATATGTGAATTATAAGATTATTTGAATTTAAACATTCAGTTTATCTAAAATTTGGTATCTGTGATGATTATGATAATGTTATATTCAATTTGTGTAATATTAAGTGTTATTGTTTTAAATTTGTTGTTGCTCTGTTTTAGACGCAGAGCACTTCAAAGGAAAGTGCAGGAATCTCAAATACCAGCGGAAGAGCAGGAGGTCATGATGAGAAATTTGGAGCGTAGAGAAACCGAGTACATGAGGCTTCAGAGACGTAAAATTGGAATTGATGATTTTGAGCAATTAACAGTAATCGGTAAAGGTGCTTTTGGTGAGGTAGGCGAACACATCAAGCAACGGATTAGTGTTAATTTTACTTTACAAGTTTTTACTTCCTTTTATGCATATAAGTTGTTAGCTTTTGTGAAAATGTAGGTGAGGTTATGTCGTGCTAAAAATACAGGAGAAATTTTCGCTATGAAAAAATTAAAGAAATCAGAGATGCTTAGCCGTGGACAGGTACCCGCTGTCAAACTTTTCACATACTACTTCAATGCATTAATCTTGAAATTACACCAGTTATTGCTGACAAGAAGCAGAGCTCACAATTTATCAGTGTTTTATCTGATTTGCTGCTTATAATTGCTTTCATAAATACTTTCCTAATTAAACGTACTGACGATGTGATGCTTTGACTTTTTTTGGATATACTAGTATATGGTAAAATTTTAACTTAACTCCCAACATTAATGTATTCGGCTGTGCTGCCTCGCTAGTTTTCATTTTATCAACATATAATTATGATTTGTGAGTAAACTGGTATTACATGGATTCATTTTTTGTGCTGTTTTTCTTAATTGTTAATCAGAAAATAGCATCTTATTTTTGCAACCATCTTATTTTACTTTGCTAAGAAGGCATTGTACAATGACTAGACTTGATTTTTCTTTATACCTTCCTGCTGTTTTTAGCAGTTCTATTGTCTTACAATTTTATTTATCTGTCATGAAGCTGATGCCATATGTGCTTTGACAATGGATAAAAAATGGAATAAAATCGGTCATTGTAAGCTTCATGTTCAATAATTATACAGGTTAAGAGCTTCAATGCAATAATACCAAAAACACTCTATGAAGTTAGTCTCACCTTTGGAGTTTGGAATCAATTTATGTGCTTCTTTTTACATCGTTATGTCATTCTAATTTAGGTGGAACATGTGCGATCTGAGAGGAATTTGCTTGCAGAGGTTGATAGCAGATGCATAGTTAAACTCCATTATTCATTCCAAGATTCTGATTTCTTATATCTCATCATGGAATATTTACCTGGTGGTGACATTATGACATTGTTAATGAGAGAAGATACTCTTTCTGAAAATGTTGCTCGCTTCTACATTGCTGAAAGTATTCTCGCGATCCACTCAATACATCAGCACAACTATGTACATAGGTATGGTTATTTTCGATTTGTTCAATTTGTGGTTGGCAATAGCCAGTTTATGCATAACAAACTATGAGTTGTGGGCTGAAAACTCTTGGAAGGTACAGAATAGCTTATGGCTTGGTATATAATACACTGTCTGCTCTGAAGTAGTCAAAATAGTAGGGATACTCTCTTTAATCATTGTCTACTCCTATTCATTATACTGTTGTAAAATTATTGTACAACACTCAACTGGTCTTTCAATAATGTTAAGAGTGTCTTCAGGAGACCAAAATTGTTTCAACAAAGCCACAGTTACCAAACTTACACAAGACTATATATAACGTATTAACATGTATCTGGGGGAATATTTCAAAATTTATTGAGAGTAAGTAGTGTTATGCTGAGTCGATGGTATTTTACTTGTAGGGATATAAAACCAGATAACCTGATACTGGATAAAAATGGTCATTTGAAGCTTTCAGATTTTGGCTTATGTAAGACTCTTGATGACAAGTATTCATCAATTTTATTGGAAAATGAAGATTTTAACGGTCAAGAATCAACTAGTGAAACTGAAGGATATTTTGTCTCCCCTTGGTTGATGCCAAAGGAACGATTACAACAGTGGAAGCGTAATCGTCGTGCATTGGTATGTGTCTCCCCCATTTCATGTTCCTCACTATGTAATGTTGCTATTGGTGTAACAGACAAATAGTTGAAGCATATGGATTAATGTTTTAAGTGTTTGTTTGAATTAATTTACTTAGCATTCAAACAGTTTATAGTCAACATATTCCAGGGAATGCCTTCATCTTTTTAAAAAGAGAATAATCCAATCCAAAAATACTCTTAATATTATTCAAAATTTATCATGCCACTGCTATGCAATACTGAGTGGCAATTTCGTTTGATATTTAAACTATGAAGTCTGTTAACTTTATTACCTTTTATACTTCATCAGGCATATTCAACAGTTGGGACTCTTGATTACATGGCACCTGAAGTTTTGCTCAAGAAGGGATATGGAATAGAGTGTGATTGGTGGTCTCTTGGGGCAATCATGTATGAGATGCTTGTTGGGTATCCTCCATTTTGTTCTGATGATCCAAGGATGACCTGCCGAAAGGTATTGCTGTTGATTGAATTTTCTATCCTCCCTATATCTTCTACATTTATTATTAATTATTCCTAACAAGCTGGTTTTACTGTATTGTGTCAGATTGTTAACTGGAAAACATGTCTGAAATTCCCCGATGAACCCAAGATATCAGCTGAAGCCAAGGATTTGATTTGTCGCTTACTATGTGATGTTGACTCAAGACTAGGAACCAGAGGAGTAGACGAAATAAAGGTAACATCTCTGATAGGTATAATGTGTGTTTGGCTGACTGTACGAAATGTGATTTTGAATGGAATTGTTTTTAATAAAATAATTTTGGTTACAATTGAGTTTAAAAGTGAAGTAATTTATATTTGAATGTTTTTACTTTAAAAGTTAGTTTGATCACTTGATGTAAAACTCTGTAAATTTCCAACTCAATGCATACGCCACTTTTATCACTTCTAGTTCAAGTCAAATCAAGATTTGGATTCCAAAATCAATTTTGCATGACAGTAAGTAACTAAACACCCTGTTTGATTTAGCTTTTGGAGAGGCTCAAACGAGATTTTTACCAAAGCTAATATGTTGTTGCTTTGGTAAAAAGTGCATTTGGAAGCTTTAAGTATGTAAAAACTTGGGGAGTCCTCCCTTAAAAGCTTGCTATCAAGGGGGAATAACCAAAACATTTAAATACTCTGCTAAGCGTATCCCATACTACTTGACATGGGACTTGGGCACCACATAACACCCAAGTCCCTATCATAGCACCGTCCCAAAGAGCCAACCCCACTTTACTCAGCCCTTTTCTGGTCAGTCCCTTCGTAGGTAGCACTTTTCAAGCCACCAGCAACCAACTCTGATACCAATCGGTAAGTATCTAAGAACTTGAGGTATCCTCCCTCAAAAACTAGTTTTTGAGGGGAAGAACTCAAATACTCCAACGATCATTCCATACTACTTGATGTGGGACTTGGACACCCCAAAATATCCACTAACCTATCAGGAAGCATTTTTTGGTTCGCTTTCATTTGACTATTTTCACTAAAATCATGTTTGAAGGGAAGCAAAATCAATTATGATACTCTCTACTGTGAAACCAAACACATATAGCCTGGTTATTATGAGGAATGACAATTCACTAAAATACTAACCATATTCCTTATTTTGTTTTCTTTCCCTCAAGCAATTTATTTTAGTTCTAGTTGAAAAAGTTGATGATTCCTCAGGAAGTCACGAAGTTAGTGTTATGCCGATAGAAGATTCCAGACACTATTAACCTGCATAGATCAACTTTAAACATATTAGCACTTGTTTTTCAGGCTCATCCATGGTTCGAGTGTATTCAGTGGGACATGCTTTATGAATCGGAAGCTGCATATAAACCTACAGTCACTGGAGACTTAGACACACAAAACTTTGAGAAGTTTCCTGATGTAAGTACATATTACAGGAAAATTTATGCATTGGAAATGAATGAAATTTATTCACATGCTATAATTTCTTCTAAGCTCTAAAATGTCATTTGATTATCAGAAAACTGAAATACGTAAAGAAAATGTGTCGTTATGCATGTGTAATTTAACATCCTAAATGGTTTAGTTTTATGTGTTCTCTCAATTTCTATCCCCATCTCCATCACAACTCAAAATTTATCATTCCTGCTAATGTTTAGTTATGGCCAGTCTTAGGTCTCTTGCATGGACGATACAGGAACCCCACTTAGCCTTCTGTTCAAACTGAAATGCAACATTGTATTTGGAAGGGGTAACAAGGATCCAACTCCTAACTGTTGGATCATAAATCCTCTAATTCATTTTTAAGGGTCAACATTGCTAAAAGTTTAAGTTGTTGGGTAGATGACATTAAATTGTTACTGTTTTATATTTTAAATTCAAATAAGCTAGCTTGCATTATCATCTCTTTGTAACAATATATTAATGTAATGTTGATATAGATATATGGCAATAACAGTTGTATACCAATTCTTAACGATGCTATAAGAATTGGTTTGGAGATCTATGCCTTAAATGGTCTGTGTTCAGATGTGATTCATATTAGGACCTTATGATATTGTTGGATGCATCTAGCTGATCTCAGCCAGTCGTAAAATGTTTTAGTAGCTGTTGTGGTTAGTGCTATAAGAATTGGTTAGTTTTCGAAGTGATAAAGAAAATGCTCGCTAAAATAAGTTTATATTTTTTTCTTTGAAACTACTATTTCCCCATTCTTTTCCAAAGATTTGAAATTGGATTCTCTTTTTTTTTGCTCTGTTTCAAATCTCACCCTTAAAATTTTCTCTCCCATTTTTCATATTAAATAGCCCTTCCACCCAGTTTTTTTCAAGGGTCTAGATCTTAATCGGTTACTCCCCTCACATGTCATTGGAGGGGATCTGCATCTGTGTTACAGACAATGAGTCAGTGACAGAATATTTTCCAAAACTGTAGCTTCTGGATAGTATTGAGCATTGTACTTGATTTTATGTCTTCAGTTTTTCATACTTTCTAAGCACATCTAAACTTGTGATTTCAATAATTGGCAGCTAGATGGCCCACCATCCATAACAGAAACAGTGGGACCTTGGAGAAAGGTATTTTTTTAAGCTTTGGGTTGACCTTATCTTTCATAGTTTAGTGCACTGCATTTTTTTTGGGTTTAGAATGTTAGTTTGATGAACATTGCAGTATATTCTGCCGGTAAGTAAAGTCTAGCCCAATCGGTTTGTCCATATTTGTGTTATTGTATATTTGTTTTTCTAGGAACACTACTTCAGTAGGTCTTTTAAAGATGAAATACTTCTGCTGTTGTTTTTTAGCCGTTTCCTGCTTTTTAATGTTTATTTAAAGTTCTGGAGTTGTGATATTTTATTTTTGTTTTTGACTCTGACAGATGTTGACTTCCAAAGATACTAATTTCATAGGATATACTTTTAAAAAATCAGACGTCCTTAAATCACTTGATAGTTCAGGTATGCAACTTTTGGTGCTTCAAACTTTTATAGGACAGAGCAGGTTATAGGAATTATACTTTTCTTTGGTGATTTCCTGGGTTTAAGTTTGTAGTAAGGAAACTGGGAAATACAGGTAATTATCTTGCTATCGAAACACGGGAGATTGAGACAATGGGGAAGTACCCTGGATCTTGGGAGAGAGAAGGACTTAACATTCAGCTCGAGAGAGACCGAGGGTGATGCAGGACAGTTGCAAGATTTCTTGGGAAGGGGACAATTTTGTGCCACTTGTGTAGATCATAGAGCAACATAAAATATGACCCGAAAAGATGATATCAAAATATATTGTTCTTCTGAATAAAATCTTGGGAAAATGCATTTGACAACAAAATTTGCTCTGGCACAAATAAATGCATTTCCATGCTATTAAAAGAAATGACGATCCTGCAATTGTTTAGGCATGCCTCTAGGTTGATACTCAACAAATAAAATAACTTCACCTTAGGATGACCAAGAATGCGACAGATACTTCCCGACTAAAATAACTGTCATTTGCTGCCTGAAATTTTTAGTATTCATCCTCAGATTTTAATATTATATTTTGCAGATGCAGATATCAAAGTAAATGGATCATCAAAATCCCCTTCTTTGATTTCCTTGTTAGGTATGATCATCCACACTTAATGCAATTATGCACACTAATAACTTGAGGCATGCAAGTTTTCACACTCGTTCATTTACTTTATGAAAATATTGTATTTTTATTTTTTTAAATGTATGTTAAATTTATCTTGACGAATAACTCTTTAAATGAATTATTGTCATGGATAGAAGATAAAATATTAGTTAATGAAAATACATTTTTGAAAATTATGAAAATACATTTTTGAAAATTATGAAAATAATTTTATGATATTTTCATTATTTTTAGAAATGTAGAAAGTTGTTCACTTCAAAAGTCTCTTGTATCTTTATTAATAGATAAAATTAACACTAAATTTAAGAAATAAAAATAGAAAATATTTTCAGATCGTAAACCAATTTTGTTCTGATGTGCTAGTAAACAACATACATGTGGGAGCAAAAGTTCTTAATACACCATGTGGAGAAGAAATGTCTTTAACTAATAAAATTTGAAAACAACAACACTTACTCTCTATAGCTTTGTTTCTTCCAGTGTGACCAATATTGGTTCAACTTGGATATTTTACCGCTTAGGTTTTACCTTTTAACGCCCTCTATGCATGCAGGGCGAATTGATTTGCAAGATACTGTAATTCCAGAAAGTGAACAGAAGCCAGCGACTTGAATCCAAACTTGCTTGTTTTGCTTTTACTGCATCGTGTATTCTATTAATTTAAGCTTGGCATTTGAAGATTGTAGATGACTAAATGTTAGGAAGCAAGTATATCCATAATTCAATGCAAGCAAGACTAGAGTAAGGTCGTGAATCATGGAGGAGTTAATACCACGCATCTCAGTTCTCAAAAGATGATTGTCGTTTGGCATGAAGTCAAGCCTGTTCTGTTCATATAGTTTCATTTCTGGCTGGTCAACAGTCAATTATGCTGTTAAGTGACGTAAAAATTTTGGCTCTCATTTGTTTGGTGTATACAGATATTTTGATCGAATTTTTGCAAACCATTTTAGTTTATTGTTTTACGAATAATATCGGGGTTCGCACCCTACTAATATATGATTATATGGAATATTTCAAAAAAGGATAAACTCTTGGTGTGTTTGTATCATGCCTTCTTAGCATGGCAAGAGCATTCAATTAAGTGATTTTTTTTGAAGTCAATTAAAAGAAATTGCAACTTTTTATTTTAGAAAAATTGAGAATTTTTTTTAAAAAATAAATGAAATTTTTTTGTCAAAAATGATTTTTAAATTCTTTTTTCGATTTTTTTTTTTGAAAATAACTAAAGTAAATTAAAAAAACTGGATTAATAAAAATTTTCCTACTAACTTTATTGTATCATTTCTACATTTTAAATTTCTCTTTGATTCTTAAAGTTTTCTATAAAAAATTCAGATGAATTCTGATTTATTTTTTCAACCACTCTTCATTGGTAGAAGACCTCAACACATACAATAATAGATTTACAAGTATGTAAACTGATGCATCCAATTCGCTCTATAGATGCAATACATGAAGTGTTTAGAAGTCCATAGCACCATCAATAAGCTAGACTAGTGAACTTAATTCACTTTTATTATTTAGCAAATGTTAACGACTCTATAGTTGCCAGGTTTATGAACACAAACTGTAAATGCATGTGTTGTAAATTACACAATTCATAATATTACATAGTTTGAATTACACAAATTGAATTCATAATATTAAATAGTTGAAAATAAAGACACATAAAGAACGCACAAATAAAATTAAAGAAACTAAATTCAGATTCTTGAAATAGAATTACAGAACTAAAATAACACAATAAATTACTTCAAACAAACACAAATACAACATACCAAAAAACATAAACAAATTCACATAAACTTTATCACTTAGACATCACCACCTACTTAACACTAAATTATTCTATCACATTTGCAAGTTAGCACATTCCATGTAAGCTTTCTTTATCTACGTGGACTACGAAAATTGTGTATAACATCCGATTAATTTGGGTTTAATTTCTTGTAGTAAGACCTTTCTGAAATAAAATAATAGTTTTTTTTGTTGTCATTTTAGTCCCTCATAGAACTAGAAGGGATTAAAAATGGTGCTAAAAAATGTGTCACATGTTCATATGGTGTGTCAAAAAATTGAACAGCTCATCAAAACTAATCGACTTGTAGTTGAAATCTTAAGTTATTGATTATATTGACTAATAGAGGAATGATTGAGGGATTTTAATTTTTTTTCTTTCATCCAAGGACTATTATTACATTGCATCTTACTTTCTTTGAGTTTTACTTTATTTTTCAATTTTTTTATTAAAAATTTTATATTATATAAATCACGCATGTAAAATTTTACAAACTAAAATCATTTGATATAGGTATTAACGATAATTAACATCGGAGTATAAAACGTTAAATTTGATGTATCTAAATAATATAACAAATCATTTTAAATTTGTATAAAATTTTACATCATAATCTACGTGATATAAACTTTTATCCCAAATTGATTTGTTTTTATAAAATAGTAAAATTAAAAAATAAAGAAAATTGAGAAGGTTTAAATTCAAAATACAAACTCAAATAGACAATGCATGGTGATAATATTGGCGTGCAGTGGTGGTGCTGAAAAAGTGTTATCACGACAGTAGAAAAGTTTGTTGAGTAGTGTACCCCAAAAAACTAAAAAGAAGAACAATATTATTTTCTTACCAATTATTTGTATATGAAAGAACGAAAATGCATAAAATAAAGATATTAGGAAATCTTTTTGCATTTTATGTCAGATATTTCCCGTAATAATAAATATTTTTCTGAAATTAATTTACAGTTTAATTTTATATCTAAATTTAAGAAAATTATTTAAAAAATATATTATATGTGATTGTTATTTTTACATATGTTAAAACATATAGTTTTAAATTGAGATTATTATAATCTTAGGGGCCATTTTCGCGATTTTTAGTTTTTAATTATGAAAGTAAAATTTTAAAATAAAAGGTGTTGGTTTAAAATATAATTGAAATGGTTTTTTAACTTTTGAAACGGTTTTGTGTTTAAAAAGAAAAGTCATGAATAAACTTTTTGTGCTTGTTTTCTGTAACCTTTCACTTGTAACCTTTCATCTTTCACTTGTAACATTTCATCCAAAACTCCAAAACCATTCTTATTTTGCCATCACTCAAGAGCACCAAACTTTCACCTTTTGGAAGTATTTTTCGACAATCCGACATCGTCCTTCTCTCTCAATCGTTTAGTTTCGGTTGATTTCTATTCATCCTTATTAATTTTTTTTTCTTCATTTATGTTGTTTCAATGATTGTTTTGATTCTTATTTCGAACATTTTAATTTTATTTTGATGTTCTTTTGATGTTGCTTCGTTGAATTCTATCATGTTGATTTTTTTCTTTAAAACATTGTAATTATAAAAATAAAAATCCTTCATTTATATTTTTATTCATCATTACTTTAAAAGACTTGATTCTCTACTATATTTTCATAAGATGATGATCTCTTTTATGATGTTACGTAAATTATTTTAATTGATTCTCTATATTAAAAAATCTTAAAATATATGCTTTTACAACTTAGGAAAAGTGTCATTAACTAAAGGTGTCAATTAGTTTTGAAACCGACATTATATTTCTTGAATCCCAGGTTTCTATTTCTTTAAATATCCTTTTTAATCTTATCCCAAATGGAAAAACACAATGAGAATTTAATTTTGTTTTCTTATTAGGCTCTCTGTTTTGAAATGAAGTTATGTGTCAACGCCCAAAAGTTTCATTTGTTAGGTTGCACCGAAAACAACTTTCACTTTCTTAGAAAAATTATTTTATATAATTTCATTTCTACTTTTATTTTATATCTATTTTTAATGTGTGTAACCTAGAAAATAATTTAACTTTTTTGTGTAATTATGTTTGCGAATGTGTGAAGCACAATCATAGAATTTAACACTCTAACTTGTTTTCATGTTATAATTTGGTTAATTTAATTATATTTTTGTTTGACACAGTATAATAATCTTCACTTGTGGAACTTCAAACTAAAAGTGTGGTAAAATTTCTCAAATGATTCATTGGGTTCATCTTGTTATTCTTCTTTTGATATCTTTCTCATTAAGATGTGAATCATGGGGATGGTTTTCATCATCATCCAAGGAAAGTTACTCTAATGAAAATTCTTATGACAACAAAGGAAGTTTTAAAGGCTCAAGTGCTGAATTCTCAATTGAGCCATTCAATGATCCAAAGGGAATGAAACTAATAGAAAATGCTAAGAATAAAATGGTTGGTTCAAATTCATGTTGGCAAAATGCTTATCAACATCTTTTTGCTGGTTGTAAAGAGATTTTGGCTGTCGATGACAAAAGGTCAAGATTAGCTTGGCATTTAAGTGATTGTTTTCAAAGAGATTCTGGAAGGGCTTCTTTTCCTCATTGTGACTCAAAAACATCAATTGCTTCATGCTTAAAAAACTTGGATGATCTTGCTCACAAGGTTTACCTTGAATTCTATCTTGAAACCAACTCCATTTGTTACCAATTACAGTTAAGTGCAATTCCTTTTATAAACCTTTTATCAATTCTTTATTCGACTTTTTTATGTTTTTGTTGACTTAGTACTAATATTTCTTTAAGAATTCAAGGACAATCACTATTTTACACGTATCTAATAAAAAATTGAAAAATGAAGTTATGCATATATTTGATGTGTTTAATTATGATTGTTGTCGGTGTAAAATAATTTTACACCAACATAAGCATATTCTTTAATCTCAATATATAATGTTTTATGTTTTTAGTTTATATAAAATGATTTTTTTTTATGAAACCCTGCAAAGTACTTTTTTTTTTTTGTTATTGGTCTTTGATGTTTGTTTTTAATCCTTGCAAAATAAAATTTATTTATTTTTAAATTAATATATTTGATTTTAGTCTCTCCTTATAAATACCGAAATGAATATTTATAGAGACTAAAAATAAAATTTGATATATTTGCAAAGATTAAAAATCAAATACAAAGTACCAAAAACAAAAAATGTAAATTTTCATTGTTAACAAAAAAGAAATTTTTGGTATTTTTGTCGCAACTATAACAAAGTTTTGTGCACATTTTACAGGACACATGCATTCAAACATGAAACAGAGAGACTTGTGACTGAACTAAAAAGTTCTGCTCAATACGTTGAGGACAAATTAGACAACATTGAAGAGAAATCACAACATCTATTACAACACTCAAAACATATATCAGATTCTCTTGAAACAGTTACTAGTCACACACAACTAGTAGCTCAAACAGTTAAGAATGTAGAAGGTCACGTTGATGTAGTATTAAGACATTCCCAAAGTGTTTATGAGCAAACTACACAAATTGCAGCATCACAATCACAACTAAAAGAAGGACAAGAGGTAATGAGAAGGAATTTAGAGGATGGTGTAGAATTGCTCAAAGAATCTTATAATTATTTGGGAAAAGAAATTGAGAAGCTGAGAGATGAAGCTATTGAGATTGAGAATGAGGTTATTAAAGTTGGAGATGCTATGTCATCAAAGATGAATACTTTGCAAAGTAAAGCTGAAGATATTGGGAATATGGCTGGGATTTCTTTGGATAAACAACAACTACTTTTAGATGGACAATCCACAGCACTTAAGGGATTGGATTCATTGAATGAGCTTCAATTCAAAGCACTAGAAGAAAGCAGGTAAGAGTTGTTGTTTATTTGGATGGATTTAATTCATATGCACATATTGTCGGTCCGACAATTATAATTTTTCAATTTTTAAAATAATTTGACACTCATTTTATTTAACTTTGAAGTCATACAAAAGGATGTTTGTGATTGATTGATAATGTAAAAAGTTTTACATCGTCAGTATATAAAAATTATTCTCTTTATAAATTGTATTTGTTGAAATATTAACTTAATAGTTTATGAAATATAGGAAGAGTCTCCAATATTTTGCTGAATATGCACATAGACAACAAGAGGAGCTTATGCGACGAGAGGAAGATATGCAAGGACTTTACCATAGACAACAAGAGGAACTTATGCGACAAGAGGAAGAGATGCAAGGACTTCACCATCGATTAATGGAAAATTCAAAAACAATATTGACCGCTCAGGTTTGCAATTTCTCATGGTTTATTGTTTTGAGATTAAAAACTATACACTATCAGGGTAAAGTTCTAATCACAATTTGTCAAAACATCAAACAATTACATAATTTTTTTTCTAATTTTATATTTTGATTATTTGACATGTTGATAAGTAATGATTGGTTGTCAATATAAAATTATTTTTCACCGACAATATATAGTCTTCAATTTATGTTGTTTTTGGGTGTTAATTCCTTATACACATGCATCCCTAATGATTTTAATCAATAATCTCAATTTGTAATATATAGGAATCTTTTGAAGCAAAGCAAGCTACTATGTTTGTTGCATTAGATAAACTTTTTGCTTTGCAAAATGCCATGTTGCTTGAATCAAGAGTGATAAAAGCTTTCTTCATTTATGCCATCTCAATCTTTGTCATCTTTATGTTGACTAGCACAAAACAAACCTACAATGTCAGGCCCTTTCTTTACATAGGTAAGTATACCAACTAGTGCTTTTAGTTTAGAAACAACAAATTAATTATTGGTTAAACATAACATATTATGGATTGTTTATTTACAGAGCTTTGTGCTACTTTCTTTGTGGAAGTTTTCATTATTCGTTTAATTGGTGACAACATGGAGTATCAGACATGGATAATAAATAAGGTCCGGTTATTTTTTATGGGAGCTGCGTCAGTTCAACTTTTGTATGTAATTTTCAAATTCAGGTATAAGTTTACAAAAAGTAAAAGTTTGTTATTTATTATAGAGTTTAATAGACATGCATCGTCAAAGAAAAATTATTTTGTGATGACATTCGATCAGAGACCGTAATATATATTCATGTCAGATGATTAATTTCAAACTACCTTTACAAAAGTAAGGTGATGTGAAATAGTGAATTTTCATTGGATATTTCAAATATTGGGTGATCACTCTTGTGTCGTAGAGTTGTGTTGGGTATAATATGTAACATCAGGTCATTCGACAACACAACTTTAAATTTTAAGTTAATTGTGTCTTATGGATACCGGTATCCAACTTTTTTTTATGAATATAAACATTAGTCGCCATGCAATTATAGTGTTTTTTAGTTTTAGATCTTGTATGTTTTTTTGTTTGCAAATTCAAAAGTTGTTACTTTGTTTCTGAAGTCAACTTATTGTGTCAGGTGCCATGATTTTATTAGACTGTGTATAGCGTTGAAGCTAAAAGCAACAATTTTCGAAGTTTCAAGCCAAATTCAAACAAAAAATTTACAGAAACTAAAAAGAAAACTTTATAATTGTAGAGACCAAAATTATATTTAAATCTAAAATTTATTATTTTATTATATGTAGATATTAATTTAATATAGAGATTTTCCAAGACCAAATTCACTTCAAATTTTGATTATAAAAATATAATAAATAATACATAATTGGTTGTTAATAATAATGCAGGGACTACGAAAGGTTGAACCATCAAATGTTACTAACACTAGTCAACAAGGTTAACAGCATGCAAAAGATAAATGAGTCATCTTGGGACTTAGAAACTACTGATTATGAAGATTGGTCTCAATGGATAGATGCAGATTTACCTGATGATGTGAATTGCCTTGATGATCCTGATTTTATAATTCCAGAAGAAGTTTCAGAGAATTCAATCACAACCACTTCAATTGCAAAAAATTATAATTTACGCTTGCGCAATCAACATTAATCTTTCCACTACCACAAATACACAACTGTTTCATCTATGTACAATACTTACTCTAATTGTTTTCGTTAATTTATTTTATGGATTTTATATAAATTTATTTTTGGAAATTTTGTACAATTAATGCGGTCAAATTTGAATTATTTCAATGAATCTTGCACCAATATTTAGTTTTTTCTTTATATCTCTATTAAAAATATTTGGCTTGTATGTATGTGAACCAACAGTAAAATAATCGACATTTGTGCTTATGATGTGCTAAAATTGTAAAATATTTTTGATTTGATTAATTAATTTAAAATGAACAATTTACTTTACGGAATAAAATGAGTAATATTATCTATTGACGATCAAATGAATAAATGACATTATGTATACATAAATGATCAAATCGGTAGTAATATTAATAATTCATTCATTTACTTTACTAATTTCTCACTTTAAATGAATCAAATTCAAATATTTAATATTTTTAGTGCATGCAGATTAAACTGTATCTATTGTAATTATTAGAGAAGTTTTTTTTTTTTAATGTAATCACATAGTTGACTTCTCATCGTTTGCAAGAATTATATTTCTTTAAACAAAACTTTATGTTGGAGTTCACGATCTTTTAAAACTCAACTAAATTTAAGATCAACTAGAAAATAAATGATAAATAGTACTCCATCATGGTACTATTATAAGAGAAAATGCTTTAATTATGTTAGTCACTATTAATACAAGTGAAAGTTACTTTTGAATCATATAATGTTATTATTTTAGTATGCACTGATACTGTAAATCAATTTTATATTATTAGTTAATATAAATTATTGATTTTATTATCTCACCACATAATTATAACTTCCATTAATCAACAAACTATACGAAGAATAACTTGTTTGCACTAAGCATGAAATCAAAGAATGCTCCCCCCTTCTAAGACGCATCTAATTTTTCTTCTAACGTTCAACTCTGATGCAACCAAAATTTTTATTTAGGATTCACTCTGCTTTTAGCATATTAGTTGATAATTTTTAAATTAACCTATAATGTTTCACAATTAAAGAAAAATAAAAACATAAAGAATCAAAATATTATGCTTTAAGCTATTTATATCAAAATATTTTGTCACAAAATGAAACTATGTTTTACAAATGTTTAACTTGTTTGAGAAGAGAATGCACCATTAATGATTCATGTGTGGATAAAGAATCACCACCGGATTGATCATCGGTGGGAATAAAATGTGCCACTAATATGATTCATATGTGAGAACAGAGTTACCACCAGATTGATTGTCAGTAGGAATAAAAGACGTCACTAATATGATTCATATGGGAATAGAGTCACCACCAAATTAATCGTCATTGGGAATAAAAGGATCGTTTGAGAAAATGATACATGTCCTTCAAATCAAGTTCCCACAGTAGTAGCCCAATATGCGTAATTGGAAAAACTGGCCATTTTTTCGCTAAATGAGCGAAAAAGTAGTGAAAATGAAATCACAAGAAAAAACAACAGATATAGTGTCGGACATGGCAATCTATGCGAAAGGAAGATGAAGGGTTGAAGATAAATCACAAAAAGATGGTAAACACCTCGAAATGTGGCAGAGGGGCTCCTAATGTGATCGACGCTCAAAAACGGTAGCTAAAAGAACTGCACGCACGAGTTTTGTGGCAGCATGTGGGGCCCATACACAAAGAAGGTGGAGGTGTGTGTGGTGGTTGTTGGTGACTAAAAAGCACCGTTGTGCTCATCAGAGGATTGCGTAGTGGTTTATGGTAGTTTTAGGTAGTGGATCGCACTAGAAAAGGTGCATATAGTGTTGGCACAACAATAACAGTGTAAATAAGCACAAAACTATGGAAAAAATTATGATTATGACACAACTGCAAAATGCAGAGAAGACAACAGAAGGGTCGTAGGAGTTGGTATATATTTAGTAGAAAATGTGATTTGAAAGACTTAAAAGATAAAAGACTTTATTTCTAAAAGCTTGTAACTTATACCTTTGAAGTTGGTAATTGATGGTTTAGAAAATTCTAAAAAATTATTTCTATGTTGTGAAAAGTTTGTCAAACAAAACAATGTCTAATGGTTGTAAATTGAATATGATTGAGTTTTTAAAAGCTATCAATTTGGATCAAATTATTGTACTTGAAAAATAAATTTGAGAATTTAAATATATTAATCAAGGTGTTTCAACCTAAGACTATTTAGTTTGATATAAGAGATATATATTAGGCTTTATGACTCTAAAATTTGTTTTATGGTTTTGATTGAGATTTGAAACTATAAAAAATTTGGTCATTGACACTTTTGAGGAAAAATCGTTGAAAATAAAAAGTGTTGGTGTTTTAAAGGTTTAAATTAGTAAGTATTATTTTTGCCTAAGTTTTGGACCAAGTTCATTCTAATTCAATATAAAATTATTGTGTTGAGTTAGTTTGGGGAAAAGTAAATCTTAGGGTTATTTTATAAAGCAGGCCGAATTAGTGAGGCTTGTTTAGGTTCAAATTTCATTTTAACTTAGTAAAATTTACTTTACTAAAGGTTAAGAGGAATAGAAGAAATTTGAGACCTTGTTGATTGGAAAGTTTGATAATCTTGAGTAACATAACTTTGCTTATTAAGGAAGCATGTTTAGGTAAGAGCTCCTTCTACTTTGTAGTACAACATATTTAGGTTATACTTGTTGGTGGTGTTATACTACTTGGTGCTTGACTCCTTGGTGTTTGTTTTTGATTCTTCGGTTTCTTGGTTTATGTGATTATTACTAAATAATGTGGTGAATTCATATGATGTGGTGAATTTACCATGAATTGCTTATGACATGGTGATTATGATATAATGCATCATTGATCATATATTTGGGAGTATATATATGTTCATGCATATATATAGAGTAAGTGGTGTTCATTATTGATTCAAGTCACAGTGGCATCCATAATTAGTTGGAGTCACAGTGAAACGTCCATAATTGGTTGGAGACACACGAGTCATCTTAAATATCATGAGAAATATGCATGCTTTATTAATTGTTGCTTATATTTTGATAATTGTTAATTGTTATGTGTTATTTTGGTTGATAACCCTTTACATGTTGTGGATTGGTTGAATGCCGCCAATTATTAGGATTCGTTTGTGGAGAGTTCGAGATGATGTTGAAGGTGTAGTAGAGTCATGACTTCGATTAGCAATTCAACGCGGACAGTTGGATGTAGCTAGTAGGTCACCTTTGATTGAGAGTGTATGATCAGTTTGGAGGTATTCGTGTTATTAGTGTGGATAACCTTTGATTGTTTTATTATTTACATTATCATAATTTACATTCGAAATAAAATGTTTCATTTTGGAAGTTTCTCTTACCTTGAAAACACATTGTTAATTAATTTTCTTTATAGGATTTTTGATGTAAATGTGAATTTCTAATATAAATATTCAATCTTTATGTAGTTTATATGAAACAGTCGTAGATTCAATCTCCACCCTAAAAAAATACTAATAACATGAACAATACTAATTACTAATATTAGTCGTTACCAAAATAAACTTGGAAAAAGTTATATGTAATTGATTATAAAGGTAATTTTGTCAATTAAATATGATACATATGTTGGAGTTTGGTCGAATTCGAAGAATCTTAAAAAACTCTCATATTGTTTTCAATTGTAAAGGAAGAAAGAGACCAAAGCTATATATAAGATGTAGTTCTTCGTTACAAGATGCATCAGTTAGTAATAGTTTCAGTTTATATATGACTTTATTTCTTTCTCAATTTTTTTTAGAGTTTTATGAGGCGTAGTTATATATTTTCTTTGAAGTGTGTGGTTATATTGGGGATACGAGGTATTTTTTAGAAGTTTATGTGTTGTAATAATGTTCACATGTTGTTATTCTCTAGTTGTGGTTTCTTATTTTGTTTTGGAGTTTTCAGGTTATGTTTTTATGTTTTGTGATTGTGTTCCTTTAGTTTTCCTATGTTTGTTTTCCCCAACATCAGGTATCAAAGATTTTGGTTCGGTTTAGAGAAATAGAACTCTTAGTATATTATATGGTTGCTGAAGAACTTCTCTTTGAATTTAATAAAAAAACATTGAACTTTTAAGTAATATACATTTTATTTGCTCATATGAATCTCTAAAAACACATTACCGTAAGGAACTTGATGTTTATGAAGGTTGCTATTATTTGTATTGAAAAATGATGCAAGCTTTAGTTTCAGCAAAGTTTCTTTTCCTTATTAAAGAGTCATTCCTTATGAGAAAGACTTTAATAGATTCTAGATATCATCAATTGTTGCTCAATATTATATCTTAATATTTAGAGAGGTGTTAATTTTTGTTTTAGAACTAAAGATTGATGAAATAATAAATGTTAGCGATATATACTTTGCAAATTTAAAGTGAAAATGGATTGAAATATTTTGGTAAACTAGTCTAGTGGCTAGATTCACATGTGGAAAAGAAATCTTGGATTCGAATCTGAATCTTTGAATGTCATTGTTCTTGTTACATCTATTAAGTTATTAAGGATTATAAATTTTTTCAAGAATTATTTTCTTTCACCAACTGATATGAGGTTCTCTATAAATAGAGACACTTTAGAGACAAAAAAGAAGAAGACAAATCTCATGTTAAATGAGTCAAATTTTTGTCAAAAATATTTTTGAGTAATTTCTTCTTTTCTCTAGTGCACGAGAGTAAATGAATGAATTTTATTCTATAAACTATCATTGATCGATAAGTTTGATGTGAATGTACAGTTCGCTTCAAGCATTTCAAAGTATCCTAATGAGAATTCTTTAGTTAATTCGTTTGCATCTAAATACAGAGACTAGTGGAACAAATCGAACCTAAACTTTAGTTTTATAGACACGCTTTAGAATTTATTTGTGTAACCTTCATCATCATTTGTTTCATCTTCTTCTTGTTCAAGATTTGCATCATACCCAAAAAAAAAATGGTCCAACAATCTTAAGGTTTGATTTTCAATTTATCTTTATTAATAATAGCTTCAATTTTGGAGGAAATGGTATATGTCTATAACAAAAGCACTAAATGATAAGGTCGGATATCTTAAACATATAAGTGTCAATGACAGCTTTCTAGAAAGTTTAGAAAGATTCTAACGGTGATAGCTTAAAGAGGGATTCGAAAAATACTCAAAGCCTGAAGAGAAGAAGTAAATAATATTTGTATGCTATTATTAAAATAGTGAATTCAATCTTCGATTGTACTGAGGAAAATCTTTTTGTTAGGAGAAGACTAGATGTAGCAACAATAATGTTGCGAAGTAGTATAAAAATACATGTGTCCCATCTCTATTTCCATTTTGTTATTTAATCTAAGTTCTATATGATTCAACTTTATTTCACTTAAACTATTTTATAATTATAAGTTGAATGATTTGATTAATAACATATCTTTATTTTTAAACAACTCAAATAATTTTTAAAAATGGAAAAAATACAATTTTAACCTCTCATTTGTTTTTCAACACATTCATACATATCATGATATACAAGACTCATCAACTAATTATCACAATTATCATCAATGATGCAATGCAAAATCTATCACACCTACTTCAATAAATCATAGATCTACTATCTTCGAGTTGATACGGGTAGAGAAGTCACCTCCTACCCCACAAATTGGTGTGTCTAGTCACGATAACCGCATAGGCCTTCAATATATGATTCTATCATTGTTCAACCTCGTATTATCCTTAAGGCATTTGAGGCTACTCCCATAAAGACGGCTATCTTTATATTGGTTGGGATGAGATCCTCCATAGTTTTACCCAATCTTTTCAAAGTTAATGTTGTGTATTTTAAATGTGTAAATAAACACGAACAATAACAAGTAGTAAGGATTGATTTAATGAAATTAGCTCTTACAAACCATTTAATCTAAAACTAAGAGATTCTTTATGTTGTTACCTGAAGTTCAAGTATTAGAAGGAAGGAGAAAATAGGCACGTGTTCATCATATAGCTAGCATTCTTCTCTTATCTAATAGTTGCCCATTCCCTTGTCTGCTATTCCTAGAACTAATCCTTAGAAACTGTTTCCACAAAATTGATTTTGTCATTGTTTTCAATACTTTTTTAACATATTTAAATTCAAATTGTATGTTTTAAATATTTAAAACAAGATTTGATTAAGTTTTGAAGAAAATTTGATCAAGATTTATATACAACAAAATATAAACAAAATCAATCTGAAATATTTACAAACTCAATATAAACAAAATAGGAACAAAATCAATGTGTGAATTTACAAATTCAATCTAAACAAGATACATCTCAAAATTGAACAAGGACTAAATTGAAACCCACAGGAACACACGTTACCAGCGGATTTCTTAGCGGAACTATATTCCCACGTAAAACCTTTGTGGATAACTGTTTTCTGAGGATTTCTGAAACCGCATGTAAGATACTTGCGGATAAATCCGAAGGAAAAGTAAATAAATTCAGCAGCAAATATTAAGGAAACGTAAAGGATTTTCTTACGACTTTGCATGCAGAAATATCTGCAGCACCATTCCTACAAAATCTTTTAGTATGAAAATCTACTGGTATATCCACCTGAAATTTTGAACTAAAATACATTTCGTATGAAAATCCGCAGGTATATCAAAATTGTTTTTTAAAAACATTCCACATAATATTGCTTAAATTTCTACTATAAACGAGTTTTTCTGATTATTTTTATTTGTATGAAAATTTCAACTAAAATTATATGACAACATTATTATAAATATACTTTTTAAATACTTAATATTAGTCATTAATTAAAATACTATTGTAATACTCTGAAATTTATATCATGTTTACAAATCAAAATTAAATATTAATGAAAGCACAATTCAATTATTGTGATACTTCTGAACAAAATTATATTATGTTCGCAAATCATAAATAAGTATTAATTAAAGCGTGATCCAAAAAAAATTAAGTATAATCAAATACATGATACAACTAAATTAAAAAAATAAAAATAAATACTACTCAATATGATTACTACTAATGTCATCATTCCCACTATCATCATCATTTTCGTTGTTGAGTGTGGCGATGAACTTGGATGAGAAGAAGATCCAACAAATCCTAAATAGTGCATGAGACTAGTTAAATTTGTGTTGGTCTCGACCATCTCTTTTTCTTGTCGTTTCAATTGTTGTTTCATCAACAACTTTTCTTGCACTTATTTATGCAACGAATCATCCAAAGCATGAACTTAAAAATCATTATATATTTGATTATTGTATTTGTTTTGATAGGGCGTCAAAGTTGATTTAATCTCTACAGTAGTGGTTGAATTAAAAATCATTGATTAGCTTTAAAATTAAATGCATGCTGAGATAACAGTAGCTTAATTGAATTATAGAGAATAGAAATGGAGCTGAGGGAGACTCACAAAAATTTCTTTGTAAAATGAACACCGTGAGAGCGTCAGAGAACGACGAACTGCATGTGATGCTGAGGAACTGTGAAGGACGATGAGTTAAAAGAAGCATCATATCATATTGACTGAGACAATAATGGATAGCAGCACAAGCAACTGACAAAAACAAGCAATCAGTTGGTACAAGTCAGATTTATAATATCCCTTAATAACTTAATTTAAATACAATATAAATCAGATTTAACCTTAATGTTGATTCTATTCTATTCAGAGTTTCAAGTCCATATTCAAAAAACAAGCAAAATCAAAGATCCAAAATCAAGTTTTTCCAAAAACACAAGCAGGTTCCTGAGTCATGACTTAGCAATGACTCCAAAAAACTTATTCAACCTGCAATTGAAAATACCATACTATTAGCTGACTAATTTAAAAAAAAGTCAAATTTAAAATACCAAAATTTAGATAAAAGAACAGACACATAAACTTCTCAAATAAAACCCGCATTTGTGATTGTGAAGATGGACCAACTGCTAATGCAGTGGCAGATGGACCAGCTCCTCCAACTGTATAGAAATCAACACAAATAATACCATTCTACATAATTTTAATACCTGTAACAATGTTTTCAGCTGTATCAAAGTCCTCAAAGATTTTGATGTGTTTAATTATGATTCGTTGTAAAATAATTTTTTATTATGAAATCCTGTAAAGTACATTTTTTTTTTATTAGTCTTTGATGTTTGTTTTTAATCCTTGTAAAATAAAATTTATTCATTTTTAAATTGATATATTTGATTTTCGTTTCTCCTTATAAAAACCGAAATAGATATTTGTAGAGACTAAAAATAAAATTTGATATATTTGTAAAGATTAAAAATCAAATACAGAGTATAAAAACAAAAAATATATATTTTCATCTGTTAACAGAAAAATAAATTTTTGGTGTTTTTGTCGCAGCTATAACAAAGTTTTGTGCACATTTTACAAGTTAGCACATTCCTAGTAAGCTTTCTTTATCTACCTGGACTACCAAAATTGTGTATAACATCTCATTAATTGGAATTTAATTTCTTTTGATCACCTTTCTATTGTTCACAAAAATAGCGATCCTAGATCTAGAGTTTCTTCTATTTGAAGAAATAAAATAATAGTTTTTTTCATTGTCATTTTAGTCCCTCATATAACTAGAAGGGATTAAAAATGGTGCTAAAAAATGTGTCACATGTTCATCTGGTGTGTTAAAAAATTGAACAGCTCATCAAAACTAATCGAGTTGTGGTTGAAATCTTAAGTTATTGATTATATTGACTAACAGAGGAATGATTAAGAGATTTTATTTATTTTTTTTCATCCAAGGATTATTATTACATTGCATGTTACTTTCAAGACTAAAGTGAGTGTTTAATCGAATATTTGGAATTTAAATCTTTTCAATCCAAATCACCCTCAATTTTCTCTATTTTTTTTGAGTTTTACTTTATTTTTCAATTTTATTTTTGAATCAAAAATTTATACGACTAAAATTATTTAATATATTATTGAGACTTATATATATTAACGATGATCAATATCAATATATAAGATCAATATATAAGATGTTAAATTTGATGTATTTGAATAATAAAATAAATTATTTTAAATTTATATAAAATTTTACCAATTAAAAACTAAAAAGAAGAACAATATTATTTTCTTACCAATTATTTGTATACTAAAGAGTGAAAAAAGCATAAAATAAAGATATTAGGAATTTTTTTTTGCATTTTATGTCAGATACTTCTCGTAATAATAAATATTTTTCTGAAATTAATTTACAGTGTAATTTTATATCTAAATTTAAGAAAATTACTTAAAAAGTATATTAATTTTGAATTTAATTAACAGTTTACATGAAATTAATTTTTTTTCTTTTCCTGTAATTTTATTCTTGTAAGTAAAATCCAAAAGATGTGTTTGTCCTTTTCAACTTATATCAGTGGATCACCTCAATCAAGTTTCGTCGACAGACAAAAGTACACATGCAACAGAGATAAAAAAAATATCTAAAGCAAGCAGGCCCAGAAACCTTACATGATATTTTTCTCCATATCTTATAGAAAATATACATGGTATTTTACAAAAATTTAAAAGTATAAAAAATTTGGTGAGTGATATTTTATTAAAGAATAGCACATGGAGTTAAAAAAAAATAAAATCTGAAAGCATAAATAGTAAAGGAACTTGACAGATTTTGAAGTGTAGTAATGTATACGCCACATAAATATCAAGCATTAAATATTTTATAATAAGATGGAAGAAATGTGAGATAGAAGGATAACAGATATTTTAGATGCCCCAACGAAAATATCTACCGCACAAAAGATAACTCTGTTCGTAATGAAGGCTAAAACGTGACGTGTCTATGAAATGGTCCCACGACACGTGTAAAAGCGCAGACATATGCATACTCTTTTTGTTCCCAACAAACAACAACACAACACCGTTTCCTTTTTATTTCACTTCCCATCATTCCATTTTTTCAGATGCAAAGAAATAATTAACCCAATTTCTAGTTGAAGAACAAGAACAACAACTAACTCGGACGATTCAACCCGTTTTCCTCAACGAGTTCACCCGACTCATTCTCTAAGCAGATGGAGGTACTTTTCTCTCTCTCTCTCTCTCTCTCTAAAACTGTTTCTTGTATCTTTTAATTCCAAACGCAGCTAGCTTTATTAGATATTTTAATAATATTTTAATTATCAAAACCCTCGTTAATTTTCAAATCATATGAATTGAGTTTTTTTTACACAATTTTATGTGATTAATATTGAAGAAGGAGATTTAGGAGTTGATCACGAGTACTATAGTTTTTTTTTTTTAATAGAACGAGTACTATAGTTTAGGTAGCTACCATTTTTTTTAATGTTTTCGTACATGAATTGATGCATTATTGCTAATGAATAGTTTAAGTTTGTGCTTTTAAAAATTAAGGATGGAGATTATTATTTTATTGTTATTATAGATCAAAGTGCATGCATTAATTCATGATTTCGTGAGTTTCGTTTGATCTAAACAAAATGAAGAATATATTTTGTCAAAACAAAATGAAGAATATTCCGTTTTTTGGGATGGTTTTTTTAGTATATATAAAAGCAGGAAATAATTAAATATTTGATGGAAATTAATATTCACTACCGGCTTTTGTTCATATTAAATAAATATTTAACTATATTGTATGAATATTTTGTTGAGAAATAATTAAATTTTTATTCTATTAAATATGATGCATTTTATAATTAATTTAAGATTAATATGATTAAGTACTTCATAATATTGGTTTGATTTAGTTACTTTACAAAAAATTTACTTTAAAGAACCAAATTCATCGATAGATCTAGTTGCGAGTTTGTTTTTAACTATATCATGCAGATCTACACAATTTTAATAGGTTTAGATTTATATTACAATTTGTATGTCGTATTGAATGAAATTAATGTAAGATCTACTAAATCATGCGAATCAAACTTATTATTTGTGTAAATTTAGTTATATAACAATAAAAAATATGGAAGAATGCACGTTTATAGTATATATGATTTATTTAAAAATCAATATCATAGTATAGTATTAGAGTACTAAGAGAGAGTGTGTATGTGGAGATATGATGATTGATGAAGATAAGAGGAGTGGGATTCTTCTGTCTTTTCTCATAGAGGTGTATATGTATGATCTAATCATTATTATTTCGGCAGTTTTAAGAAATTTATAAAGAAATGATTCATCTCTTACGGTCTTACACATAATCTAAAGCATGGAAACAAGATATATAAACTCATAATTTAAAATAAAAAAAAAAGATGGATAGTAAACACTAAACATTGTCTAAGAATATTTGTTACTAATCTAAATATAAAAATAGGATGTTAAAGTACGAATGATTTATTATGTTTTTGACATTTTTACATCAATTAAAATATCATGAAATAATGATGCGATAAGATACTAATGATGTTACGATGGTTTAAAATTTTGGAGGTTTTTGGTATAAATTAATTGGAGGTGGTGAATTGAATTTTAATGGAATAGTAGGTACTTTTCTTTTGTTGATAAAAGCATGTACTTTTATATACCATCAGTCAACACTTTATGCATTGAAAATGTACAAATTTAACTCTAACCGGTGGTTAAAGATTTTGAATTGGCATGTCGGTTCGAGTTTCACCGTATATAAAAGAGAAAATGTAATTTTTTTTTTTATAAATATTTAAATTGACTTAAATTTCTTTATATTTTAAATTGAGCCCATCCCTTCATTCTAATGTTTAGGAAACAAGTGTACGGTGTTATAAAAAAAAATGTATATAGATACTATAACTATTTTGATCAATAATTTTTTTTTAATTTATCCACATGGACATTATTATATTATATATTAAAGTTGAATAAATTAAAAAATTTATTATTTATATTTAACTTTAATTATAATCATAGCAAAAAATATCATTTCAAAATAGACAAAAAAAGATAAAACTTAAATATTTAGTGGTATTAATTCTATTATTATGATCAAACTCATTTCAAAATAGACAAAAAAAGATAAAACTTAAATATTTAGTGGTATTAATTCTATTATTATGATCAAACTCATTGATAGATGACATACAATTTAATTATATATAATTTAATCTAATAATATAAAAAAAAATATTAATTTTAAAATATGCCATATAAATTCTCCACCTAAATTTAGAATGATCTATATTAGTTGTTGCGTCATACAACAACACCTTTAAAGAATCAATGTCCTAATATTTCATTTATCTTATATGTTATAATATTATTATTTTAAAATATTTATATAAATAAATATCTAGTGAAATATAAATAAATATCTGTTGTGTATATAATAAGATATACTTAATTTCTCTTCATATTATATATATTTTAATCGAATGGTTGGGATTTTGTATATAGCAGGACATTAGGGGAAGTGAAGCGTGGACAGATGCGAAACACAGCATGTATATAAAGTCCATAGAAGCATCTTTTGTTAATGACTTATATAATTCCAAGCAAACAGGGCCTTCTTTTTCCAGCAAAGGAAAATCCTACGAATCTCCTACTACTGCCCAGGTTTCATTTCCATATTCCCAAATTCTTTTTTATTGCTATAGAAAATATGTGTCTGATCTTTAGTATTTTAATTTTTTATTTATTTAAAAAACTAAGATTCAATTAAATATGTTTCCTCTTTGTAGTTTTATATATAAAAAATAAGAAAAAAATATTGAATAAATTATATATATAAGAATGAATGTATATAGCCAAGGTTGTTAATTATAATAATGATTTGTTATACAAACAGTTCAAGGTTCTTCGTGGTGGTTGTTGGCAAAAGATGAATTTTGAGAGAGAAAATAAAGAAATGAGTAGAGTTAATGAACAAAATGATCTAATAACAAATCCATGGATTCAACACTACCGAAGTTCAAGCAAACAAGAAAGTGCAACATCCCCTACAAGCCAAAGGAAAATAATTTCATCTAAATCAGGGCACCTTCGTCTGCGTGAATCTCAACTTTATAATAATCATCAAAATATGCTTTCTAGCGATACAGGTTAGTCCAAATTTTCTTCTATGTACCTATCGAAAATATTAACAAATCTAATTTGGGCTATTTGTTAACTCGGCCCGGCCCAAGGTGTTGCAACTAAAGCAGCTTCCTTATGCCTCAAACTTTTTATTTGTTTTCATTAATAACATTAATTTTATTAATATTTTTATTTTTAGGCCTCGTGTTATAACTTTGATTTATTAATTTTATTATTAATTAATTTAATATAAAATAAATCACGTGTATTATCCTCAAGACTTAATTTAATTGTCAACTATAAATATTATGATACATATTTCAATTAACGTGTACATAACTTTCTTTATTATTTCATCCAGATAACAAAAAATCAAATGTATTTAACTAACTTTTGTTAAAAATGTTAACTCTTTATACAATTATTTTCTTATAACTATTCACACTAATGTCTTGCAGAAGTATCAGATCAAAACTTTGTTGATGAAGAAGTTAAAGGTGAGGGGGAAAACATAAGCAACCCAAAACGACGAAAATCTTTTGATAATTCAGGCAAAAGGCAATGATGAGGTATTAATTTTTTTTTTATGGAATGTATATATTATCATTTCATACAGTATTTTATTTATTTATTTATTTAGTTTTTTTAGTAATTTTTTGTTAGTATTGATGATTGATCTATTGTTTTTAAATTTTAAAGTTATATTAACTATTCTTTTATTAATTATAATATTTTTAACTGTTTACAAAGAGAGAGAAATGTGTATAGGCAAATAATAAACAATCAAGAGTATCACATATAAACATAAATAATTGTAATTTTAGTCTTTATATTTTTAATTTTACAATTTCTGTTTTTTATTTTTTAAAATTGAAGTATTTTATCTCAAATGCAATTTGTTTCTCTATTTTGATGAGATGACATTCTTAGTATGATAAAGTAGAAATCATGTCATATTTTGTTTTTATTTTTTATCAAACAATATATTTTAAATAAAATATTTTATTTTTGAAGCTTAATTAAAACATTTAAAATAAATTTAAAAAAAATAAAATTGTTTATCAAAAAAAATAATTCCATTTTTTCTCACGTTATTGTAATTTTCTATCCATCGAAGTATATTTTTATAAAAAAACTATGATAGCTCATACATCATTCAAAGTGGACAATACCTCATAAACATTGTATTGCAAACTTGAAGTCAAACAATTTATTAATTTATTTGGTAGGACCAACTTTTAACATATTTAAAGATCTAAAACAACTTCTATGCGAGATCTTTTAAAACATAAAAACTACACAAAACTTTATAAAAATAAAATCAAGTTTTTCTTGAGGTAAGAAGGATACAGGCCTCTTCACCTTAACAAGCTAAATTAGGGAATAATTAATTTTTCATATTATATATTTATAATTAAATTAAACTTTTTTAAATATGTTTACCAAACTTTAACTTGAGTGACTTGGCCCTCGAACCTCATACATACATATAAAAAGGAACATATGTAATATAATTTAGGTATCTAGGTGTCTCAAAATTACTTGTGATAATAAATAATGTGATGATGACCATTAATTTCCAAATTCTGTTTCAGATGAATCTTATGAGCAATTTTTCTTTCATTGGAGATGTTTTTACCCAGAATTGTGTTTAAGCAGCATTGAATACGTACGAGGGTTTATTATAAATGTAACTATTCTCATTTTACAATGAGAAGTTCTTAGGCAGAGCAACAAACAGAGGAGGAGTTGGTAAAATTACACATTGTAAGGGTTGAAATTAATTGACTTGTAGTTGGAATCTTAAGATTAAACACTTTGTAAGTGTATGTGTATGCATGCATTGGGTTTTGTAGAGTTATTGGTATCAATCAGACTAAGGTAGTTAGTTGTATTCAGCTGCTGTTGATGTTTATATTCAAAAAAGCTCTTCTCAAAATATGATTCAATATAGTTGAAACTAATTTAAACCATTTCCTGATTTTTGTGACTTCTCTTTCCTAAAGGCACAGTTGAAATATATGACTAATCTTGATCTGTTAACTATGATACATGTTTTTTTAATAATGTGATATTCTCTAAAGTTTTGAAAATCATCAAACTTTTAAGTTTTTAACTAATTTAAACTTTTCCATGTCATAGTCATTTATTTTGAACCTCTGTTAAATTGTAACAATTTTTTTAAGAAGGTGATATGAAAAGTCTAAATCAATTAATTAAACTTTTAAACTAATTAATTTTTATAAAAAAATAAACCCTTTAGGATTCTTCTTCAAATTCATAACAAGACCAATCCTCAATATTCCCTTCTTTATCACTTTTTTTCAATCCTCAAAATAACAACATACACATTTTTCAGATCTAAATGTTTAATTTCGGAAAATATTTTTAAAGAACTGATTTGAAAAAGAGACGAACTTAAGAGATTGCAAATATAGAATTTGTTGGTTTTTAAAATAAAATAAAATATGACACTTATATACATAAGTGTTGTATTCTTTTTTTTTTCTTAGTCTCATAAATTTTTAAAACTCATTTTAGCCTTTGAAAGAAATAAAAACATCTTTTAGTCCAAGAAAAATAAACCGGACTAAATTAGTTTTATGTAAATTACATAAAAAATAGTTAAGTTTTTTTTTGCTAACTTGTTCAATGATATATTAACTTGATTCTCTCCCATGTAATTTCTGTAAAAAAAACAATTATGTCCTTGATAATAATTAAAAATAGATAATTAAGTGTCTAACAATAATTAAAAATAGACAATTAAGTATTTGATAATAATTAAAAGAATAATTTAATCCCTACAACAAAAAATTATAATAGAAATCTAGATGGGATGACATTCTCCTTATGAAATAACATCTCAACTCTTCTAAGATTGTAATAGACATCTAGATTATAATTTGGTCTACAAAAATTTAATCTAAAAAGAAAAGATTTTGGAGTTCCTATTCTAATCTTAAAAATTGAGACTAATAAAAAAAATACAATTTTAAAAATTAAAAAAGTTGATAAAATAAATTTTAGTTAGTTCATCTAACAAAAAAAATGTACAGATAACATATCACTGATTAGTTAAATCAATTTTTATTGAATAAATTATAACTCAAGTGTCTCTTGTCAACAAAATAAAATAAAAGGAGTAGTATTTTTTTTTTAAACTTATTGAGGACTTTGTGCCTCCCTGTGTCCATAAAAAGTTCGATATTAGTTGCAAAATCCATCCAAGAGAGTGATGAATTGAGCTTATTGGAATATGAGATTTTTAATTGTCTTACTCGTATTAATTTTATGTTTATGTACTATTTGTGTTTCATCTATGCATTAGCCCATTGCGATTTGATTCTTACCCAACTAATTTCATCAACGATAAATAAAACATCCACTAATCGCAAAAGTTAAATAAAAAATTCATATAAAATAGCAACAACAAAGAAAAAACCGCATGAACATGACATGAAATCGCACTTTAAAAAACACGAACAGGAAGAACAATAAAACACATTCAAAAACATGAGGGTCAAGAAGAAAAATATGAGAATGAAAAAGAAAATACAATTTTTAAAGTAAATGATAGGAACGACAAAAATTACACCTTTAAACTTGCATATCACTAAGATATCAAAAAAGTTTATATACTCGTAATTTCTCTTTATTTACTTTAAATTGAGTGAAAAACTAATTGTCCCAATTTATTTTTTTTAAATCCTAAAATGTGTTTTTAATTTTGTTAAGGATTTAATTGAGTCTTTTAAAAATTTTCAGATACTGATTTAATTCGATTTATTTTTTAAAAGACTAAAAAATATTTTTATTTTTCTCAAAACTAAATTAGATCTCTAAAAGAATTTCAAATACCAAAATTTACCTTTACTCGGTGTATGAATATATATTTGGACAGAAAAATATATGGAGTATGATATTGATATGAAAGTGGTGCATTTTGATCTCTATCTCAACAATTGGAGACCCGCATTAGTAATGCCGTAATCTTCTTCTTGTTCTTCTTTTTGTTGTATCATGCGATTCGATCAATAATTCATAAACTTTAACATGATCCCTCCCTCCAGCTGGAAATATGGTGACATGTAATAATAATTCATAATTGAGATGTGGTTCCTCTCACTTAGCATATACTACTTCACATCTTTTAATACCGTAAAATGTTGGCCCCCTGAATTATCCATCTTCTTTTTTTGATTTAAAGAACATTAGGAATCTTTTCTTTATGATATTTCTCAACCACAATCTATACATATATATATCTGTATCATTTCAATCACTGGCTGAATCCATGTAAGAACGATCCATCATTTTCCATGCTCTACTTGTAGTACTTGTCACATTCATTGCTTAATAAAAAATATAGAATCTTGCCAATTAGTCAATTTCTTTCTTTTCTTAATAATTTAATTTCACTCTACTTTATTATTCTTTTTGGCCAAATGAATATTGGTCAAACAACGTGTTCAACTTTTTTTTTAAAATTGTTTGTTTCAACGGAAAAGAGAGAAAGAGATAGATTGTAATAGAGGAAAAAAAAAGAAAATAGAAAAGAAAAATAAAAATATATTTTAAAAAAAAGAAATATATTTAGTTCAAAAGAGAAGAAGAGAGGAGAGGTCAAAGTTGCAACAAAATAAAGGTTGACGGTGATTTCTTTTTCAAGTAGATGTTATTATTACAAACACTGTAATATTGTTGGTGAGTCAAACGTGACTGACTCTTTGAATTACAGTCACACGTTAGATTAAAATTTAATGTTGAACACTATAAATGAGAAAACTCACATATCAAATGCATTTATCATTTTTGGATAAAGATGTGATGTTCAACTTACTTGCGTGATTTTTTTTAGTTCAATATGACGATCCTCGAGTCTTCCCTCACGACTTAATAGTGGTATCATAATGGTTTGGATAAAGATGATTGATTCCTTGTTTGAAAGTTTTCATGACTATGGTGGATAGGCTCTTATGGATGTTGTGTGCCGACAACAACACAAGTGTAAGTAGATGAAAAGTTTTTATTTGAGAACGAGAATTCTCAAAATAAAAGAAGTCACACTTGAATAAAGATATTGTTGGTATGTCAAAATGTAAATAAGAGTATTAAAATTTTGGTTGAAAATATTGTGTCAAAGTCTTTTAAGGATATTGTATATTTAGTTAATTAAAAAAATTAATTATAAAATTTGGTAAAAGATTGTTTTAATCAACAATTAAATTCAAGTTCTCCCAAATGAAATTTATCAAAATTGATTTTGAACTCAGCATCAAAGTAAACAAAAATCTATCTAACATCTATAAAAGTTTGTATAGACCCACATCATAATATAATAGCAAGTTGGACATAAAACGGTACAAAGTGTTGAATATCAAATCAAATGAAGTATAATTCTTATTAATTGTCTTTTCCATTGAACTATTATCGGTTCAAAAGAAGTGGTTGAAACAAGAAAACTTAATCTAGAAAAAAAAAAAAAAAAAAAAGAAGAAGAAAGAGAAATGTAATCAATTTCAAATTTGTATTGCTGACCTGTAAACAGCTTTTCTCATAAGACTTTGGCTTTATCGGATTAAAACTAGCTGATATTAGACAAATTAGTTCATAGAGATAAATTTATAGTGGATAACGGAGAAGTATTATGTTAAAATTTGGTTGTTTGCGGTAGTTTTGAGTTTTTTGTTTTCAAAGTTTTTTATTAAAAGATAAAATATGTTCGAGGAAAATTGAGTTAAAGATGAATTCCCACGTTCATTTTGAAAATAATTTATTTTAAATTTAAAATTACGAAAGTAGACTTTATAATTCTTATTTATATTTTAACTCTAATGCATCACGATATGCTATTGTTAGCCCTCATTTGAATCATTATTGTTGAATACTTTGACTATTGTCAACTACCACTCCGACTATTTCTTTAACCACCACTTCAACCGCCTTTTATAACCACTTCGAGTATTGCTAACCAACACTATGGTAACCACTTCCCACCAATGTGGCATTGCTAATCATCGTCGACTACTACTTTGATCATTTTTTTACCATTACCACCCCATTGAACCCAATCGACTGCCACCAATTGCCTTTCTAACCACTAGTTTGACTCTGTCACTTCGACGACGTTGACCACCTTATTGACCTATCCAACCACAACTCTGACTCTTATTGGCCACTAGATCGATCAAGTCAACACCCACCTTTGACTTCCATCGACCATCAATCCCATTTTTAAATTTTATCTTTTTTTAATTATTTTAAGTATTAATATTTTGATGTGTCAGTTATTTTATCAGACTCAAAAATACAAACCGAAAAATTAACTTACAACTAAAACTCAAAACTTATATTTCAAACCAAAAAAGTGAAACCTAAAACTTGAGCCTTAGTAGTTGAACTGACTGATCAGAATAAAATGACATAATATATATATATATATATATATAATTAATTAATATTTATATTTATATATTTATTCAACTAAGATAAAGAATATAAAAAATGAAAGATAATATGACACTCTAGATTTATGATTATAACATGTCAACAAAATATTATAGTCAAGCTCGTGAAAGAACACTATAGATTTGTGACTTAAAATTGTTACTAAATAGTACTTTGATCATACAAACTTATTCATTGAAAACTTTTCGCTATAAATTATAGGTTTATTTCACACTTTGTGGGATGTTATTGGAATATTTTAAGGCATAAACTACAATTTTAATCCCCTAAAAGTGTGCGGTGTTGTCACATTGGTTTTTCACTTTGTTAAAAATTCAAATTAGTCTTCCATTAATTGTTGATAAAAAAAATATAGATTAATTAAATCGTCAATGTTAAGTGAGATTTTAACTCTATAAATTGAGTGACATAGACATTGATATGGGTGGTGATGTGTTTCCATTTTATAGTCATAAGTGTTGTTATGATCATATATTAAAATGACATTAACATAAAAAAAAAACAAAATTTTCAATAAATTAGAAAATCTAAAAAATTTAGAAACATATTTCTTTTTCTTATTCCCTGTTTCTTCTTCATATTCGCCCATAAATTTTTGTCTCTCCAATTTTGTTGTTCCTTCAATTTTTTTTTCTCAATATTTTCTGAATTTAATAATGGACAAAAATTTGGAAAGAATATATCGTAACAATAATATTCATAAAGGTTTTTGAAAGAAGATGATTAAGTTTAAAAAAATTGGGGAAGTACATGTCGTAACAAACATAATTATAAAAGGTTTTTGAAAGAAAGATGATTGTGGTTCGAAAAATTTAGGGCAAACAAAAATTGGGGAAGAAGAAATTATGGAGGAAGAAAATTTAGAAGAAAATATAAAGAAGAAATAAGGGAAGAAGATGAAAATAAGGGAAAACAAAAAAATTAATTAGGTTTTAAGAGGGTTTGAGAAATACTAGGGAATAAATGAAGAACCTTGTTTCTAGGTTTTCAAATTTTATAATTTATTGAGTATTTTGTTTTGGTGTAAATATCATATTAGTCCCTTGCTATATTAGCAACCGGTGTGGCAATAAGATTGAGACACGTCAACATCTATGACATCCACTTAATAAGGTTAACATCTCATTTAAAGTATCAAACTAAATTAACTTATATTTTGATAATTGAATGATTAATTTTGATTTGTGGCTAAGTTAAGGACCAATGTGACAATGTCCTATCTTTTTAAAGACTAACTTGATAGTTCATTCAACCTTAAAATGTAGGCTTAATAAATAGATAATATATATGTGGGGCAACATGAGTGGTAAGTTTAGAGGTAGTAAATAAGTAAGATTTACTTGTCATTTTAGGTGGGATGAGTTGATGTTTTGATATCAAAATTGGCTCACCCTATTAAAAATACATGTTAGTGACGGATTGAGTTCTAGGATGGTAAAAAATTAAATTGTAAATAAACAGTTTTTTTTCTTTTATTATTGACTTCTTTCTCATATAAAGATGAAATAAATTATTGAAGACAAATGATCAACACTTTAAAATCAAATAATCATCTTTAAGATTGTTATCACTAGTTTCTAAAAATTAACCTTTAACTCATTAGTGTATCCATATTGAACGAGAAAACAAATTTCTTATTAAATTAATAAAACAAATAATAAAGTAAGAATATACAATTTTTATAATTAATTAATATACTTAAAAATATTACCATTATTTTATTGACAAAACTAAAAATATTATTATATATTTGTGACAAAAAACTATTATCATCTCGTATAGATAATATTTGTCAGAGTATTTAATAAGCATGAATCATTATGATGTATCTGTGAGTGAATTTACATTTATTATTTGTGTTGTTGGTTTGCTAAAAAGATGATGTTGTAATTTTTAAAAATATGTGAATTAAAAAAATAATTATTTTTTTACATATCAATTCACCAGTCCTTCAACCGATTATAGAGTAAAACGAAGTAAGATTTGAATCCAATTATATAAATTAATCAGTTGATCAAATGAGACTGTCCCTTTTTGCCATCCCTAAATTGGTTACATGTAAGAAATTTCTCCATTAGTTGAAGCATATCCATCCGAACTTTTTTCTGTTTTGAACATATTTGATGAAACATACCATATAGTATACACACTTTTTTTATGGTACAACCATAATGCGTGCATAAATCAAATAAATTACAGGGTGGATATCACCAAAACGTACAACAAGAGTATGAGCATGAGACAAGTGCCCTTGTAATTGATCTCATAAGATTACCTTTTCATAGTGTAACCAGTCACCGTTATACACGTTTTGAATTCAAATCAATTAAAGGACCAGAGTCTAGATCCTATGACACCTTCCTACTACATTAGCATCAACCATGCATGATCTTTTCACCTTCATGAAATGACATATACGTACCATAGCAAAGTTTTACATCGTTACAAACTAAATATAGTGTTTTTACATACATAAAAAAGACAACTTTTTAATAATAATAAAAAGAAAAATTAATTTTACTCTTCGTTGATATTTAAAAAGAAAATGTCTTTTATGTATGTGTTTAAACATGATGCATTTAGTTTTATAAACATACAAAAATAATATATATGTATAAATTCGATGAATCCATAGTAATTCGCTTAATCAAATAATAAAAGAACAGTTTCTTCAAAAAGAAATTAATAAAAGAACTTTGCATATGCATTAATTTGGCTTTTAGGAAATATTAAATCTTTTTTGTTACATTTTTTATTTCATTGATATATTCATTTAAACTAAAATCACATAAGAAATTTAAAACATTGATTAAGATGATTTTCTTATGAATTTAATTAAGATGATTTATATTGTGGATTTTTTTGTACATAGAGAAAATAGTAAAGAAACTTGTGTACAACAAGATCTAGGTTGAATACTTCTTTTTTTAAGTAGAAGAATAGAATATTAAAAAAAAAATTAAGAATATAACTTGCAAACTAAATGACATGTTAATTAGTTTATTTCGAAATAAGATAATTAACTTACAAATAATTTTTCTTTTTTACAATAAGAATAGTTACAAAATTGCTCATACTTTTAAAGGAAAGTTAGTAAGAGATTCATGCACTTGTACAATTTTTATTTCTTAATTTGAGATATGACTTAAGTTAATTTTGTGGCCCGGTAAACCATTTTACTCGTTGAAATTATAGAACATTAACTTTTGATCCATAATTTTATAAAAGAAATCTAAATTAATTATAGAATGATCAAAATCTAATGTGAATATATAATTTAGACTAAATTATATATGTGGTCCCTTAACTTAATTTTAGGTAACGTTTTAGTCTTTTATTTTATGTTTTTACGAGTTGGTCTTTTATTTTAATTTTAAGTGACAATTTGATATTTTATGTTTTAAAATTTCAACAATATTATCCTTTTTTGTACAAAAATTCAAAAAAATCATCAAAATTTTCAACCAAAACCTATTAAATTAATAATCATCTTCAATATAATGCAAATTTTATCAAATCCGTAACTCAAATATTCAAATACACTTATATTTTCATCTCCAACAACATCAAATAAATAATGAAAATATGAGTTTATTTCAAAATTTAAGATATGTATTTGATTAAATTTGTATTTTATTGAAGATGATAATGAATTTTATGGGTTTTGGTTAAAAAAATTGATGATTTTTTTGAATTTTTGTAAAAAAAAAGGACAACATTGTCGAAATTTTAAAATATAAAATATCAAATTGTTACTTAAAATTAAAATAAAGGACCAACTCGAGAAAAAAAAAACTAAAATGTTACCTAAAATTAAGTTAAGGGACCACGGATATAATTTAACCGATAACTTATTATCATAAAAGTTATACAATTTATTGTCAAAATAATTCATGACTATTATAATGTTAGGGATTAAACAGACTCACATTTTTTGTTGAGTTATAGACCAAATTGATATTGTCCTATACTTTCAGGAATTAAAATGATGATTTATTATAGTTTTTTTTTATATTGGTTTTATTAAAATTGTTCAGATTTTTATATAGACGATATTAAAAAAGACACTAATCTTAGATAATATATTAATGACAAATATTTATCTAGTGTATGATTTTAATAATAAATTATAATTAATATTATTATAATTATTCTTAGTTTTATTTGAAGATATATAAAAAAACAAATATGTCCATTAATATGTGCTTTTGTTATATTTATCAGTGATAAATATTTGTCTTGTATTTTTTTATGTTTTAATGATAAATATTTATCTCATAATTTTTTTAAAAAATAATTAATGACAAATATATGTTCCACATTTTTTTATGCATTAGTAACAAATATTTTATTTTTAATTTATTTATTTTATCGGTGAACAATATTTGTCACGTCTTTTTTTGTGTATATTAGTGACAAATATTTGTCACAATTTATTTTATATTTATCAATGATAAATATTTGTTATGTATATATTTTTGTATATTTTATCGGTCATTTGTTCTGAGTTTTTATGTATCAGTGATAGATATTTTTTTGGTACGTTTTATATTTATATGTGACAAATATAAGTCATGTATTTTTTATGCATAAAAAAATATATTTGTCTTGTGTTTTATTATATTTATCGGTGATTAATATTTACCTTGTATTTTTTATATTTATCACTGATAAATATTTAATTTGTGTTTTTTATATTTATCAGTGATAAATATCTATTATGTATTTTTTGATATTTATCAATGTTAAATATATATCATATATATTTTAAGTATCAATGACAGATATTTATCATGTGTTATTTTATATTTATCAATTATAAATTTTTATATAATGTTTATCTATATTTCACAATAATCAATATTTATC
>JBBPBS010000689.1:2994075-3012931 GCA_037974835.1 Cicer judaicum
TGAATCTAACCACATGTTTAAAACAATTTAGTTAACAAAATCTAATTTAAAAATCAGTTTAACAAATTTAAAACTTTTTTAATTTCAATTAAAAAAATTTCTTAGGAAATTTTTGGAATTTATTTTTCTCGAAAAAATATATAAAATATCAAAACATTTTTTTCGATAAAAATTAAAAAATATTTTAAATCATTTTTTTCTTTGAAATTTTTGAGAAAAACTTGAAAATATTTAACTTTTTATCAATAAATTTTTATATCTATTTTTTTCGAAAAAAATCAATATTTTTTTATGAAAGAATTTTAAAATTCTTTTTTCAAAAAATTAGATTGAAATCTATTTTAACTAAAAACTTATTCAAAATATTAAAATAATTTATATTTATAAATAAATTTTAAATCAGTTTATAATTATAGTAAAATTGATTCAAATATAATTTTTAAAAACTAAATCAAATTATTAATATGGTCTAATTCGATTTAGTTGTTACACATTACATATCCCTATTAGAATAAAAAACTCAAAAAAGGAAGAACACATTAAACTGAATAATATTTTATCATTGAACATACAAGCTACAAAAGGGAGGGCTTCTCTCTATATTAATGGAAGAGAGAAGGCAGGCCTACTCTGAACCGGAAAACAACATAAATGGGCTTGGCCTAATGTACAAATAAGACAACTATACTAAAAGAAAAAACTAACTTCTTTTTATAAGCAAAGAAAGAACCAACTAAATATGTAATCTTAATAACATGAGAACTATATATGGATTCTTTTGTCAACTAATTAGTGACTAAACTCACACATTTTAACGTGAAGAATTAGAAATTTTAGAGTTCGAACTTAGATCCCTACATATCAACGTCACGTTGGATTCAAGTATAAATGGTTAAATATCGTATTGACTATGAAATGACTAAATGTCGGATATATACCCAATTGCTTGAAGTTTTGGGTTGAGATGTAGTATTAAACTTTCTCAAAGGCGCTCATCCAAATTCTCTAACACAAATACCTATGTCTTCGGATCTGTAACGTTGACGATGTCAAAATCATATCAACGTCATGTTGAATTCAAGTATAAATGGTTAAATATCACATTGACTATGAAATGACTAAATGTCAGATATATAAGAGTGGTGATTCATATATACTCAATTGCTTGAAGTTTTGGGTTGAGATGTGGTATCAAAAATTTTCAAAGGCGCTCATCCAAACTCTCTAACACAAATACCTATGTCTTCGGATCTGTAATGTTGACGATGTCAAAATCATTGATTGAAATTTGTAATAGATTAAAATTACTTTCTCAATCTAAACCCAAAAACATCGTATTATGAAAGAAAAATAAAAAAAAGTTGCATTCAGACGATGAAATCACAAATGATCTTTTTGTTTGATGGGATAATATATTATTGTCATAGATTGCCATTAATTTCCATGAATTAATTGTTCTTTGATCATTTTGTATTAATTACGAGTATTATTTCATGTAATATCGTTAAGTATAGGACCTCTTTTGATCAATTATATAAATTAAGAAATTTGTTATGATATTAAATTTATTGACAATTAATTTGTTTCATAAATTTATTTTTTCGAAAGAGAGAATTAATTAATATTTTTATTAGAGTATTTATTATAGATTATAAAAAAAAATATAACATAATTAAAAATCTGTTGATAAAAAATAAAGAGTATATTTAAAAATTTGAAAGGGGTCGTCATATAAAAAAAATTCAAAAATGAAATTTATATTTAAGGAGGAGAGTTTTGTACTGTGCACCCCCACCCGTACCTCCCATTCTCCATCCCAATGGAAAATACTATATTGTCCTTTTTATTATGTATAAGACTCTTAAAAAATTTACTACATTCGAAAATTACAAATTTTTTCTAAATATTCGAAAATTTTAAACTTTCGAAATATATAAAAGTGAGTTTTGTTATTTTCAAAAGTTTTGTTAAATATGAAACTTTCGAAAATTAAATTTCTAGCAATTTTAATAAATTTCGAAACTTTTGAAAGTCTAAATATATTTGAAAGTTTTGAAGTGTGTTTTTCAAGAAATCATTGAAACTTTCTTTTGATGAATTGGAAACTTTTGAAACATAATGGTTGAAACTTTTAAATTTTTGAAACACATAAATTTTGAAACTTTCAAATTTTTTAAGTAATTAAATTTCGAAAATTTTAAAAAATTCGAAACTTTAAGTTTCAAGTTAATTCATATAATACTAAATTTTAGTTTGAAAAATAAATTTATAATATTATTATTAATTAAATTTATAACTATTAATTTATTACTATAAATTTATTATTATTAATTTATTACTATAAATTTATTAATATTAATTTATTACTATAAATTACTATAAATTTATTATTATAAATTTATAATTCAAATTTTTGAAATTTATTGCCGGAAACAAACTTTTGAAATAATTTTGTAACTTTTCATAAATTCCAAAGTTTTAAAACTGAATAATTTATGTTTTTGAAATTGTTTGTCGAAAATAAACTTTTGAAACAATTTTGAAACTTTTCATAAATTTTAAAGTTTCAAAACTGAATAATTTATATTTCTGAATTTTACAGTTTAAAACTTTCAAGATATGTCATGCATTTAATGACGATTGACAATACATTTTAGAAGTAATAGTTCATGACACACCTCATATTTATTGATAAACAATGATATAATTGAAGACATATATTTATTTTTTATTTTTATCGAACTAATATTATTTTAAGTCACTATTTTAACCATTAAAATAAAGATAACCCTTAGCACTTATTTCAAAGAAAAAATATTTGTGATCCTTAATATTTTAAATATTATGCCTCTAATGTTTATTTAAAATTTATTATTATTAATTTATTACTATAAATTTATTACTATTTATTTTTATAAATTTATTACTATTTATTATTATAAGTTTATAATTCAAATTTTTGAAATTTATTGTCAGAAACAAACTTTTGAAACAATTTTGAAACTCTTCATAAATTCTAAAGTTTCAAAATTGAATAATTAATTTTACATTTTGAAACTTTCAAGATATGTCATGCATTTAATGACGATTGACAATACATTTTAGAAGTAATAGTTCATGACACATTTCATATTTATTAATAAACGATGATATAATTGATGTTGAATCAATACAAGACGTATATTTATTTTTTATTTTTATCGAACTAATATTAATTCAAGTCATTATTTTAACCTTTAAAATAAAGATAACCCTTAGCACTTATTTCAAAGAAAAATATTTGTGATCCTTAAAATTTGAAATATTATGCTTCTAATGTTTATTTAAAATTTATTACTATAAATTTATAGTAATAAATTTATTACTATTTATTATTATAAATTTATTACTATAAATTTGTAATTCAAATTTTTGAAATTGATTGTCGAAAATAAACTTTTGAAACAATTTTGAAACTTTTCATAAATTCTAAAGTTTCAAAACTGAATAATTTATATTTCTGAATTTAACAGTTTAAAACTTTAAGGATATGTCATGCATTTAATGACAATTGACAACATATTTTAGAAGTAATAGTTCATGACACACCTCATATTTATTGATAAACAATGATATAATTGATGTTGAATCAATACAAGACATATATTTATTTTTTATTTTTATGGAACTAATATTATTTTAAGTTACTATTTTAACCATTAAAATAAAGATAACCCTTAGCACTTATTTCAAAGAAAAAATATTTGTGATCCTTAATATTTTAAATATTATGCCTCTAATGTTTATTTAAAATTTATTATTATTATTATTATTATTAATTTATTATTATTTATTATTATAAATTTATTACTATTTATTATTATAAATTTATTACTATAAGTTTATAATTCAAATTTTTGAAATTTATTGTCGGAAACAAACTTTTGAAACAATTTTGAAACTCTTCATAAATTCTAAAGTTTCAAAATTGAATAATTAATTTTACATTTTGAAACTTTCAAGATATGTCATGCATTTAATGGCGATTGACAATACATTTTAGAAGTAATAGTTGATGACACATCTCATATTTATTGATAAACGATGATATAATTGATGTCGAATCAATACAAGACATATATTTATTTTTTATTTTTATTGAACTAATATTATTTCAAGTCACTATTTTAACCATTAAAATTAAGATATCCATTGGCACTTATTTCAAAGAAAAAATATTTGTGATCCTTAAAATTTTAAATATTATGCTTCTAATGTTTATATAAAATTTATTACTATTAATTTAATTATATAAATTTATTACTATTTATTATTATAAATTTATTACTATAAGTTTATAATTCAAATTTTAGAAATTTATTGCCGGAAACAAACTTTTGAAACAATTTTGAAATTTTTCATAAATTCTAAAGTTTTAAAACTGAATAATATATGTTTCTGAATTTTACATTTGAAAACTTTTAGATATGTCATGCATTTAATGACGATTGATAATACATTTTAGAAGTAATAGTTCATGACACACCTCATATTTATTGATAAACGATGATATAATTGATGTCGAATAAATACAAGACATATATTTATTTTTTATTTTTATCGAACTAATATTATTTCAAGTCACTATTTCAACCATTAAAATAAAGATAACCCTTAGCACTTATTTTAAAGAAATTTTTTTTGTGATCCTTAAAATTTTAAATATTATGCTTCTAATGTTTATTTAAAATGTATAAAAAATTCCATTGTTTTTTCCATTAATTCTTGGAGCATTGCATAGTTGAACCTACCATTGAAGTCTATACTAGTGAATGATAGGAATATAGGAATAGTGAATGTCCCTCTCGCTCACTATTTTTGCCAGAGTAACGTTTCTTACCCAACTACTAACAACAACTGCATAAGTTTCCCAATAGTTGAGTGCAATAATTCTAGTTAAATTTGACTAAAGACGAAATATATTGTTAGCATCTATGCAGTTGTAATCTGTTGGACTTGATAAATATGTTTGATGAATTTCTTTTCACAATTTCTACATAAAATCAAGTAAAAACAAAGTGTAGCACTAGAGTGTAAAAAGCGCAATGTGTGAAGTAAATATTTTTTTATATTCTAGGTTAGTGTATTAGTGAATGTTTGATTTTACGGTAAAATTAATAAAATTAAAATAAGTAATTGTGATTTTACAAAATTTATTTGGTAAATTTTCTACGAAATTATTGTTTGCGTTTGATTTCACGGTAGGAGTAGTAAAATCACATTGACTCATTGTCATTTTGGAAATCCACTACAAAATCAAACATGCATTAAGTCAAACATATGTATTAAGTGAAACATGCATTAAGTGAAACATGCATTAAGTGAATCTCATACTTTATGAACTAAATGTCATTATTACTATAAAATACATATACACACTATTCATTCACATTATAAATTACATCATCTTCCTCTATATAAGTCACAAAGCAGCGCACAAATTTAACTCCAAACACATTTGAAGCAATGGATTCTCTTCCTTGGCTCAGTCTTTTCTGCCTTTCAATTTTTCCTCTTTTAGCTTCCTCTACTTTACTCTTTCAGGTTTTTTTACCATCACAAATGCACACAAATACATTTCATAAACAACCTTAATTAAATGTGCATGTATATATAATAAATGTTGTCACATCACAGGGATTCAATTGGGAATCAAGTAGCAAAGGAGGATGGTACAACTTGTTGAAGAACTCCATTCCTGACTTAGCAAATGCAGGAATTACTCATGTTTGGCTCCCTCCTCCATCTCAAAGTGTTGGTTCTCAAGGTAGTACATTTTTGTTTGTCACTGCTTCACTCATAGTTAAATATCAATGGATATCATGATCATCATTTGTCATTTATTTTTGTTGGCAATTAATATTGTTTTACAAGTTTACCCTTCAAGAGAGATAATTAGTTTATGTTTTCATAGTAATATTTATTTCATGCTGCAATGAAAGATGTAAGTTTGCAGATTTTTTCCTTCTAAAACCTTATATGAAATAATAAATTCTTAATTATTTGATTCCAGGGTATCTTCCAGGAAGACTATATGATCTTGATGCATCAGAATATGGTTCCAAGGATGAACTAAAGTCCCTTATAAAGGGCTTTAATGATAAAGGAATAAAGTGCCTAGCTGACATAGTAATGAACCATAGAACTGCAGAGAGAAAAGATGACAGGTATTTACTGTCTCTTTGAAGGTGGGACCCCAGATACAAAACTTGATTGGGGTCCATCTTTCATTTGCAAAGATGACACAACTTATTCAGATGGCACTGGAAATCTTGATAGTGGAGAAGGTTACAATGCTGCACCTGACATTGATCATTTAAATCCTCAAGTACAAAGAGAGTTATCTGAATGGATGAATTGGTTAAAAACTGAAATTGGTTTTTCTGGATGGAGATTTGATTTTGTGAAAGGTTACGCTCCTAGTATAACAAAGATTTATGTGGAAAATACTTCACCAGATTTTGCTGTTGGAGAGTATTGGAATTCACTTTCTTATGGACAAGATGGAAAGTGTGATTATAATCAAGATAAAGCTAGAGGTGAACTTTTGAATTGGGTTGAATCTTCTGGTGCTGGTGTTGTTAATGCATTTGATTTTACTACTAAAGGGATTCTTCAAGCTGCTGTTGAAGGAGAACTTTGGAGGTTGAAAGATTCGAATGGAAAACCACCTGGTTTGATTGGTTTGAAACCTGAAAATGCTGTTACATTTATTGATAACCATGATACAGGTTCTACTCAGAAACTTTGGCCATTTCCTTCTGATAAAGTTATGCAGGGTTATACTTATATATTAACACATCCTGGGACACCATCAATAGTAATTTCTCTAACCTTTTTACTTTTAATAGTAATTTCTTCTGTTGAATCTTTATCTTTTGGTGTGCCCTGACTCGCATGACATAACACGTATAGTTACGTTTAATTACTTTAAATAAATCATTCAAAGAATCTATAATTATTCTATCAAAATCATTTAAAATCAAAAGATAGTTATTCGAAATGAAATTTTTAAAATTTATATTGAATTTAAATTTTCAAAAGTTGAGGAACCAATTTACGAATTTTGAAAAATTATAGGAACTAGTTTGATAAAATGATAAGAACCTATTTTCAAAACTTTGAAAATTTGTAGGCACTTATATGTAGATTTTAAAATTTATAAAGGCCAATTTGTAAATTATGAAAAATGATAGAGAAAATTTAAAATAAACATTTTATAAAGTAAAGAGAGAATTTTAAATTTATTTAATTTATATCGAAGAATTTAAATCAACCTCTAAAATTATATTACCTCATAAAGTTTTCTATCTTTTTCAATCAAAAGTACTTTTGGGATAAATATAGTTTTTGTCCTATAAAATTATGACACATTTGATTTTGGTCCCTATAATATTTAAAAAAAATGTTTTTAGTTTTTTATATTAATTTTATTATTTTTATTTAAACATTGAATATTAATATAACCATTAATTTACTATACTTATTGATGAATATTTTTTCTTCATTTTTTGATATAAAAAGTTTATCATTTCCTTATTATTATTTATTTTTTTTGTCTTAAAAGAGACCATAAATTCTATGGTAATTAACTGATACAACTGAGTCCTATATTTCAATCCAAATAAAACATTTAACCTAACAATATGGACACTTTGTCTCTTGAGCTTGAACTTAAGAATTTATTATTTTTATTAATAAGATTAATTATTGTTGAATGTATTGTTGGTGCATGCAGTTCTACGATCACTACATAGAATGGGGGCTAATGGAACCAATAAAGAAATTGACAGATATAAGGAAAAGGAATGGAATTACAGCCACAAGCAGTGTGAATATTTTGGCTGCTGAGTCTGATCTTTACATGGCTGAGATTGATAACAAAATTATTGTAAAGATTGGACCCAAGGTGGATCTTGGAAACCTTCTTCCATCCAACGCACAGGTCGCTACCAGTGGACAAGACTATGGTGTATGGGAACTTAAGTGAAACATCTCACTATTCACTAATATGAAATCAAAATAAACAATAAATAAATTTGCATTGTCATGCTCCATTGTATAAGATCTCAAACTCAAAAACATACCTTTGATTTGGTAATATCTTACACATATCTGTTTTTCAATATATCAAAAGGCTATATACAATACAAAAACATCTTTTTTTTTTCTTTCTTCTTTTCTCACCAAGAGTGATGAACTTAATTTTCATGTCATCAAAAAGCACATACTCAAAACCATACATACTGCAATCACTAACATGTACAAGTATGGTGTGCTCTTTGATTAATCACCAAAGGTATATATATAACAATGCATTGTAAGTTTCTCAAAAAAAGTGATTACCCTGAATGATTTTGATGTGCTTTTCTTCTTCCAAAGAACATAAGAATCCGAGGAAAAAACGATTTTTTCTTCTTTTTTCCACTTTCATTGTTTCCATGAGCATTAGACTTTGGACTTGAAAGATAATGTACAGGAATATTTCCACTATGATCTTTGTCTTGTTTACCACTATGACTTGTGTTCTGGTTTACCATTTTTTGGGCTATTTCGCCGGCTTTTCTGCGTTGTTGTCCGTGTTCGGCTCTCCATTTTCTTAATTCTTGTTCTACACCTAATTTTCCTTCCCTTGCCTTCTCAGCTTTATCCATTGCAATCTTCAAAGATGCCCTTCTATAAGCCATTTCTCTCACATTGGCTTCCTCTTCCTCTTCTGCCCATGAGCTTGTTTTGTAAGATGATAGTACTCCTCAACTGAAAGCATCACCCCCTTCGATGAATCAACTTCATTGTTGTTGTTGCTTCGAGACGATTCACTCTCTTGCAATACTTTAATTGCTTGTATTGCCAACCTCTCAGAAGCCCTTGCAGCCTCTATCTCCTTTTGAGCTGCAAGTAATCTACTATATATTGTACTCGCACTGGCCTTGTCTTGTTCTGCCTTCTTTTTCCTTCATTTGAACAGAAATTAATTCTGATTTAGTTTTGTTCAGTTCGGCTTCGATAGATGCAACTGTTATGGAGGCCATTCCTTCTCTTTGCCAAATCGAGGCGAGCGATGATTTCTCTTGTTCGAGTTCTGATCTCAATGATGTTGCAGCCACCTTTAAATAACTTACCTCAGACAGAAGTAACTTTCTCTATGTTAAGTTTCACTTCTTCAAGTTCCTTTTTGCCTGATGCAACTGCTTCTTGTATTTCATTGTGTCTTTTTCTCTGGTTTCTCTTTCGATTCTCTTTCTTCATCGCCTTCTTGGTTGGACTTGGATTCCATATAGGCATTTAATTCAGCTTTCAAATCAATCAACAATGTAGAGGCTTTACTTAGTTTAGTCTTAAGATCCTTAGCAGACAAAATTTTCCAGTTGAGTCTTTCTAGTTCTTCTTTTTCCTGTTTAAGTTCCTTCTCCCAATTGAGAAAATCTTGATCTCTTGCCATGACACTTCCAATTCTGTGTTCTTCTGCTTCCATGTGCTGTTTTCAGAGACTCCTTGATTGCAATCAACTCTATAGTCAAATCTTCAACCGTCCTTTCTACTTGTTTTGATGCAGCAACAGCTTCTTCAGCTTTGTCCATTGCTTCACCTTTTTCCAAACCTATTGAGGCATACTCCGTACGCAACGCATCGAGCTCCTCTTTCACGAACGTTAACTCTGTGATTGCGGCTGTATAGCTGGCTTTAGCGACCTCGAGTTGTGCCTTGGCTGCCACACTAGAATCTTCTGCTATACCTTGTTCCATCTCTTCCACTCTGAGCTTTGCAAGTTCTGAGTCTTGTCTTGCTTGACGCTCTTCGGTTTGTGCCCTCTCTAGGTTCAGTTTTAGTTCTTCTATTAGTCTTTTAGAGCTGTCAAGCTCCTGAAGTACTTGTACTTTCACTTTTTCGGCCGCCTCTGATCTTTTCCTATACTCCGGAATCTCCTCGTGCGCTTTTTCAAGCTCTTGTTCGACTTGCTTTCGCCTCTGTACATCTAATGCAAACACTAAAGTTAGTTGTAATTTCATCAGATAAAAGCTACCAAGTCATCAATACAGTAGCATCATGTAGTATCAAAAGGACAAGTTTAGCACAAGATGTAGAAATAAAATGCAGTGATAGTAGTTTCACTAATACAACTATATTTAAGAGAAATGGTATTTTAATGCATGGTTAACACAGTTCAAATATGCGAATATAAGAATGTGCCAGTGTCACAACTGATTAATTGTCCACATAAATAAATACAATAGATTGATATACCTCGACGGTCATCATACGATGAGCCTTCTAATCGACAATTCCTCCAAACTTAGAAACGGCCTTCTTAACAGATTCAAATGGAGATGCTGTATCAATTATGCCTCTTTTTTCAGCAATTTGCTTTGCATCTGTAGGTGAATCAACACCTCCTACAGCAACATCAACAATCTTTGTTTGAGGCAGATTCACATTCAGTTCTTTCTGATCATTCTCCAACTCTTTTATCTAATTTTTCTTGAAGGAAATCAATAACTTGTGTTGTAGGTGAATCTGTTATTCGTTCTTTAGGTTCAATCTGCAACTCTTTTGCTTCAGAAGATGAGGTTGAGAGTTCCATAAGATTATCAACATCACTTCTAGCAGTAACAGTTGAACAATCATCTTGCTTCCTGTTAAAGTTATCTTCTAAAGCTTCTGGTTCAGAAGCTTCAGCTATGTCTCCTTGTTGGCTTTGTTCGGTTTCGTGAACCGTTTCTTTTGGTGTTGAAGTTGAATTATCTGTAGGATGATATTCATTTTGTGCTGTAGATTCCGCATTAGAAGTTTCTGTTGAGTTTGGTTCTATTTCAAAGGAATTAGACACTGGAAAATTAGTGTCATTTTCCACTCTATTGGTATCACAAAGGGAGTATATGGAAGCTTCAATTGTTGGAGTTAGTACATCACTATTTTCTTGAGTGTTTTCTGCTATTAGATTTTGTTCAGTATTTATTGTGGAGGATTCTGAGGCTGAATTGTCTTCAACTTCCTCCGTTGGTTAAATGCAATTTGGATTGCCAAAGGTATCTCTAGAAGGAAAGTGAAAAAGAAAAATCAATGTGTCAAGAAAATGAAAGCAAAAATAACATGCACTGTATAACCTTTGCAGTTAGTATTATATTTTGTAACATCGACACTTTAGATTAAAGATGTGCCTGGTGTCCGAAATGTGTTAGTGTTGACACATGTATATTCATTTTCTAATTATCATCGGTGTCAACGTGTCATTGTCATGAAATTAGTGCAGGCTTATGCAAATTGCCTCAAATACTAAAATGATGCTCCTTATTACATTTTTCACATTGTTCAGAGGAAAAAAGTGAAATTTCTTCACACATTAAGCCAATATAGAATGACAGATATTAAACAGAACATCATAAAGACTAAACCGGAAAACAAATACGGGTAGCTAATACCTAGTGGTTTCTTGTGCAATTCCACACACGTATTAGGATCAAGAAACTCAAAAAAGGAAGAACACATTAAACTGAATAATACTTTATCAATGAACATACAAGCTACAAAAGGGAGGGCTCCTCTCTATATTAATGGAAGAGAGAAGGCAAGCCTACTGAACCGCAAAACAACATAAATGGGCTTGGCCCAATGTACAAATAAGAAAACTATACTAAAAGAAAAAACTAACTTCTTTTTATAAGCAAAGAAAGAACCAACTAAATATGTAATTCTAATAACATGAGAACTATATATGGATTATTTTGTCAACCAATTTAGTGACTAAACTCACACATTTTAAATGTGAAGAAGTAGAAAATTCAGAGTTTGAACTTAGGCCTATACATATCAATGTCCTATTGAGTTCGAGTATAAGTGGTTAAGTCTCATATTTATTAGTTATGGTTAATCCAAAATGATGTAATAGCATAGCAATTTAGTTAGGGTGGTTAGGAGTTTGTTAAACAAGTTAGTTAGTTAGTTAGTTGAAGTGCAACTATTCAAAGTGTTTGATAATTTTACAAAAGTTAGGCACTTAAAATTTAGGAAACACAAGTGTGAGTGAAAGATAGGAATCATGAATGGAGCTGGAAGTTTTTCCATCAAACCTGCCAATCCTTGATGGGAAAGGTGGTCTGCATCAATGAGGTCATTATTGGGAGGCTAAGAAGTGTTTGAAATTGTGCAAGATAACTATGAACAACGTGGAACAAATCCTACAAAAAGGCAGCATGTAGCCTTCAAAGATGGCAAGAAGAGGGACTGCAAGGCTTTGTTCTACATCCAACAAAGTATAGATGCAAACAAATTTGAAAGGATCTCAAAGGTATCTACATCAAAATAGGCATGGGATATCTTGGTGAAATATTACACAAATGGTGAAAATACCAAAAAGATAAAACTTCAAATGTTAAGAAGAAAGTATGAGTTGCTACAAATGGAAGAGAATGAAAATGTTGTTGATTTCATCAATCGAGTGCAGGCAGTGACAAATCAAATGAAAGAAAATGGAGAAGTGATAACTGAGTTGGTGATTATTGAGAAAATTATGAGAACATTAACATAAAGGTACAATCATATAACAGTTGCAATTGAAGAATCAAAGGATCTTAATACAATGAAATTAGAAGAACTACAAAGTTCACTTGAAGCCCATGAATTGATAATCAAACAAACAAGTGAGAATCATACACAAGCACACGCTTTCCAGGCTCGAATCAACAAGAAATCAAATCAAGATAGAGGGAAATACAAGAAAGGTAAGAAAAAATCAAAATGGCACAAGAAGCAAGATATTGATGATAGTGAGGTTGTTGAATCTTCCAAGAATCAGTACAGTAGTAGGAGCAACAACACTGATAAAGGCAAGAAGAAATTCAACAAGAAATGGATTCAATGCTACAATTTTTAAAAGTGGAGACACTTTACTAATGAATGTAGATCAAAGAAAGTGAAAAGAAAAGATGATGAAGCTTAATTTGCACAAGCTAACAGTTCTGACTCAGATGAAGTGTTGTTGATGGCTACCACTAGTCCAGAAGATGACTGCCCAGGCTTATGGTACCTTGACATAGGGTGCTCAAACCACATGACTGGCCACAAAGAATGGTTTGTGAGCATTCATGAGAAGGTAAAGAGGGAGATCAAATTTGCAGATAATAGCTCAGTGACAACTTAAGGTGTTGGCAAAGTCATAATTAAAGAAAAGATGGTAAGGAGTCATTCATTTGTGATGTACTATGTGTCAAATATGAAGAACAATTTGTTAAGCCTTGAAAAATTGGTGGAAAATGGATACTCTATGAATATGGAGAATGGACAAATGAAGATGTTTGATAATGCCAAGAGGCTTGTCTTGAAGGCACCATTGTCTAAAAACAGGACCTTCAAGATTGAAATCCAGGTAAATGAAAATGCCTGGCTGCTGAAACCAGGAATGAGAGTTGGTTGTGGAATCAAAGGTATGGACACCTGAACTTTAGAAGCATTCAAATGTTGCAGAATAGAAGAATGGTGCTAGGAATTCCTGACATTCAGATGCAACAAGAAATATGTGAAGAATGGTGCCAAGCCAAACAACATAGCAACAAATTCAAAACAGAAATGCCAACTAGATCATCTAAAATGATTAAGGTAATCTTCTCTGATGTATGTGGCCCAACTCAAGAGATATCAATAGGAGGTAACAATTATTTTGTGTCATTCATTGATGATTTCATAAGGAAAATCTGGATATATCTCATCAAAAGAAAGAGTGAAGTGCATGAAGTGTTCAAAAGATTTAAAGTGCTTGCTGAAAATCAAAGTGAATAGTAAGATGAAAATAGTAAGAGTAGATGGAGGAGGTGAATACAATTCCCATGAATTTCATAAATTTTGTGAAAATGAAGGATTGCTACATCAAGTGACTACACAATACACTCCGCAACATAATGGGACTGCTGAAAGAAGAAACAAAACCATTAGGAATATGGCCAGGAGCATGCTGAAAAGAAAGCAGATGCCTCACAAGTTTTGGGGAGAAGCACTCTTAATCGCAGTCTACATTTTAAATAGGTGCCCAACTAAAAGGCTTGACTGTAAGACACTAGAAGAAGCCTAGACAGGGAGGAGACCAAGTGTGAGTCACTTCAGGGTGTTTGACTCATTGTGCTTTAGACACGTGCCAACTCAAAACAGGAAAAAATTGGATGATAGGGCTGAACATACGATATTGTTGGGCTATGATTCAACTGGAGCTTACAAGTTGTATGATCCAATCAAGAACAAAGTGATCACAAGCAGGGACATACTAGTAGATGAATCAAGAGGATGAGACTGGAAAAGGAGTGAAGCCAGCTCAAGCAATGCAGCCATTCTAGACATACCAACTAGTCCAATCAGGCCAGTCAACAGGGCGATTACAGTGGAACTGGATGAGAGTTAGCCAGCCTACTCCTGAACCTATAAGGAGATCTGAACGAACCAGGAAACCCCCAATCATGTTACAACCATATGAAGTCACCATTGACGCAACCATCAATACAGTTGGAGAATCGATTCATTTTGCCTTGCTTGCTGAATCAGAGTCAGTCAGTAATGATGAGGCTTTAAGGGATCCTAAATGGAGACTAGCAATGGAGAAGAGTTCAAAAGCATATAAAAGAATCAGACTTGGGAACTTATGACCCTATCAGTACACAAGAGAACAATTGATGTGAAATGGATCTACAAAATCAAAATAAAGCCTGATGGACATATTTCAAGGTACAAGGTCAGACTTGTAGCAAAGGGATTCTTGCAAAGGCCTAGACTGGATTATGAGGAAGTATTTGCACCAGTTGCCAGGATTGAAACAGTGGGGCTGGTAGTGTCAATGGCTAGCTACAAAGGCTGGTCCATGCATCAGTTGGATGTCAAATCAACATTTTTTAATGGACCAATAGAAGAATAGGTTTATGTGAGCCATACACCAAGTTATGAGAAGAAAGGAAGAGATGATAATGTGTACATATTAAGAAAAACATTGTATGGCTTGAAGCAAGCTCTTAGGGTCTGGAATAAGAGGATTGATAGATTCCTCATTGAGCAACAATTTGAAAAATGTGTCAATAAGCATGGAGCTTATGTCAAGAAGAGAGCAGCAACACATGCACTGTTGATATGCTTATATGTGGATGATTTATTGTTGACTAGCATCAATGAAACAAAGGTCCATGAGTTCAAAATCAGAATGAATAAGGAATTTGAGATAATAGATTGAGGCATGCTATCATACTTCTTTGGTATTGAGTTTGTAAGCAAATAAAATGGAATTTTTATGCACCAAACAAAGTATGCTAATGATGTACTAAGAAGATTTAAGATGCAAGACTGCAATGGGGCTGATACACCAACATAAGCAAGTTTGGTCCTAACAAAAGAAGGCAATGAGGAGTTGATTGATTCTACAACATTCAAGCAATTGGTAGGACCATTGAGATGTTTGTGCAAGACGCAACCAAACATAGCTCACAATGTTGAATTGGTTAGTAGGTACATGGAAAAAACCTAGAACATCTCATTATTTGGCAGCTAAAAGAATTTTGAGGTACATCAAGGAAACAAGTAAATTGGGATTGCACTATGCTAAGAAACTGGCTGAAAATGAAGTTGATATGATTGGGTTTACTAATGCATATTGGTGTGGAGACAAGGATGATAGGAAGAGCACATCTGGCTATGTTTTCATGATAAATGACTCACCAATCTCACTGTGTTCAAGGAAGCAAAGCATAGTTGCACTATCTACTTGTGAAGTTGAGTATGTAGTTGCCTCAATGGGAGCTTGCCAAGCTATATGGCTGGCTGGTTTAATGAGAGAACTGGGGTGAAGAAGCAACAAAGTTGTGAAGATGAAGATTGATAACAAATCAGCCATAGACTTAGCAAAACACCCAAGTGTTCATGGAATGAGCAAACACATAGAAACTAGATACCACTTCTTAAGGGTTCAAGTTACAAAAGGCAAAATAAAATTGGAGCATTGCAGCACCAAGGATCAAAAGGCTGATGTTCTTACAAAATGTTAAAAGAAGGTGAAATTCCAAGAGATGAGGAATAAGTTTGGAGTAACACTACCTTAATCACGTTGAATTAGGAAGAGTGTTAGTTATGGTTAATCCAAAATGATGTAATAGCATAGCAATTCAGGTATGGTGGTTAGGAATTTGTTAAACAAGTTAGTTAGTTTGTTGAAGTGCAACTATTCAAAGTGTTAGTTATAGTTTGTTGAAGTGCAACTATTCAATTAGGGTGGTTGGGTTGAGATATGGTGTCAAAAGTTCTCAAAGGCGCTCCTCCAAACTCTCTAATATGTCCTTGGAAATACTTATGTATTTGGATTTGTAATGTTGACGACGTCAAAATCATTTATTGCAATTTGTAATAGACTAAAACTACTTTGTCAATCTAAACCCAAATGCATCATACCATGACGGAAAAATAAAAAAAAACGTCGCATTCAGATGACAAATTCAAAAAAAATAAAATAAAAAAACAAAACTAAATTTGTGTTGAAGTTATTTGTTAAAATAAATTGTTGAGGACATACATAATTTTTTGCTTATATATTTTATATTTTGAGCAAGAATAATTGGTTATGCAAGTAATTAGAACAATTAATTAGATGAAATGATCATTTCGTTTGATGGGGTAGTATATTATTGTTTTAGATTGCCATTAATTTCATTAATTAATTGTTCTTTGATCATTTTGTATTAACTACGAGTATTATTTCATGTAATATCGTTTAGTATAGGACCTCTTTGAGTAAATTACATAAATTAAAAAATTTGTTGTGATATTAAATTTGTTGAAAATTAATTTATTTTATAAATTTATTTTTTGGAAGAAAAAATTAATTAATATTTTTATTAGAATATTTATTATAGATTGTAAATAAAATAACATAATTAAAGATCTGTTAGTAAAAAATAAATAGTATATTTAAAAATTTCAAAGGGATCATATAAAAAAAATTAAAACTAAAATTTATATTTAAGGATGGAGGCAGTGGCATATTGATATTTAATTTGGATAGCAGGTTAAATCAAAACCTGAGTTTTTTAAAGCCCAACAAAACTATTCCTGATGGCTGACTTGGCCCAACCTTCAATCTAATAAAAAAAAGAAAAAGAAAAAGAAAATTTTAAAAGAAAAACCTAAAATACCCTTATATATATATATAATGACTATTTTTTCATTTCAACATATATTTCCGTAACAAGTGAGTGTTTAAAAATTATTTTTTTTTTTAGAATTTTTTTTTGATATATTATTTCAACTGCAAAAAACTTTTCGGTACAAAACATCATTTTCAAAAATTATTTTTGAAGTTTTTCATATCTAACGAAAAATTTATTTCAAGTTTTCTGTAAAAAATACACTATTGATAAATTTCAATGTCACATTTTCAGAAGCTATTGGAAAATTTCTTCCGCGAGTTTTTTGATAGTTGTTTGATTTTTTTAAAAATATTTTTGAAATTAATTTTTTTATTATATTAGTATTTATTTAATTCTTTTGATTTTAACTAATTTTTTTCTTCCAATAGATAGGGCTAGAGGTAGAGACAATAAAGTTGTAGCAAAAATATGTCTATCGGGAAGAGGGTAAGAGTGAACTGACACGGTACCTGAGATGTATTAATTATTATTTATGATGTATTAGTTATTATGATATATTAATTATTTATGATGTATTAGTAATATATTAATTATTATGGTGTATTAATTATATATGTATTATTTATGGTGTATTATTTATGATATATTATTTATGATGTATTATTTATTTATGATATATTAATTATTTAATGGTGTATTAATTATTAATTATTTATAATATATTATTATTTAAAAATATTTATGATGTATTAATTATTAATTATGGTATATTAAAAAAAAAAGCTTGTACCAAAAAAGTGACATTTTCATAAATTTATGGAGATATAAGTATAAAAATAGAGATACAGGTAAATTTTTCAAAAAAAAAAAGTGACAAAATTGTTCAACAAAAACATTATTACTTTCTGCACCTTACAATTGAATGTATTACAAATAAAAAACAATAAATTTGTGACCTTGCATGTGAGCTTTTATATAGTTTGTATTGTTCGAATGTACATTTTAAAAAACATGAATGGTTTTCGATAGCAAAGACAGGAAAAATTGGACTAGTAAAAATAGTGGTAAAAATAATTTAAGTATAGCCAAGTTTAAATTCGAATATAACAAAAATAATTAATTACACATCAATCAATTAATAATATTAGTTAATTTCTTTCTCTAATAAAAAATGTAATTCTATCCACTAGTCTTCTCATTATTTAACCTACCGTAGAGATTAGTATATTTTTGGTGAGTACATTGAACTATGAAGCAGAGTTTTTGAAATACAGAGACAAAAATGATTACACACTAAATTTATTTATAAAATGTGTGAGGAGGAGGTCATTATAGTTCTTTTAAATATACTAAAATTACAAAAATATTTTTAAATATATATTCTTTTAATAATTTTGCATATCAAATTAACATATTTAAAGATTAAACTAACAAAGAAAATAAATATTAAAAAATCAAAGCATGTTTCATAAATGGTTTTGTAATAATTTTGATACTAGGTAAATATTAATAATCTTCCTTATGGGTGGTTAAGAGTCATTTTTAAGGCTCAAAATAATCATTTATTTTTATTTTTATTTGATGAAATATAAAACAACATAAATATATGAATTATGACATAGTAGTGATAAAATAAATATTATTTTATTATATATTTGATGTATACATAATAATAAATAGTCAAATACTATTTTATCAAATCATTTATTTGG
>JBBPBS010000689.1:3013136-3030944 GCA_037974835.1 Cicer judaicum
ATTTCAACTTAAAAAAAATCATAAATAACTAAATAATTATATTTAATTTATTGGGTAAACTCAATAAAGATATAATATATATTATATGTGAATGAAAAAACAACTCTTGTAAAAAATTACATTTATTTTAAAAATTTAAATTAATATTCAAAATTGTATTATTTTGAATAATAATTTGTTTGATTTTCTAAAATGACAAAATTAGTCTAGTCATAAATCATACATATTTGTAAAACTAATTGTTAATAGTTTTATTTTCAATTTAATATCAAATTCAATCATTTTTTTATTTATATTTTATTAAGGTTAGTTTTATATATTTTATAAGCGCAACTGAATAAATTATTGTTATTATCTTATCATGTTAGTTTTTAAGTTAACTCATATTTAGGGTAAATTTTTTAACTACGTAGACAAAATATGATAGAATTCATGAATAACTTATCATATAATACTAATTTGTCAAACATTGGATATAATATAATAAATGATTATATTATAGTCTCTTATCACGTCAATCAATCGATCATTTAATTTAAATAAGTAATTTTATAAAGTTATTATTTTTTGATACATTTATTTTGTGATTTCATTGTCTAAATGTGACATTATTTTATATTCAAAAAAAAAATAGTTACTACTATATGATATGTGAGATATATTGTGATTCAACTTATATGATGTATTTAACAATAATTATCAATACACTTTAGAAATAATAGTTCATAACACGCCTCATATTTATTTATTTTTATTTTTATGAAATTAATATTATTTTAAATCACTATTTCAACCATTAAAATAAAGATAATTGGTAACACTTATTTCAAAGAGAAAATGTTTGTGATAGTTAGAATTTTAAATATTATGGTCTATAGTAGATTGTGATCTATATATAAATTAACATAAGGGGTTGCTCTCATCCACCTCTAATATTTATTTAAAATATATAAAAAACACTGCAGTTATTAAATCTTTTATAGCATAATAAATTTCATTTTTTACTATTAAATTTCTAAAATTTGAGAAAAACCAAATTTCTTTTGGAACTGTAGAATATGACAGTGAAAAAACTCAATTCCATAATAAAAAATAGATATCTATAATGTTACCTAGGCTCCAAGTCGTATCTTATCTAATTCTTGAGGCGTTGGTTGTTGAATTAATTAATTATTTATTTAGTGCTGAATCCTAATGAGTTTGACAATACCGTAACGTAACGGGAAAAAGAAAGGAAGGTTTGTGAAATAACACTATAAAAACATGAAAACCAAACCGCTAAGCTTTGTATCATTCATTCACGTGACACAGAACAGAACAGAACCGAACAGAAGCCATGGCTGATTCATCCAACCTAAAATCAGACTCCATTATGGAATTAATGAAACAGCATATCGCCTCCGACGCTGGCAAAGACGTCGTTCAAAAAATTGGACTCGTTTATCAGTTTCAAATTGCTCCTAAGGTCCTTTTTTTCTTTTCATTTTTAACCTAATTTTCAATTATATTCCCTTCTTATTGTTCACATGTTCACGTCTCGTGATTTTGTAGAAAATTGGCATCGATGAAGTCATCTACACCGTTGATCTCAAGAAAGGAGAAGTCACCAAAGGTTTGTTTTTCTTTCTTGTTTTCCACTTTTCAATTCAATTCATTGGTATGAATGAAATAGTTATTATTTCACGTGTTTATGTTTGCTTTCAATTTTCCCTTTTGAATCCGATTGTTTGTTATATTATCTAAAGCGCATTATTCCCATTTCTTAAGAGGATTTCTTATGTATAAACTCTGTAGCACCGACAATTCCGATCCAAGACTTGTCAGATCCCGACATTTTAATTACATTCAATTAATCCATTTTCTCAAATTATTACCAACCTGTTAGTGTCGGATCGGTGTTAGTGTCGTATCCGTTCCGTGACAGTGTCATGGGATATAAGCATGGTTGTAAATTGTGGTTCATAACTACAATTGCAATAGCAACTTGAATGTTTTTGGGTCTCTGCATTGCAATTGCAGCTGCAATTATCAGTATCCGTATGTTCCCCTAATAAATAGGTTGCAATTGCAATTTTGATTATAACTATCGATAATTCAATTGCAGCCATATTGTCAAGATTTTTAGGTCTGCGACGAAGTTGTAGCTGCAATTACAGCTGCATCAGTTGCAACTAACCATAATTTTTCATGATATTAAGGATTATGACTTAACCACAATCACAATCTTAACTGAAATTTAGAACTATTGTTGAGCAATAGATACATGGATGAGGATGAAATTAGGTTAGTAAAGATAGATCAAGCATTTGTGATTTTCCTCTCTAAGTATATCATTTTCTACTGGCTGGTAAATGCCGGTTTTTCTGTGATTAAATTGATCTTTTTTTAGACTATAGATTGTTCTGTCTAGGTGTCTGGAGACTAATCAGCAACTGTTGCAATTTTGTTGCAAATGGGATGCTTTAATTTGGTCCATTTTATTGCTTGTTCCTATAATGCCATCATGTACGATTAGTTGGGTCATGTCTATATATAGGGCCATATGAAGGTGGAAAGCCAGATGCAACTTTTTCATTTAAAGATGAGGACTTTGTTAAGATTGCATTGGGGAAGATGAATCCACAGCTTGCTTTCATGAGGTTCAACATTTCAACTAACTAAAGCTGTTTCTTTTTCTTCCCTTTTTCGGTTTTCGCTTTTCTTTATTTATTCATTCACTTACTTGTATCTGTTTGATGGTATATCGATACAGGGGTGCAATGAAGGTTAAAGGAAGTTTGAGTGCTGCTCAGAAATTTACTCCGGATATCTTCCCAAAGCCGTCCAAGATGTGAGCAGAGAGGTCTGTCATTACAGCAATAAGCAAAATATATAAACCTCAAAACCCGAGGAGTATATCTGTAGTTAAAGACACCGTTCATTGTGAGAAGATAGTAATGAAAATTGATAATGTTTTGCAAATCTTCCAGATGATTGTGATAATAATATAGTTCGATGTTTCAATTTTAAAAATAGTTCATCATGATCATGCAATTCCATTGTTTTTTCCATTAATACTTGGACCATTGCATAGTTGAACCTACCATTGAAGTCTATACTTGTGAATGATAGGAATAGTGAATGTCCCTCTCACTCGCTATCTTTGCCAGAGTAACGTTTCTTACCCAACTGCTAACAACAACTGCATAAGTTTCCCAATAGTTGAGTGCAATAATTCTAGTTAAATTTGACGAAAGACAAAATTTATTGTCAATATCTATGCAGTTGTAATCTGTTGGACGATAAATATGTTTGATGAGTTTCTTTTCACAATTTCTACATAATATGAAGAAAAAAAAAAGGTGTAGCACAAGATTGTAAAAGCGAAATGTGTGAAGTCAATATTTTTTTATACTCCAAGTTAGTGTATCCGTGAATGTTTGGTTTCACGGTAAAATTAACAAATCTAAGGTGAGCAATTGTGATTTTACAAAATATATTGAGTTAAGTTTCTACAAATCATTGTTTCCGTTTGATTTCGTGGTGGGAGTAGTAAAATCACATTGACTCATTGTGATTTTGTGAATCCTACTACAAAATCAAACATGCATTAAGTGAATTTTATACACTATGAACTAAATGTCATCATCACTCTATAAATACAAACAGAAAGACAACCTTATTGACATTTTATAACTTTGGACATCACCTTAAAATATTGACAATGTAAGTAAATAATTGATATAGTTTTAAGGATGAAATTTAGTATTTGTTTTAATTCTTTCATAATCACAAGGCAACTCAAGGCGTACGGCACCCTATGAAAAGTGACATACCACTAAAAAAATAATCCATATTTTAATTGATGTTTTGTTTTTGTGAAGGGCAAATAAAAGAAACATACAACATAAACTAGAGACTTGATTCCTCTATGGATGGGACCAGTTACATGCAATGACTATCTGACAAGCTTTAAGCTTTCTAAAGTGTGAAACTATGACTCTCTTAACTCTGTTTTCCCACTACTCCCATACCTTAAACTACTCTTGCTTGTCACCGATGATTTCCCAATTCTCCAAAATAACACAAGTTTCTTTTTCATCTTCATCAGAATATAATGTCCTATATATTCTTGTAATGTTGCAGATTTATGAAATCCACACAATTATGAATCTTATCTCCAATAAAACCCAAGTTTCTATTTCATACATACACACTATATCCCGATTTCCTCTGGCTCATGATAATATCTCCTTTGTTTCTTACTTATAAAATACATTATCATGATATTCATTTGCTTCAAGCAAACTTCCTCTATATAAGTCACAAAGCAGCACACAAATTTAACTCCAAACACATTTGAAGCAATGGATTCTCTTCCTTGGCTCAGTCTTTTCTGCCTTTCAATTTTTCCTCTTTTAGCTTCCTCTACTTTGCTCTTTCAGGTTTTTTTACAATCACAAATGCACACAAATACATTTCATCAACAAACTTAATTAAATGTGCATGTATATATAATAAATGTTGTCACATCACAGGGATTCAATTGGGAATCAAGTAGCAAAGGAGGATGGTACAACTTGTTGAAGAACTCCATTCCTGACTTAGCAAATGCAGGAATTACTCATGTTTGGCTCCCTCCTCCATCTCAAAGTGTTGATTCTCAAGGTAGTACATTTTTGTTTGTAACTGCTTCACTCATAATTAAATATCAATGGATATCATGATCATCATTTGTCATTTATTTTTGTTGGCAATTAATATTATTTTACAAGTTTACCCTTCAAGAGAGATAATTAGTTTATGTTTTCATAGTAATATTTACCCTTCTAAAACCTTATATGAAATAATAAATTCTTAATTATTTGATTCCAGGGTATCTTCCAGGAAGACTATATGATCTTGATGCATCAAAATATGGTTCCAAGGATGAACTAAAGTCCCTTATAAAGGGCTTTAATGATAAAGGAATAAAGTGCCTAGCTGACATAGTAATCAACCATAGAACTGCAGAGAGAAAAGATGGAAGAGGTATTTACTGTCTCTTTGAAGGTGGGACTCCAGATACAAAACTTGATTGGGGTCCATCTTTCATTTGCAAAGATGACACAACTTATTCAGATGGCACTGGAAATCTTGATACTGGAGAAGGTTACAATGCTGCACCTGACATTGATCATTTAAATCCTCAAGTACAAAGAGAGTTATCTGAATGGATGAATTGGTTAAAAACTGAAATTGGTTTTTCTGGATGGAGATTTGATTTTGTGAAAGGTTATGCTCCTAGTATTACAAAGATTTATATGGAAAAAACTTCACCAGATTTTGCTGTTGGAGAGTATTGGAATTCACTTTCTTATGGACAAGATGGAAAGTGTGATTATAATCAAGATAAAGCTAGAGGTGAACTTTTGAATTGGGTTGAATCTTCTGGTGCTGGTGTTGTTAATGCATTTGATTTTACTACTAAAGGGATTCTTCAAGCTGCTGTTGAAGGAGAACTTTGGAGGTTGAAAGATTCGAATGGAAAACCACCTGGTTTGATTGGTTTGAAACCTGAAAATGCTGTTACATTTATTGATAACCATGATACAGGTTCTACTCAGAAACTTTGGCCATTTCCTTCTGATAAAGTTATGCAGGGTTATGCTTATATATTAACACATCCTGGGACACCATCAATAGTAATTTCTCTAACCTTTTTACTTTTAATAGTAATTTCTTCTGTTGAATCTTTATATTATGGTGTGTCCTGTCTCATGACACGTATAGTTACATTTAATTACTTTAATTTTTTAAATTATATATTGATGTTTAAATATTAATGTTGTGTTTGATGTTTGAAATTTATTTGAAAGGTAGATATAAGTTTTTGGAGATACTAGTGTAAAGAGATATATTAAGAATTGTTTATATGAGATAGGATTGGCTGAAGAGGTTGTTTGAGACAATTAGGATTTGTTGAGAATAAGAGAGCAAATCACCCTTTTTATCGTTTAGGTTTTCACTTAAGTGTCTAATAAGACTGATTAAATAACAAAATAGTTGATGATAGAGCTCTCTCATTGAGCATAATAAAATGGATCAATCCATTACAATTCATTCAAAAACAAAATCTAATATCAATTAATTAATTAGTATATAATAATAATTAACCATATTTTATATTAATAATAATGATAATAATTCATAATAATTGATTATGTCAATTCAAAATTAATTAATTAAAATAATTAATTTAACATTTGATACCGACACAACACTCACACAAGTAGTTACTAGTATATTTGGAAAACGCTAAAATTATGAGAAAAAATGACAATGACATAAACTACATATTAGAGCCTTTAAAAATCACGCTGAAAGAGATCTAAACTCATATTGTGGGTGTCTACCACTCAACTTAATACACACTATTGAATCAATTCAATTTTCTTTAAAAAAATACTATGAAGGTACATATATTAGTGTTAGTGTTGTGTCTAATGTTAGTATTTTACTACTTAGGCTACATCTAAAGCTACTATTTGTGATTATGTATAGTTATAGATGATGTTGTTATGCAGTTCTACGACCACTTATTTGATTGGGGACTGAAGGAGCAGATAACAAAATTGACAGCAATTAGAGTGAGGAATGGGATCAACATGAAAAGCACAGTGAACATTCTAGCAGCAGATGGTGACATTTATGTGGCAAAGATAGATAACAAAATTATTGTGAAGATAGGTCCAAAGATGGACCTTGGAAATCTTATTCCCTCAAATTTCCACGTTGCTACCTCTGGTCAAGATTATGCCGTGTGGGAGTGACTATAAATTGAGTGCAATACAGAATATATTTGGTGTGTTTATCATTAACTATATATCATTTCTTGTGTGGAAAAATGTAACTCTCAAATATAAGATAGTCTTGTATACTCCATAAAATAAAAACTTGTTTGCCATACTGTTTTACCCGTTTCATGAAGATAATATTTCCTGTTATTAACTTGAAGTTAATAAATTTGAGTTAAAGACGGATCAATTGAAATGTTTTATTTTTCTAAGACCCGGAACATTAAGACAAATAAAGAATCTAATTACTATATTTTACAGCATATATATGTATGTGCACACACAGACTATTTGTTTTAAATATAAGAGAAAAATCAAACGATAAAAGTTGATGTAATTAATTGAAGTTGGTCCAAATACATCTGAGTTTTGATAATTCAACTTTCTTTAATATTTAAGATATGATGAAGTGCTGAACAATGTGTTGCGGATTTTATCCTACCGCAATTCTCTGCGGAAAACAGCTTATGAAGTTAACTATTTTCCAAAATTAAGATAATTCACGTACGACTAATCAAACATTCTTTGAATCTGAGTATAATGGATATGTCTAGTTTGTTCGACATTATTCTGTACTAGTCAAGTTGTCATAATATCTGCCCATACATAGAGCTAAAAAACTTAATTGAAGATCATAATTTTTGTATTACAGTTTACGTCACTGATGAGGGTGTGAAAATGTATAATTTCATTTTTTTTAAATCATAAGTATATAAGATATGTTTTTGACATTAAATTACTAGTAAATTTTATATTAATTATGCATTTTACATATTCTATTTATATTATAGAGTTGGAATTGGATACTTGGACTAGATACTAGAGTTGTTAAAATGGACTATCCAACTCTATAGATACTAGAGTTGTTAAAATAGACTATCCAACTCATACAGAGTTGATCCTAACATGCTATGGATTTTTTTGGGTCGAGTTAAAAAGCCATTTAAAACACTGTCCTAAAAATTATCACCTGAACCCGACCTTAAATAGATTATGGGTTTTTGGACTAATTCGTTATTTAATTATTTTATTTTATTAATATTTTGTAATATTAAGTGTTGTAATTTTTTTTAATTATTTAAATTTGCATATATTCTAACATGTTTTTAAATACTATTAGTATTCTTTTAAATATAAAATATAAAATTCTTAACATTTTACCTACTTTATTTTTAGTTGTGTATAAATATTTTAAATAATTTTTCTTCAAAATAAAGTTTATATACTATTTTTTCATGTCATGCTGATAGCCTTCAGTTTGATCGGGTTAGTCTGTCATAGGTACAACCTTTCTAGGATCAAACTAAAAAGTCCTATTAAAATCCTGGCTATTAAATTTTAGAGCTTATTTATAGTGCTTATTTATTTTGACGACTCTAATAGAAATAATAAATTTTATCAATCTAATTATTAAATTAAAAGTTCTTATTTAATAGATCAATATAATATATTTTTTTTTTAAATTTTAAAAATATTTGATATTTCCTTAAATAATTTCAAATAATTGTATTGTAAACTTTTAAAAATATAAGTAAATATTAATTACTAGATTAATTAACTACGAATTTTGGATTTATATAAAATTTTATGTTAGATATTAATATGTTATATTAATAATTAATTGTTGGATTCGTGAAATTTACTATTTTTATTGAGGTATTAAGTAGAGTAGAATAACTTATCTCATAACTTACTTCTAGAGTCAACGGATCTCTATCCATATAAAGTAGTATCATGTTCTTATTCAATATAGAGCAGTGTAATTTGAACATCACAAATTTGACATTTTTTTATTAAAAAATATATGCATTCATTCAAATTAAGATAATATATTGATTGGAAATAACACAAATCAAATTCGCTAAAATTGACAAAATTAAAATCACATAATACCTACAAAATTGATAAAATTAAAATAATTGAAATAACTATGTTTTCAAATATGCAACATTGACGACATTAAAATCATTGATTGAATTTATCAATTTGAATAAAATGAATGGCGCACCAAAACAATAACAAAACAACCTTACACTTAATTGACAACATCAAAACATACCATAATCAACTTTATAACTCCAAAATTGATTTGAACCCCTCCAAAATAAAAAATCAATGATACGCTATTGACGACAACACATAAAGACAACTATTACGAACTAATAAATAAAAAAAGAGAAAAATTAATAAAAATATTAAATTATATATTTAAACTGATTTGATTAATATAAAATAAATAATTCACTTTAAAAAATAAAGTGAATAACATCTATCACTAATAATTAAATCAATGATTAATATTTAATCATACATAATCAATCATGTTAGGTCAATTTCCCAACTTTTCATAGGAAAATCCTACTTATACATTGTGTTAAATTTATTGTGAAAATGTCATTACATATTTATTATTTGGGAAAAGTTTATCTTTTACATATTTGAATTCATTGATGAGAAGCCTAATAATTTTCTTCAAATGACTCAGTCTGAGTACGCTACCCCTTAATTAATTAGTCAAAAGTGTAGTAGTACAATTGAAAAATCAGCAAACACTCAAAGATCCTAATCTAGGGATGCCTATAAATTTAGAAGGAGACATATGGTTGCAACACAAATTTGCGAAACATGAAGCTTCTTCTAACTTCGTTTTGCTTCCTTTGCCTTTGCATTTCTCTTTTCCCTTCTTTTTCCTCCTCTGCCATACTATTTCAGGTATCTCCATTCTCTTTCTTTTATTAGTTACTTCATGAATCCTCCAATATGAACATGTGTGTTGTAGGGGTTCAACTGGGCATCAAGTGAAAAAGCAGGAGGATGGTACAATTTCCTGAAGACCAAAGTCCCTGACATAGCAGATGCTGGTGTTGAATATGTTTGGCTTCCTCCTCCCTCCAACTCTCATGATGATGGACCCCAAGGTATTTAACTTTAACAACTTCCGCTACGCGAAAAATAAGATTTTACAGCGTTTTTTCGAAAAAAAAAAATGGGTTGTACTATCTAGCGCCGTAAAAAGATACAACGTTTTTTAAAATAAAAAACGCTATAAAATAGATAGATTGTGCGCTTGTTATGCACTTTTTACTGTGTTTCTTTATAAAAACGTTGTAAAAGATGTATTCAATATATGCTTTATTATGCATTTTTTACGGTGTTTATTGAAAAAAGCGTTATAAAATGTGCATTCAATAGATGTATTATTATGCATTTTTTACGACGTTTATTTGAAAAAACGCTAATTTGAAAGAATATTATAAAAGACGCGTTATAAAATGTCATTTTTGGTGTAGTGTTCTCGTTAATTTCACATGCTATAGAGTTTAATAATATGTTTTTTGTATCGAAGGTTACTTGCCCAAAAGGCTATATGACCTTGACACATCCAAATACGGCAACAAGAACGAATTGAAGGAGCTAGTAGCAGCATTTCGTGATCGAGGGGTAAAAAGCATATCCGACATAGTTATAAACCACAGAACAGCAGAAAGATTAGACAGCCAAGGACTTAGCATATTCGAAGGTGGTACTCCGGACACTCGTCTAGATTGGGACGTATCCTACATTTGTAGCACAGATGTTCAATTCAAAGGCACAGGAAACCCCGACACAGGAGATGATTGGGGTGGTGCACCTGACATTGATCACACAAATCCTAAGGTACAAGAAGAATTATCAGATTGGATGAATTGGTTAAAAACAGATGTTGGTTTTGTGGGATGGAGATTCGACATGGTTGTTGGGTACGGTCCAAGGTATACAAAAACATACATGGAAAAAACATCACCTGAATTTGCAGTTGGAGAGCTATATGAAAAAGTTGAATTGGGTTCAGATGGAAAACCATTGAGTAATCAAGACCCACATCGTCAAAGATTGGTGAAATGGGTGAATGATGCTGGTGGTGTTGTAACAACTTTTGATTTCACAACCAAAATGATTTTAGGTGCTGCTGTTGAAGGTGAACTTTGGAGGATGAAAGATGGTAATGGGAAACCAGCAGGGATGATTGGAATAAAACCATCAAATGCAGTTACTTTTGTAGATAATCATGATACTGGCTCTCAGAAATTATGGCCATTTCCTGATGATAAAGTTGTGTTGGGTTATGTTTACATTCTTACTCATCCTGGACACCCCACAATTGTAAGTTTTTTTTTTTTTTTTTTTTTAATTTTTATTAACAAGTAAAATTAATATAAATTAAAAAAAATAATAAAAAATATATATTTTTGTTTTGTTTTTAAAATTTGATAGAATAATTGAATCTTTAAAGTTGAGTGATTTTTATAAATTTCTAAAGTTGAGGTAAAATATAAGTATAAAAAAATAGCTGTTAGAAATGAAAATTTTAAAATTTGTATTGAATTTAAATTTTGGAAAGTTGAGGAACCAATTTACGAATTTTGAAAAAATTATAAGAACTTATTTTCAAAATTTTGAAAATTTATAGGGACTTATATGCAAATTTTAAAATTTATAAAGGACAATTTGTAAAATATGAAAAATGATAGAGAAAATTTAAAATTAATATTTGATAAAGTTAAAGAGAGAATTTCAATTTTATTTAATTTTTATCAAAGAATTTAAATCAACCTCTAAAATTATATTACCTCATAAATTTTTTTATCTTTTGCAATCAAAAGTACTTTTGGGCTAAATATAGTTTTTGTCCTATAAAATTATGACAGAATTTATTTTGGCCCCTATAATTTGTTTTAAAAAAGATTTTTAGTTTTTTGTATTAATTTTATTTAAACATTGCATATTAATATAACCATTAATTTACTATAAGAATATCGATATTTTGTAACTTGAGTTTGAACTTAAGAACTTATTACTTTTATTAATAAGAATAATTATTGTTGAATGTATTGTTGGTGCATGCAGTTCTACGATCACTACATAGAATGGGGGCTAATGGAGCCAATAAAGAAATTGACAGCTATAAGGAAAAGGAATGGAATTACAGCCACAAGCAGTGTGAATATTTTGGCTGCTGAGTCTGATCTTTACATGGCTGAAATTGATAACAAAATTATTGTAAAGATTGGACCCAAGTTGGATCTTGGAAACCTTCTTCCATCCAATGCACAGGTCGCTACCAATGGACAAGACTATGCTGTATGGGAACTTAAGTGAAGCACCTCACTATTCACTAATATGAAATCAAAATAAACAATAAATAAATTTGCATTGTCATGCTCCATTGTATAAGATCTCAAACTCAAAAACATACCTTTGATTTGGTAATATCTTACTCATATCTTTTTTTCAATATATCAAAAGGCTATACACAATACAAAAACATCTTTTTTTTTCTTTCTTCTTTTCTCACCAAGAGTGATGAACTTAATTTTCATGTCATCAAAAAGCACATACTCAAAACCATACATACTGCAATCACTAACATGTACAAGTATGGTGTACTCTTTGATTAATCACCATAGGTATATATATAACAATGCATTGCAAGTTTCTCAAAAAAAAAAGTGATTATCCCGAATGATTTTGATGTGCTTTTCTTCTTCCAAAGAACATAAGAATCCGCGGAAAAAACGATTTTTTCTTCTTTTTTCCACTTTCATTGTTTCCATGAGCATTATTAGACTTTGGACTTGAAAGATAATGTACAGGAATATTTCCACTATGATCTTTGTCTAGTTTACCACTATGACTTGTGTTCTGGTTTACCATTTTTTGGGCTATTTCGCCGGCTTTTCTCCGTTGTTGTCCATGTTCGGCTCTCCATTTTCTTAATTCTTGTTCTACACCTAATTTTCCTTCCCTTGCCTTCTCAGCTTTATCCATTGCAATCTTCAAAGAGGCCCTTCTATCAGCCATTTCTTTGTTCACTTCATTAAACTTCTCTAAAGTTTTCATTTCAGCCTCTTTAGCTATATCGATCTCGGAATTTGCAGTTGCAACTCTCACATTGGCTTCCTCTTCTGCCTCATGAGCTTGTTTTGTAAGATGATAGTACTCCTCAACCAAAAGTGTCACCCCCTTCGATGAATCAACTTCATTGTTGTTGTTGCTTCGAGACGATTCACTCTCTTGCAATACTTTAATTGCTTGTATTGCCAACCTCTCAGAAGCTCTTGCAGCCTCTATCTCCTTTTGAGCTGCAAGTAATCTACTATACATTGTACTCGCACCGGCCTTGGCTTGTTCGGCCTCTTCCTTTACTCTTCGAAGCACTTCGCGAGCTTCTTTAGCAAGCAAGTTGGCTTGATTAGCCTCTTCGGCTGCTTCTCGTAGTTTCTTCGGCATCTCAAGGATTGTCTGTCTGCCTTCTTTTTCCTTCATTTGAACCGAAAATAATTCTGATTTTGTTTTGTTCAGTTCGGCTTCGATAGATGCAACTGTTATGGAGGCCATTCCTTCTCTTTGCCTAATCGAGGCGAGCGATGATTTCTCTTGTTCGAGTTCTGATCTTAATGATGTTGCAGCCACTTTTAAATAACTTACCTCGGAAGTAACTTTCTCTATGTTAAGTTTTACTTCTTCAAGTTCCTTTTTGGCTGATGCAACTGCTTCTTGTATTTCATTGTGTGTATTTTTCTCTGGTTTCTCTTTCGATTCTCCTTCTTCATTGCCTTCTTGGTTGGACTTGGATTCCATATAGGCATTTAATTCAGCTTTCAAATCAATCAACAATGTAGAGGCTTTACTTAGTTTAGTTTTAAGATCCTTAGCAGACAAAATTTTCTGGTTGAGTCTTTCTAGTTCTTCTTCTTGCTGTTTAAGTTCCTTCTCCCAACTGAGAAAATCTTGATCTCTTGCCAGGACAGTTCCTATTCTGTGTTCTTCTGCTTCCATGTGTGCAGCATGTGCTGTTTCCAGAGACTCCTTGACTGCAATCAACTCTATAGTCAAATCTTCAACCGTCTTTTCTACTTGTTTTGATGCAGCAACAGCTTGTTCAGCTTTGTCCACTGCTTCACCTTTTTCCACAACTAAGGAGGCGTACTCCGTACGCAACGCATCGAGCTCCTCTTTCACGAATGTTAACTCTGTGATTGCAGCTGTATACCTGGCTTTAGCGACCTCGAGTTGCACCTTGGCTGCCACGCTAGAATCTTCTGCTATACCTTGTTCCATCTCTTCCACTCTGAGTTTTGCAAGTTCTGAGTCTTGTCTTGCTTGACGCTCTTCGGTTTGTGCCCTCTCTAGGTTCAGTTTTAGTTCTTCTATTAGTCTTTTAGTGCTGTCAAGCTCCTGAAGTACTTGTACTTTCACTTTTTCGGCCGCCTCTGATCTTTTCCTATACTCCGGAATCTCCTCGTGCGCTTTTTCAAGCTCTTGTTCGACTTGCTTTCGCCTCTGTACATCCAATGCAAACACTAAAGTTAATTGTAATTTCATCAGATAAAAGCTACCAAGTCATCAATACAATAGCATCATATAGTATCAAAAGGACATGTTTAGCACTAGATGTAGCAATAAAATGCAGTGATAGTAGTTTCACTAATACAACTATTTTTAAGAGAAATGGTATTTTAACCCACAAATTTGATATCAAATTTCGACATCAACATGTATGGGTAACGCAGTTCAAATATGCGAATATAAGAATGTGTCAGTGTCCCAACTGATTAATCATCCACTTAAATAAATGTAAAAGATTGATATACCTCGACGGTCATCATTCGATGAGCCTTCCAATCGACAATTCCTCCAAACTTAGAAACGGCCTGCTTAACAGATTCAAATGGAGATGCTGTATCAATTATGCCTCTTTTTTCAGCAATTTGCTTTGCATCTGTAGGTGAATCAACACCTCCGACAGCAACATCAACAATCTTTGTTTGAGGCTGATTCACATTCAGTTCTTTCTGATCATTCTCCAACTCTTTTATCTGATTATCAACAACACTGACAGTAGAATCACCACCCTTCTGATTGTTCATTATATCTTCTAAGGATCCTTGTTCAGAATCTGCAACCACAGGTTCTTGGTCACTTTGCTCCATTACATGATCTTCATCAGCATTTGTTGTTGAAACTAAATTTTCTTGGAGGAAATCAATAACTTGTGTTGTAGGTGAATCTGTTATTAGTTCTTTAGGTTCAATCTGCAACTCTTTTGTTTCAGAAGATGAGGTTGAGAGTTCCATAAGATTATCAACATCACTTCTAGCAGTAACAGTTGAACAATCATCTTGCTTCCTGTTAAAGTTATCTTCTAAAGCTTCTGGTTTAGAACCTTCAGCTATGTCTCCTTGTTGGCTTTGTTCGGTTTCGTGAACCGTTTCTTTTGGTGTTGAAGTTGAATTATCTGTAGGAAGATATTCATCCTGTGCTGTAGATTCCGCATTAGAAGTTTCTGGTGAGTTTGGTTCTATTTCAAAGGAATTAGACACTGGCAAATTAGTGTCATTTTCCACTCTAATGGTATCACAAAGGGAGTTGATGGAAGCTTCAACTGTTGGAGTTAGTACATCAGTATTTTCTTGAGTGTTTTCTGCTATTAGATTTTGTTCAGCATTTATTATGGAGGATTCTGAGGCTGAATTGTCTTCAACTTCCTCCATTGGTTAAATGCAATTTGGATTGCCAAAGGTACCTAGAAGGAAAGTGAAAAAGAAAAATCGATGTGTCAAGAAAATGAAAGCAAAAATAACATGCACAACTTGTATAACCTTTGCAGATAGTATTATACTGTTTAACATCGACACTTTAGATTGAAGACCTGTCTAGTGTCTGAAATGTGTTAGTGTTTGACACTAACACATGTATATTCAATTTCAAATTATCATCGGTGTCAACCTGTCAGTGTCATGAAATTAGACAAGGGCTTATGCAAATTGCCTCAAATACTAAAATGATGCTCCTTATTACATTTTCACATTGTTCAGATGGAAAAGTGAAATTTCTTCACACATTAAGTCAATATAGAATGACAGATATGAAACAGAACATCATAAAGACTAAAGTTTCTGTAATTTGATAGCTATATAGACCCCCCTACTACTCTCACATAATTAATTTAATTTCATGTTCCTACCATCATGAACTGTACTTGTAAAGTTACCTAACTATTCATACTGGTTGAAAATCAATTAATGGAAAAATACACAGAATCTTATATCATACATGAAAAGCTATTAGTCCTTCTCTATGCATACATATTCACATTGAAATCAAAATTATTTTTACTATTCATGAGGATAAAAGAAGAAGAAATATTTAAGAACATGAAAAATAATATTTCAAATAATAATTACATAGAATAGAAAATAAACACCATGCATATGCTGATAGAGAAACAACTTCATAAACATTGAAAGCCAGATTAAATTTTATTTTTTACCTAAAATAATTCAGACATATACATTAACCCTTCCTATTGCCGGTCAAATTCTTCAGGGAGCAGAGTTTTACCAATTTTGTTGACAATTGTTCTGATATATATAATATTTTATATCAAGAGAATAAAATCAAAAACTTATGAAAAATTGAAAATATGAAAGATAGCATAGGCAATAGATTTCATATGAGAAATAATTATATCAAACTCTAGCTATGATGTACAAATACTAATCCAAACTTTGCAAACCAGGAAAATTATGGCTATAGGAGTTAATAATTAATTTTTTTTTTGCAACATGGACATGCAAAGAGTGGAAAAGGAAGGAATTGAAAGAACAAAAAAAACAAAGAACAAAACTTGGTGCCTTGAAAAAGAAGCACAAAGGAAGCAGAAAAAAAAAACAAATTACAAAAGGAGGAACATACCCTGATTAAGCAGAAACAAAACCAATGATTAATATTTAGCAGATATTAATGATCAGTAAAAAAATTGAAGGAGGGAATAATAGAATGGAAATTAAAATTAGCTATTTTGCAAAAAATGAAATTGAAGGAGGAAAAGTTGTAACTAAATTTAGAAAAGGAAGAAAAAATGAGAAAGGGTCAAGGGTGAAATGTTAATGGGGCCTACCCTGTCACATAAACAAGACAAAAGGTTCATTCATGATGCTATTAGCCTATTACCTAATGAGACACGGTTGTTTTATTCGAATTATGTTTTTAGTTTATTATATGTTTGTTTTTTTCGTCTTTTTTTTGGTTGTAAAACAGAGGATCGTACCTAAAGTCAACCAACCTATCATCATGTTTTATATAAGGCTTGCAAATTACTATAAGGATATTATATTATATTAATATCATATTATATTATTAATATTTCATTTATTTTTTAATTCCAATTATGAAAAAAGAAAATTGGGTCTGACTCTGGGTTATTAATCAGCTTGCCACTATGCCAGCCACTATTTGACGTTTTACACCTTCAATTCGCTTTTTGTCAAAAAAATGACGGAAAATTTAAATAATAAAATATCAAATAAAGTATGTTATATAATATTTTAAAACATCATCCAATGTTTTTGTTCTGGGAAATCTTATTTATTTTGGTAAACTAATGAATTTAGGATTTTTAACTATTATATTTTTTTTTCTTTAATCAAAATACTCCACTTTCATTATAAATCGTCCTATTTTTTGGATTCAATAGAAAATCGCTGGTCTAGGATGCCACCTCCTATTAGGGTTGAATTTTTTTTTCTTCAGTTTTAAGTATTATTATATGAATTAAATATATTAATATATAATTAAATTAATAAATAATAATAAATAATACATTAATAAATAACAATAATAATAATAATAATAAATAAATAATAATTATATTGTTATTACTATTATTAAAAATGATTATGATTAAAAAGTAGGGCAATTTATGATTAACCAATTTGCTAAAATTAATTTGATATTTACCAAATTTGTTACTTATCAAATTGGACAATTTGCGATTAATTAATTTGTTACCAAATTGTATAATTGATTAATTTTTTTATTTAATGGTAAAATTAATGATTAATCATAAATTGCTAAAATTAATTTTCTCATTAAATATGATTTGGTAAATTTTTAATTTTTTCATTAATTTATAAATTAATTTAATATCAAAAAGATTGAATATGCATTA
>JBBPBS010000689.1:3031113-3048273 GCA_037974835.1 Cicer judaicum
ATATATATATATAGTCAAATTATCAATCACATAAATCAATTTTTTTGATATATTTGAGATAAAATTAGATAATATATTGTTAACTTATCTCAAAAGATAAAATCATTTTTTACTTTTATTATTTTCTCCAATCACGCGAATCAATTTTTTTTTATATTAAATTAATTTATAAATTAATGATAAAATTAATCAATTGTACAATTTAATAACAAATTGATTAATGACAAATTGTCCAATTTGGCAAGTAGCAAATTTGGTAAGTATCAAATTAATTTTAGAAAATTGATTAATCATAAATTGTCATACTTTTTAAGTATAATAATTTTTAATAATAATAAAAATATAATAATTATTATTATTTATTAATATATTATTTATTATTATTTATTTATTAATATATTTAATTCATATAATCATACTTAAAACTGACCCAAAAAAAAAAAATTCAACCCTAGTAGGAGGTCGCATCCTGGGCCAGCGACCTCCAAGTAGGTCCCATTCAAAACTTCTTCAATTGATCGCATCTTGGGTCAGCGACTTCCTGTTAGACAAAAAAAGTAGAACAATTTGGTATGCAAATCTGAAAGTGGGATATTTTGGTTAAAGAAAAAAAAAAGGATATAATGGTTAAAAATCCGACACATCCATATATGGGGATCAATTTTATGAAGTAAATGAACATGTTGGACATATTTTACCAATTTTTTTTTTAAGAAAACAACATATTAGTTTTGTAAAAAAAACATTAAATATTTGTGTCGTACTTTTTATATTTATCATTTATAATATTTATCTCGTGTTTTTTAATGAATTATTTATAAATGTGTCTTGTATTTTTATTTATTTATATTTATTAATGATAAATATGTGTTTTATATTTTTTTTAATATTTATTATTGATAAATATTTCTCTTCAATTTTTTTAATAATTATTAATAATAAATATTTATCTGATATTCTTTTATGTATTAGTGGATAAAATTTGTCTCGTAATTTTTTATATTTATCATTAGAAAAAATATGTTCATGTTTTTTTATATATCAATTATAAATATTTATATCATGTGTTATTTAAATATGTTTTAATGAAGAATACTCGTCTATTTTATTTTAATATTTATCATTTATAAATATGTATCGCTTGTGTTTTTTATATTTTAGTTATAGATATTTATTATGCATTTTTTTTAATATTTATCAATGATAAATATTTACTTCATATTTTTTTAATATCTAATCAATAGTTGAAATTTAAGAGGATATTTTTTATTTTTTTTTATATTGATTTTGTGTTAGCTTTCTCATTTCTTATACTGACAGTTTAAGATTAGAGAAAATATATAATTGAAAAAATAATAAATAGATATAACTATAAATCATGGAAATAAAGTACTTAGGTATAATAATATATTTTTTAAAAAAGTATAATACTCTCTCCATCCAACAATAAGAAATAATATTATCTCTTTCATGTATACATTTTTTTTAATATATGTAAAATAATCAAATGAGTTATTCGTTATTGAACTGATAAAGTGATATGTATAAAAAAGAGAAAAGAAAAAAATATTTATAGAAAAAAAAAGTTGAGTGGTATCAATTTATGTATTTAATAATGATTAGAGAGTAGTATAAAAAGTTGTCAAAGATTTAAATGAAACAAATTGTCATTCTTAACTGCTAAAATTTGGCAATTATTAAAAATGAGAAGGGCAATCGTAGTTTTTTATAACTAATATTATAAGGTAGTTATGATTAGTTTTTTATTTATTTATTTATTTATTTTATATATAATTAGTTATCGCTTTCTTTCCTTATATTATTGATAGTATATAGTGATTTGTATCTTTTAAAATTCGATAATGGTTAAAATAAGGACCACAATATTATTTTTTTGGTAATTATTATTTATATTGATGTTGTTTTCTTTTTTATTTTATTTTATATTATTGATAGTTTATATCTTTTAAAATTTGGTAATGATTAAAAATAAAGAAGACAGTATAATTTTTTGATAATGATTTCTTTTTGAAATTGATAGTTGATTCATAAAAACAATCATGTGAATTTTAACTAATAAAAAAAATTAAATTTTAATATATTAAAGAGTGTATTATTAATTAACGAGATTGAATCTAGTAAGATGGTTAAACTCTAATAAGTAGATGAAGTGGAATTTGAACTTTTTACTATAAAAGATATAGTGTTCCACCTAACTTGAATAAGATTATCTAACAAAAATATGTGTTATTAGCCTCGAAAAACAAAAAAAATATATTATTAACGTTATTGATAATAGAAGGAACCAACTGTGGGTTTCCACTTGTCAAGGTTTGAGTGTCGCAGCAACGAGTGGTAGTTATAATTTTCGTTTAGTACAAAATGTTGGCAACAAACACAGTTGTACCCGATTGTACATTAACTAACATCCCCACTTTGATTATAATCAGATTTTCATGTTTGCTATGATTGCGGATAACAACATAATTCTTACATTCATGGCATCCATCACTTGAAATTATATTAAAATAATCTACATGAAATAAGCTATTAACACATATATAAATAATCTACATGAAAAATCTCTTCACATGAAATATGTATATATGATAATGGAAAAGAAAGAAAAATTAACAAATACAGCAAAGGAAAAATACAAAAAATAAAATAAAATAATGAAGTTGTAGTATAAACTAATCCATCAAAAGTGAACCAGATTTTCTAGGATCAGTAATATTAATCTTCCAATGATAATCAAGTGAACCCATCTTACTCGATCTCCTCCTTTCCCAATTCAACTCAGTCCTACGTTGTCTTGTCAACCTACAAAAAGTTTGCAACTTGGTATGAATCCCATCATGAATCTTCCACCAACGTTGGTGTGCCACGTCACTAGCATAAACCCTTTGATCCACTACATCCCAATTACAATCATAGTCCCTATAACAATTCCAAGGTTTTAAACCAAGGTAATGAATTGAATAAAGTTTAGGAGGGTCTGCACCAAATAAACCATTTTTAACGCTTGCTTCAACTGTTGTGTTAGCCCAGAAATTTTTCAAATAGTTTATTCTCCTTGGAAGTCTATGCCACCACACGAATATCTCGTTTAGAAATCCTTGGTCTCCTCCATTGTATGATACGACGTCGTCGCGCCTACTCATGAGTACACTGAAGGTGCAATTGGATGGCTCGATAACCATGATGCCAGAGTTGAATATTGATTGATCATTTCCAGTGGCAGACATTTGAGGGAAATTGAAGAGGATATCAAGATTTCTTAGTACAACTATGTCAGAATCTATGAATATGATTTTTTCGTAATCAGTTAGTTGCCACAACCGAAACTTGCTGTAATTGTACTCATTATATGTTCCATTTTCTGCTTTCGGGTTTCGGATTCGGGTTATGGTTCGGATCTTCCAACCCGCTGCAGCTAGCGCGTGGCGTTTACGAATAGAGATGGATTTGTCAATCAGGATTATTAGGTCGCGTTTGGTTCCTGTTTTTAGGAGGCTCTGTGCCAACATTATTGCGCCGCAAACGTAACTTTCTGAAGAGTGTAGTACTGTTGCATAGGCTTCGCGTTTCGCTCTTCTTTCGCTTCTTACGTTTCGTTCCATTTTCGACGTGTCGTATACTTCGTCTATCCCTGCATATTCAACGTTATTTTCACTTTATTTTCTTTTTTATATAATTAATAATATTAACGAGCTTATGCTGAGACAAAGGAGAAGAATTAATGCTGACGACACAACAAAGTATGTACTAGCATAACAACTCAATATTGAGTGGTTGGAAGCGTCATATATAAGATAATGTAGTGGTTAACATGATATCTTAGTCTTCATTAAAATAAAATTTATCTTAGTAAAAAAAAAAAATGATCAGTTCTTAATGCACAAATAAAATACATTTGTACCTTCTACTATATTCTTAATGAATATATTCCTACAATTCATATACATTTATTCAACATTTCATTTTTTTGTCTATTTATTTTTTTATCATATCACATTTAACACAATATTATCTCTATTTATTTCTCCTTCAAAGTCTATGAGAGGTGTTGGGTGTCCATAAATATTTCTTCATAATTTTAAGGATAATTATTTTCACAAAACAGAAAAGATTAAGAAGAATTTCCCATAAAAAACTACCAAACATACTGAATAATATAAAATAAAATCAGAAATAACATAAACAAGCGCCTGTAGCTCAGTGGATAGAGCGTCTGTTTCCTAAGCAGAAAGTCGTAGGTTCGACCCCTACCTGGCGCGTGAGATAGTTTTTTAATTATGATGTATCCATCATTTAATTCGAAACAAAAACATTGCAATATTATGTAACCAATAAAAAATGTACCTTGTTCCCAAAGAGGCAAAGCCAAAGTACATGAGCCAACAGGCAAAGAAACCTTTTGTTCCAACCTCTTTACATCAGCCTCATAGAACCACCAATCACCTTCATTTTGAACCAAATCATTGCATCTAAACAATTCCAACATTGGTCTACACTTACTCCAAAACACAATTTTTGTCTTCAAATTCCAATCTTTTTTCCCTTTCTTCACAACCATATTTGCCACAATAAGATTAACTTGTAACCTCAAAACTTCCCTTCCCCACCCTTCTTCTGGATACTTGCATGGTAACTTTGCTACTATTAAATCCATGTTTTCATATGATTCAAAATTTGGCATTGGTATTTCAGGACATGTTGGTACATCACTCTCTTCTTCTTCATCTATCCATTCTGGAAATAAATCTGTCCAATTGAAATTTTTTGATACTTTATCAAAATAAATTGGTATTGTTTCTCCATATGTGTTCCATTCACTTACATCATCATCTTCATTCATGTTTATCATTCCAATTTTCATTCCTTTACCAATTTTTTCATTTAAAAAACTTGGTACTTCTATCTTTGTCCCATTTTTCTTTGGCTTCCTTAATTTTGATTGGGGCAATTCTTCCAATACTGCTTTCATTGTTATGCTTTTTTCTTCCTACGAGTTTGAATGTCACACAAATATACAAGATTAATTCGTATGGTAAGGTGGCATTTGTTAATAATAATAATAATAAGAAATGTACAAAATCAATAAATGATAATTTAGTCAAAAAAAAATTTATAAACAATAATTTCTAAATTATTGAATAACAAAATCATTTTTTTTTATAATTTGTAACAGAGAAACTCTAAATTAGTTGGCTTAAAAATATTAACATGATTAAAGATTTTCAAAATTTGAATTATTTTACAAGTTGATTAAGTTTAAGTATCAAATTGTTCGACATCTACAATTTAATTAATAAATCCATAACTCATTCCAAGAATATAACACGAGTTCTGTTCTATATCCTTTACATATGAGCTTATCAATAGTATAAAAATTAAACACAAGATAAAAAATACTATATACATTTTGATATATTTGTTGATATAGTAAGGTGGTATTTAATGAACAAAATAAACATACATGAGATATGTTCCATGTTTGGCATAAACAGTTAATTGAGAAAAGGAAAGGCACAAAAACAGAACAAGATGAGAAAGGGATGCCATTAGAATAGGCTCACCTTACCTTGTGATGACATTCTCTCAAGGAGCATCTGACAATTGAAGCTGCATTTTCGAAATATATCGATGAAGAAGGACGGAGAAGAAGCGTCGCATAAACAACTAGAAAGATGGCAAGACAGAACAAATTGAATCTAACAACCAATGCTTTGGATGGTGCTGTCTTCACCAACTTATGAAGATTTGAAACATCCATCTTTAAAGACCAATGTTTTCAAAAACAACAGTGCCTAAAATGGAGGGGACTACACTATATAGTAAATGAGTCCTTCTTTTCATAAATTAGGATGTATTAGTAGTTAAATATGATGATTAGTTTGAGTAACAAGGATTAGGAAATAGTTGTTAGAGAATTATGAGTAAATCACAAAGCAAGACTAACCATTTATGTACCTCCATTTGTCCTTTACTTGTTCATTAAACAATATTGGAGATAGGAGCAAAATGAAATGACTTTACTTATATTTGAGGTTATTTTATACCTACAATTTCTTGACAAAATTCCAAATGACAAAAATATTATCATATAATTCTTTTTTTTTATTTTTAAATATTATATGTTTAATTTGTCTCTTCATCATTTAAGAAAAAAATAGAGGAGGGATAGAATAGTCAAAAACAATTATAATAAACAATTATAATGAAGAAATATTGAGGTATATAAATATTCTCTCTGATCTTAAATATAAGATAAATTAAATTAATAAAAATAGATATATTTAATTTAAATTTTAAATTTAATATATTAATTTTTGTTGATTAAACTTTTTCTTGTATTGAAGACAAGAAAAATTACATAATTGAAAAAATTGTGTTAAGGGCAGTTGAGGAGGCTCACCAACAACAACCAATTTGTTGGCATGTCAATTTCCTACGTGTAAATAAAGATGAGGGGTTATTTGTTCATGAACTATGAAGCTCCACCAATCATGAAATGTGTAATCATATACCCCTTTAGGTTAGTTGAAAAAAAAAGACCTTTTGGTTATCTTGTTTTCTTATTGATAAAAAATATGTTAATAGGTTGCACGTCAATGTATCATAACTCACCAAATATTTTTTTCAAGACATATTTTATTTTGTATGGTTACAACATTGAGAATATGGTAGACTATCACAATTCATGTCCCCACAAAACCCCTTTCACAATCAGATGAATGTATATGTGTATGAGACTAATGCCACACCCTTCTTCCAAATCTTTCAATGAAATAGAGCACGATCAACTATGACTTATATTGTAGAACCGATAGGATGGGAATGAAATCGTCTCTATTTTCCCAATTATTACTATGTCTCTAATTATAAAACATTATTTGAGAAAAAAAAATTGTCTTTAAATATAAATGTTCTTTTAATTTATTAGGTGTATTTATTATTATTTTTTTCAAATACTAAATTATTAATTTGTTTTGGAATATAAAAAAGTCAAATTTAACACATTCAAATGTTATTTTAAAAACATTTACATATAAAATGAATATATTAACTAATCTATCAACTTTTCTTAATAAATATACAAAAAGCAGTGATTTCTTATAATTAAGGATTGATGTAATATATCTTACCAATTCAATTCGATCTCCTCTTTTTTTATTTATAACTTGATGTCTCTTTTTTCTCTCTCATATTTAATGCTTGTGATGTAGCAATTGAGAAAAATAAAGAGGACAATGAAAAGAATCCACTCTTGTTGATAAGATAAACTTTAATTTGAGTCAATGCATTGATGACCTAGAATCCCAAAACCTTGAACCACAAAGAAAGGAAAAATAAAAGAAAAAAAAAACGCATAAATATAAACTTCACAAATAAAAGAGAAAATAAATCAATAAATCATCATTTTAGTATTTGTAAGTGTAGGACGCCGCTACTTTAATATTTTATTTAACTAAAAATTTAAATTAATTATTGAATTATTAAAATATTAGTTAATTTAATCTCTTACGTCATAATAGTCGAATATTATTTTGATAGTAAGTTGTATCTTTCAGATATTTTTATAGTAGTAAGTAGTATCTTTTAATGTCTATTTTGATCATTTGATAACTAATTTGAAATTAAAACTGAGTGAATGACTAAAATGACGACATCATATGTTTTCATAGATAAAAATGGTAGTTTACCCCATACTTCTTCCTTCTGTCTCAAAATAATTAACACATTTATATCAAAATTATCTTAAAATAGTCGACACTTTTAATTTTTAAGGTGATTTTAATAATATTTTTTTTCAATTTATATCATTTAATTAATATTATATCCATCACTCTCAATTCAATACCTTTCAATTTATATTTATAATATAGAAAAAAAACCACTAATACTTAACAAGATAATTTAGTAAAAATATATTTTCTCACGTGTATATATATATATATATATATATATATATATATATATATATATATATATATATATATATATATATATATATTCTTAATGTATGTTAAATTTTTCAAATATGTCGATTCCATAAGCAATAATTGGATTTCCATACTTCCAAAATAATAATAATGCGATTCCATCAATTGAAATGGATGGTAGTTGTGGTGTCCTCAAAGTTAGCCTAAGGTAAAATGAGACCTAAAACACTATGAAGTTTAGTAATCAAATTATGAGAAGAGGTTCATTCATATACGTAATTTTTGTAAAGGTGTCATTTAATTAGTGAGATATATTGTTTGGCCTTATGCTTCGACCGGCCTATGCTCCTCACACACATCTAAAAATTGTATCCATCCACATTCAGAGGAACTTCAATTAAAAGCACCATCAGCATCAAAAGAAAAAATATTTCTATCTAAAGGATACCATGAGAGGGAATAATAGTACAACTTTGAGACAAAGATTATGACATGTTACCATTTGACTTAAACGTGACAACAATAACATTAATTCTTACATGTTTTCTGATTTGTGTTCAAGTTTAGCTTGGGTCAAAGTTGCACATATTGATAAAACATCTCTAAAGTTTTGGCTAGTTTGGAACAAATTTGTGTTTTTTTTTTTATTACAGTGAGTAAAGTGGCTTACGAGGCTAACACTAATTTTAACATCCTCCCAAAATATCAAGTGGCTTATAAGTCAAAAATATAAATATATCTTTACTTCGAGACGTACGTGTCGAACACTAAATAAAAATTTGATATGGAAAACAAAATCAAGTAATTAGTTTATAGGACAAAAACAGGAAATAAATACTCTCCTTTACTAATGATTGGTGATCCCCACCTAGTTTATTTTTTTAAATAAAATAATTTTTACTTTTGGATTCTTTTAACATGTGCCCTTATCAAGACCTATTATTTTATGTTAGAGGTTCGTAATTGATACTGTAGTGAGATTCATTTAATTTTTCCCAAGGGTGCTTTTCCATAACTTGGGAAGATGCTATAAGGACATTTGTTTCAATCATAGTTGCTTAGTGGCTTTCGAGCCTCCTTTTCATGAAAAAAAATGGTATTATTCCAAAGAAGCATATATATGGATAAGGAAGATATATTAAATGTTGATTATATGCCATCGAAAAAAAGTATTCCAACATACTTGTATATGAAGATGGAAGAGATTAAGTTGCATATATACCATATATTTGGAAAGGGTTTTTCCATTATTTTGGCTCTAGACGTATTTGACTCGACTCTATAAAAAATAAGGATAAGAACAAAGACAAGGTTGAAAAATGATCGGGTTTGAATTACTCTCCCGTCTCAAATTAATTTAACAACAAAAAATTATATTTTTGTTATTATTTTAGGTTATTATTGATTCACTTTCTCTAAAAAAAATTAATTAATAACTTAGTAATTTATAGTTTATAAAACAATATTATATGTAACTTATTATAAGTTTATTTATGTTAAGTTATTTTTTCTAAAAAAATGTTTAAGAATTACTATTTGGTGTTTTGTTTTGGAACCAATTTGATCTCGTCTTTATTTTATTTCGTCCTTAATGAACATGTTATTCATCAAGTTAAAAGGTCGATTAAAATTTTAAATTTGATCCGAACAAATATTATGAACAGATAAAGGACATGCTAAATTTGACCTAACTTGTCATTCATATACCTCTGAAATATATAATCAATCTAAAAAATAAACTTTTGATTCTAATAATTAATTCCTAACTTAATCACTCAGGAAACAAGATATTTGCTAGCTGTCATATTAACATGTTTTAAATAACATTTTTGAAAGAAAAATTATTCCAACAGGAGTATACAAGAATATGGGAAATGTTAAATTAAATGTTGCATAGACTACCTCTAGATTTAAATATAAACAAACAAAAATTGTCACAATTGGTGAATTAAATTATAGATAAAAATATGATATCCAACTCATTCTCTCAAGTCAATGTATTAATCATTTTGACCCTCATAATCCCACGACAATTATTATAAGGCATAAAGAGTATATGAAAGAAAGAAAAAAAACGCATATCAAATAGGGGGTGACAAAACCCATTGGAGAATCATATACCACATTTGACCATAGAATCACACTACTTGCACCAAATGAGACCAAGTAATGCAACTTTAGAAGAAGAAAAAATGCTATCCACTTTTTTCTAAAAGAAGACAAAGATACTCACTCAGTCCAACATTTTTAATATTTTTTCAATAAATTTATTAGCAGTAAAAATAATGTGTGGTAGTTTTAAAATCTATTTAAATAACCCTCCTCCTTCGGACGAACCAAAAAACGTGTCTATGGAACAAATGAAGTTCGAAAGGAAAATAAGAGAAACATTGGAAAAAGCACATAGAAATAACAACGGTTGCTATACAAAGGAAGAGCTCACAAAAGCTCTTAAGGATTTAGGTTCCTTGAATCCTGCATGGAGAGCCAAACGTTGTTTGGTGAAAGCTGACAAGAACAAAGACGGACAAATAAGTGGGAAGGAAATTGACACATTAGTTGATTATCTCCTTTCCCGTGGCTTTGGAAACAACTAAAATTAACATCATATTACTTTGTTTTTCTGTTGTTAATAATATTACTACTAGTCCACTTCATCTCTCGCGTGTCTCTTTTGGTTACTCCAAATCTATTGAACCATTTTTCCTCTCATGCACAAAATCGGAACACCTAATTTTTTATTTTGGCTTGAGCCTTATTCAAGTGATGAATTTGGTGTCTTATATTTTTTTTAAATTATAATAAAATTAATTATACATGTATATATCTATCCAAACAAAAAGTTAAACATCTAATTTTAATTAAAACATAAAATAATATTATATTATAATATTTAAAATACTTATTGCGTTTTTTTTTAAATACAAAACAATCAAGTCAATGAAAATTGGTATTTTGATATATATAATTTAGGTTAATGGTAATTTTTTTATTTATAACTATTTTAATATGACTGATTTTTTTAGTCAAACCCTTAGTCGATTACATATTTATTAAGAAGTTTTTTTGGTGCCCCTAAAAATTTAGGACACTCTTCGGTGGCACCTCTCGAATATTCTCAAATCTCATATACGTCTATTTTTATCCATTCATAAAATTGATCTATTATTTTAAAATTTGACAGTTTTAGTCTCTAATTATAATTTTTTAACTAAAAAATTGCAATGTATGTAACATGTTTTAAATAACATGACCTATAATACGATGATGTAGAATCATTAACACTCATAGAATCATAATAAAACTCTCTAAAATGTTAACTTTGAACTTCAAAAAAATTTCATTTTTGTAATTTAATTAATGACATATGAATAATTAATAAATCTAAATTAACGAAAATTGACAAAAATAGAGGGACATAAACTGCAATTAAATTTTTTTTGTCTATTATAAACACCTACTTTAATTAGCTACTACTTTAAGTAGGAGTGTACAAATGACAAGTTAGGTCGAATTTGGCGTACCCTTATTTGGTCCCAACATTTAATTAGACCAACTTTTAGACCCTCACTTGTCCTTAACTCAATCAAACCCGATAAGTTGTAGATTTAATAAGAACGAGATGAAATAAAGATGAGAACGGATTGGTCTCAACACGAGATGTCAAATAGTAATCTTTCAAAAAAAATTAGAAGAAAAATAAAAACTAAACATAAAATAACTAATAACAAGTGAGGTATGGTTACCACTTGTTAATTCATTCGTTAGTGATTTGATTGATAACTTTTTTAGATAAAGTAAATTAATAATAACATAAAAAAATAATAAAAAATAATTATTTTTTTTTAAAGTAATTTGAGATGGAACCGATAACTTGAATCGGATTTTTTTATTTATTTTACCTTATTTATGTCTTATTCTTATTTTTATGTCTCTATTTTTTTAGAAACATATCAAAACTAACTCATTAGTTATATACCAAAATGGGTTTATATAACGGATGCCCATCTCTAACTTAGAGTATTAGAAATTACGCTATACTTTTCAAATGAGACATTGTAGAAACACAAACAAAGGTGGTGGAGGAAGTAAAATTGATAAATTAGCTTTCGCTTTTAATTGAGAATTGTTAACTCAATTGGTATGTTTATCATAATTGGTACAACAACCCGTAAGTAATACTTTTTCATTGCTGATTTTTTTTTTAATGAGTTGAAGGACCTTTATACTCTCCATTAGTAAAATTGCTTATAAAAGTCAACTTGTTCTGTATTTTAGTCCATCCAAACAATTCTCTTAAAATTAAAAAGTAGGTTGTCCAAACTCGTTAATTAGAACCATTATACAATAATCTTTCTATTTTACAATAAGTATTGTTTAATGCTCGTTTAAATAGATTAAGAAAAATAATAAATGAATATATAGGTAATATAATAATTTTACAAATATATCTCCATTAATTATCCACTATTAATAATCACTACAAGAAAACTACCTACGAAAATTTATCCACGGATTTAAATCCGTCAGTAAATTATATTTTCCTACGGAAATGTCCAGTAAAATGTTATAAATTTTTTTAAAATTATTTTCCACGGTTAGTCCGTGGGTAAAGTTAGAAAAAGGAATCTTTTTAAAATTATTTTTCGTATTTTATTTACTACGATTTTTCCACAGAGAAAATATAATTGATTTTTATTAATTATATATAAAAAAAAATTATATAAATTTGTTTAGAAAAATAAAAGAGAAACCTCTTAATAACAACGATTTTATGCAGTTAGAATTTATAGATTTCAATTTTTCTCGAATTATGGTTGTCAAGTACATCTATGAATGTCTAAGTATTTCAATTTTCCTGATTCCACCATGATAAAATCTATTTAGTTTGTTTTACCTTTATTTTAATTATGTCGTGTTAGCTTTTAAAATTTCTACTTTATTTCAGTGGTAAAGTTATATTGTTTCTTTTATATCCCTTTTTGTGTGTGAATTGTTCATTGCTATTTTTTGGGGTGATGAAGGTTCACATTGAATGGTAACACAATGATTCTTTTTTTAAGTGTTGATGTTTCGGTATATTTTATTTTTAGTGTTCAAATTAAAATAGATGTTGAATCATTCCACCGTCTCTCGCCACCGCATCATCGTCCCTTGCCGCCGTGTCCAAAAACCGCAGCTATATATATAACTTTTCTTTATGTATCTCCCTTTTCTGTTGTGTGTTTATATGATTTTAAAAACTGTTAGTATTGATTGATTTCAAATTTTCTTGAATTATGGTTTCTAACTACATAATCATCCACGTTCCATCTCATGCTTTATCCATGGTGACTAAAACTCTATCTTATTATTACAATTTAAAGTTAGAAATCAAGTTTTTATGAAAACTCAGTACTTTGTGGAATTAGCCTTTTGCAAATGTAAGATAAGGCTGCTTTCAATAGTTTTCAGTTTTCCAATCTGTTTTGATAGGTGTTATGCAATGGGTGATTGAATGTTGGTATTACTCAAAGATATAGCACCTATAAATTGGTTCATACTTCACATTGTGAAAACTTATTGCTTTTCTTTTCACTTGTGGAAAATTGAGTCTGTAATTTTTGATGGATAAGTTTAATTGAAAGTCATTTGAAACTCCACTGCCTTTTAGTGTTTGTAATATGTTTAGTTCTATTTTTTCAAACTAGCTTCGTGATTGTGACTTGTGAGTTTGGTAGATTGATGGAGATCCTTGTTTGTCTTTCAACAGTTTTAGATTGCTATGCATTTCCATGTTGTGTTGCTATGATGAAACCGCAGTTTATTGATGGCATTCATTGAGTGCTTGATGATACTTCGGCATTCATGTCGAACCTGAGCAACTCTTTACCGTTTTAAGTTTGTGCTTTTATTATTTTCTTTACTTCGTTGTAATGACTTATGATGATTTTACTTTGTTTCCTGAACCCTATTGCCTTTTTGCTGCCTCTTGTGAGTTTGGTAGATTGATGAAGCTGCATGTGTTTTGTTTGTTACACCGTTGTTTTTTATTGGTATGTATTTCATGGTGTGTTGTGACGATGAAACTTCAGTTTATTGACGACATTCATTGAGTGTTTGATGATACTTTGGCATTCATGTCGAACCTGAGCGGTTAACTGAGCAACACTACTTTTTACACGAGCCTTTCATGTATAAAAAATATAACTTTTTTTCTGTTGTGATTCTCATCTTTCTAGCTCTCAATCTTGTCGTTGTTTGTGTTTATTTGTTGTGCCATTGTTTTAGATTGTTTTCCATGTTGTGTTGCTATGTTGAGACCTCAGTTTATTGATCGCATTCTTTGAGTGTTTGATGATACTTCGGCATTCATGTCGAACCTGAGCGGTTAACTGAGCAACTCCATATTTTTTCTTGAGCTTTCCTTGAACAAGAAATAATATTTTGATGTGTGTTATGCTTCTCATCTTTCTACTCTCAAGCTTTCGAATCTGCTTTCATTTGATGTTGTTTTTCTGTTTAATATAGTTCTTATGAAGGCTGAATCTAATAACTGAATTGGGCTACACTGTTGTGTGAGAAATCTAATTTTATGCACTGTTTCTTATAACTGAATCCATTTGTTTTCATTTTTTCTTCTGCTAAGTGTATCCCAAAATAACCAAAAAGAAACATTGCACACTAGTTTGCATAAAGTTGAATTTTTAGCCTATTTTCTGTCTAGTCTAATCCATTGAGGAGAGTGGAGCTTCTGTCAAGTAAATTTTTTCTCCACTGTGGATCCATCACTCGTGTGTTTGTATGTTGCTTTTTAATCTACGAAGGATCATCACTAGATTGTTCATTATTTGATGTTGATGTAACTTTTTGTGTCTGTTGTGTTTACCCTACATTATTGATTCAGTCTCGACTTTTTTTAATATTTATAGTTTGATGTGACTCTATGTTATATTTGTGAATTTGTGCTAAGTATTGTATACAAAACCTCATTAGGCGACCTTAAGTTAGAGCCTTTTATGTATAATTTCTTTGAGTTAGAGTTAAAGTTAATTTGAGTTAGAGTTTTCTATGCATAATTTGTTTGAGTTAAAATTAAAGTTAATTTGAGTTAGAGTTAAAGTTAATTTGAGTTAGAATCTTTTATGCATCGGGCGACCTTATGATGTGGTTTAGTTTTATTTAGATGTTCAATTTCCTATTTTGAAGTTACCCACGGAAATGCCATCGATTTCAATTATTCATGCCATTTTCATGTATAATTGTTTTCTTTCAGGCTTGAAATTACCCACGGCAAAAACATCGGTAACATTATCCACCTATAAGCTGTGATCAAAGTTATCCACGGAAATGTAATGAGTAAATGTTATTCAAGGATTTGCCATTGGTAAATATATTCCTATAGTCAAATAACGAACCCGTCTGTGGGTAATCCGTGAGTAAACTTACAATACCTATGGACTTTCTATGGGTAAAGATAAAATTTGCCATAAATATAAACAGTTTTTCAATTGTGGCAAATGCATGATAAAACATGGTAAATTGAAAGTGGTGTACACAAATAATAATTTGTAGATAAAATTATATTTAATATTGGATTGAAAAAGTAAAACAACACTTTAAAAAAAATTATATATCCTGATGAAAGGAAAATTATTTTAGAAGCTGAGGCAGTAGAATGTTACACCACTTAATACATTACTCTGTATATAGAGTATATTATGTATTTATTTTATATATTTTCTCATTTATTAAATATGAGATTTATTTTTATTTTTAAATATTTTATCTCTTTTATGATTTCTATTGAAGACTAGTAACATGTTCATGCCACACGAGTTCAACATTTAAATTAAAGACGTTTAGTGAACAAAAATGGATTCGAATCCTATATTTGTCATTTATCAATATATAATTTATTTTTTACATAAATATTTTCTTTCTTATCAGCTTCTATATATCAAGACTCCTTTTTTGTTTTTATCAAAAATAAAATTCTATTAAGATTCTAACATGATCCAAACTTGAAAAATAGTTATTTTAGTAGTTATTAATTTAACCAAAATATTAAATATAAAAAACTAAAACAAAACACATTATACTCTTCAGTTTTAACTTCTTTTTTTCGTTAAATTTGTCATGTTTATATAAAACATTTAATCATTCAATATCATCTAATATTTTAATATTTTAATATTTAATATTATATATTAAATTCATATTTAAATTGATTTTGCGTTTGGAATACTTATACACATCAAAACTGACATGTCCGAAAAAATTTACCTATTTTCTAATAATCTTGTTATCAAATGATGGACATATCTTCATTTTAACTTATCAAAGATATTTCCTAATATATATTTCATATCTATCGAGTATATATGTTTCAAGCATGAATAGATGTGTCAAAAAAAGTATGAAAAGTTTTTTATTCTTGACTTGAAAAAGTATGAAAAGTTGAAACGTGTAAACGACGTTATTCGTTTTCATATATTCGGTGGTGTTTTTTGCTTTCTTAATTTACTTGACTAGTATTATTGGGGAGCAAACATTATTATTTCGTTCAACGAAAATTCGTGTGTGAGTCAAAAAAAAAATCCTCATGTGAGTCAAAAAGAAAAAATCCACATGTCATAATAATTTTCTGTTTGAATGAAAAATTACAAAATTACTAAAATAGTGCTGATATATTTTTCACTCAATACTGATAATATCTTATTTTTTAAATTTAATAGTAATGTTATTAGAAGATGAAATTTGACACTATGTATATGACACAAATACAAATGTCACATTAATATATTTGTATATAATTTTATGTCAAATCTTGTGTTCAATAAGATTATTATAAGAGTGACGAGTCTGCTAAGTCATTATGAATAATAGCATATAAGTATAAATGCATCTTTGATATTCATGTTTTTAATGATTTACGATTTTGTCTATTACAATAATTAATTTATTCAACTGTAAAATTTTAGATTAATATTATTTTTAATTTAATAATATCAATATTAGTTACTTGAACTAAGACTTTAACTAGTATATCATGTTGAATAATGTACCGACAAAATAATGTGTAATAGGACCTGCATATTTTTTTGAAAATTTGATTGTTTTGGATTTTACCTTTTATTCATTTGAATTTTATTTTTTAAAACAATATATTATCAATATATAAAATATTTTATACTCCAAGATCTAGGATCCATTTGTTACAATGATAAAA
>JBBPBS010000689.1:3050349-3084043 GCA_037974835.1 Cicer judaicum
TTTTTTTAGTGCTTTAGTTTATTTTTAAGTTTAATTATAATGTTTTAATTATATTTCGTATTTGTCAAACATTACAAGCTCGTAGAAAATATTTGTTTGATAAAAAGATTAAGTTTGAGGATTTTTTATTTTTCTGAAAGATGAGTGAGATGAAAGAGATAACAAAATTTAATAACTTTTGTCAAAACTTAACATAAAGAAACTTGACTAAAGTAAGTATAATTAAATGATCAAAATTAAATAAAAAATAATTCAAAGACTAAAATAAAATTAAAAAATAAATTAAGAGATTAAAACCTAAATTTAGTTTTTTTCGTTCTTTAAACGCTTGTTTTCAAATAAAAATTGAACAATATCATTTTATGTGATAGTTTTCATACCTTCAAATTTAGATAAGTATAGTAAGACCCAAAATCACTTTTCTTAATAGAATTAAGATCAACATAAAGAGGGTTCCATAAAAGGTGTAGAAGAGGACGCAAATTCATTTTCTAATATGCTTGTATCCATGTAGGGTTCCACTAAATTCATCAACGTACATTCTAATTTAATTTATTTAAATTAAGGTACAATTCGAATTAACTTATTTATATTTAAATATATTCTATTAGAATAATAGATTTAGAATTTGCTAACTCAATAAGATATATTCAAATGTTAAAATAAGAAGCAATAAGATATTTGATTCTAAAGATCTATTTGGATTTCATCAAAAGAGGGATGGATTGACAAAATTAATTTTAAGAGCTTCTTAATTCTATAAATAAACTATTATATAAACTCAATGCATGAACTATAATATAAGTCATCTCTGAAATTGGTTATTATCTTTACATCATAAATTTAAAGAAATGTTGAATAAATTCAACTTTTGCAAGTTCAAACCTTGTGCAATCAAAACATTGCAATTGGACAATCTGATTAGTATGCTCATAAAATTTTGCTTCTACAAAATCACATGAATAGAGACTTGGATATTTTAATACACAATATATAGAATATTAGAATATTTGAAAATAATGCTTAAAAAACAAATTTGATATTTTTAATGTTTATTTGAACTATAATAATTATCAATAATAATTTCACAAAATTAGTACCACGTAAAATGTGAAAGCAAATTCCTCCCTTCTACCCTATAAAATGTGAAACACAAATTGGTCTGTTTATTTTTTTTTTCTTTCAAATTATGCATAGTGGTCCCTATATGTTTTAAATTTTGAATTTATCATATTTTAATTTTGAAATCCCTATATGTATTAGATTATGCTGAATTATTGCTATGATTTTAAAATTTTAATATTAAATATTTTGACATGAAGATAGGGTTTTTATTTACCAATCATAATGGAAAAGTTATGGAAAGATACCTTATGGGAAAAAATGGTTGCAAGTCCAATTGCACTGCGCAATTGTTGCAATAATTTTGAAATTTTAATGTGCTAGTAACATTATGATTCTCTCATTTAGCAATTACTTCTCTCATATAACAATTACTACTTTATTTTCCTTTAAAAAATATATATATAAGAAATTTGATTTTGTTTGAATAATAAATTTGAATTTTTTTTCATTAAAATGATTTTATGAGATATTTTATTAAAACTAAACTTTTAATTCTTATTTATTGTGATCAATCTACAAAAATACAATAACATCATTTATTCAAAATTTTAGATTAGTCACAATGTATTTTAAAAAATTGCAGATTGGTATTTGCATTTTTTTTGGGATGGTATCTCAACTTGTTTAAATTTAAATTTGACCCAACACTTAAAATATCCATCTCAACTTGTGTACACTTCTCTTTTTATATTTACATTTTCATCCCAACAAATTTCACTACTTATAAAATTGGCCCGACAATAAAAGAAAGCTAGGGAAATGTCCGTGCACCCCCACCTATACCTCCCATCCCCATTTGTAAAGACTTTGTTTTTATCCACAGGGCACAAGGCGAATAGTTTTAAGGATTGTTATACACCTGCCCCACAATTTTTTTTATATTTATTTAACATTTATTTTCTCTCTATCTTTTGTTCATATTATATTATTTACGTATCATATTTATTATATTACTGTTTCCATTTTTTTTTCCTCAAATTATAAATGAGGTGTATGAATGTACACCTATAATTTTTTGAATTTTAACCGTTAATTTATAAAAGAATATTTTTTATTAAAATATAAAATAATATTATTTTAAAAAGAGTATAATTTTTATACATCGTTAGTGTAAAAAGTTTTACATACTCGATAAATTATAAATTATGATCAATTATAAATTATAATCAATTATGTGAGTAATTTTATAAATATTTATAACAAAACTAAAATATTATCAACGATCTAATTGTTTTAATTTATTTATGGTGTAAAAACTCTTTACACTGACATAGTATATAAATTATATTATTTTAAAAAAATATATAAAAGAATATTAAACGCACGTATTAATAAATAATAAATTTAGATTGATTTAGTATTTTTATCTTTTATTAAATAAATGAAAATAAAAATAAAACTTTGTTAATGTATATTTTTGGATTTTTAAAGGTTTTAAAAAATATCATTAATTATATATTAATTTTTTAAAAGAATTAAAGTTTTGAGATATAAGTAGAAAGCAAAGGATATTTCGGATATGTTTTAATTTTTCTTTCAATTTAAACTAAATTTTGCAAATACAAATGATACAAATATAACTTGTAATTTTGTTTTTACTAACTCGTATACTTGTTTGTATTATTCACAAATCTTATAGCATATTGTCTTATGAATAAATTTAAAATTGGCAATATAATTTAAGGGAGAATATTCCAATAAAAAGTTGTTTGGTAACCGATATATATATATGTGAAAACATCACTCTCCATTTATTTACTAAGTAATGATTCATTATAAATTATCATGTCATGTGTAGTATTACTTTGAAAACAACAAAGTTTTTTTTTTATATAACCCACAAACACAACTTATACACGAATGAGTTGATTTAATTGTGATTTTATGTAAAAATTATATGTTGAGAATTCAATTTAACTTAAATCAAATTGATCGATTTTGGATATTAATTTAGTTAAAATATACTCAATTTAACTCCTATACACGCCCTTATCCCCCCGATGCACCATATTTGACACGATATTCATATTAATTTACACCACAAAAATATCTGATTCAATTTGTGATTTATTTATATCTAAATCCGAATTATATTCTTCAAGAACCTAAGAAAAATTTAAAACGTGTAAACGACGTGTTATACTCGTATGCATTATTGGACAACAAGCATTATTATATTCAATCATATAAGATAGTATCCCCATAATTAGCTTTAACACTGATTAAATAAGTTTGGATAAGGAATATCTCCTCAACTCTAGCTTTGTACTTAACTTTTTTTCTTCTGATTTTTTTAATTTTAATTTTTATAATATGGACGAGAAAAAAAATACTATTTTGTATAAATTTGACCGAAATATTATCAAATTTTTGAATCATGAGAAATTGTCACATCATGGGTAAAATCAAATGACTGTTATAATTACTCATTTCATAAAAGATATATGTTAGTTTAATGTGTCGACTTTATAATCAATGAGTTACTCTTTCATCTTTTTTCAATGACGACTCTCCTATTAGATTGTGTAGGAGGTCATTTATACTTGAGAATGATTGACGGTATTTTTTGTTCCTTTATTCCTCATTGGAAAAAAAAAATGAACGAAAAAATGTAAAATAAATCAATATTGTACTGAAAATTTCAGAAATAAAATTTTTGGTAGTTATTTTTCAATACTGAAAATTTCAAAAATGAAATTTTTAAAAATTTGAAATTTTCAATTGAAAACAACTACCTGATTTTCAAATTTTCAGATGAGACTAACTCCTGAAAATTTCTGGCATTGAAAAATAATTACCGAAAATTTCAGAAATTTCGTCCCTAAAATTTCCAAGAAGAGAACTTTATAAAAAAAAATGACTTTTTCCAAATTTATTTTAGTTTTTACCGCCTACGTAAGGGTATTTTAATAAGATAAAAGATTAAAAAAAATTAATGAGAAGTGTAAATTCAATTGTGGAGGTACAAAATTAAATTTTTATATAATAAAAATAACTATCGAAAATTTCAAGTTATAAAATCATAAACATAAACTTTAATTGGGTTGGGCGATCAACACTTTATTAATATGGGCTTAGTTGATTGATGCATAAACTCTTCAAAATTTTACTCCATATCCCCCTAATTATACCTATACTCCCAAATCACGAATGAAATGACATTTTTGCCCTCGTTTAAATAAAAACTTCAAAAAATTTACCATTTCTCATTTCAAGTTTTCTGAAAGAGTTTTTTTTCTAAACTTCAAGAGAACTTTAATACAAGTTTTCCTGTACACAATATACACTCCATAAAACTTATTTGAAGTTCTTCGCTACAGAAGTGTCTTTCGGAAAATATTTTTTGAAGTTCTCCGATACATAACACTCTTCTAGAAAATTCTTTTGAACTTCTCCAGTAGAGAGACTTGATCCGGGAAACTTGAGGCTTAACATTTCCGACAATGTAGAAGAAGACATGACGACTTATGGTGTATTAATTATTAATTATTACGGTGTATTAATCATTTATGGTGTATTATTTATAGTATGTTAATTATTTAATAGTATATGTATTAATTATTTATGATATATTATTTATAATATATTATTATTTAAAAAAATCGTGTTACCGACATGTTTCTTATAAAGTTTTCTAGAAACACCTTATGTACCGGATTCCTTTCCAATAAAGTTTTTCGATAGTACAATTTTTCACTTTTATACTGAAATTATTTTTTAAAGTTTTCCAATAAAAATCTTTTGTACTGAAAAACTTAAAAAAAAGAAAATTAAAAAACAAGGTGCGTATCAGAATTTATCAAAAAAAAAAAAAATCTGAAAGTTACATGAAAACTTTTACCCGCACAAAATATTTTTCTAACTCTAAAAAAATAAAATAAAATAAAAGTAACTTCAAATTAATAAAATAAAAAAAATTGAGGGTATAATTGACATTTCATAGTATTATGGGGTATATGTATAGAAGTGGGGGTAGGGCGTAAATTTTTCTAAACTCTTCTATATGTTAAGAATACGCGACAGATATACATACAAAATTTACTCCATAACCCTTTAAATTTGATTTCTACCTATATAAACCCCCTAAATTCCCAACTTTACCCATGATATTTTTGAAAAACTCTCCCACCCTCCTTTTGAGATTCATGCATACACAAATTTTTAGTCTATTGGAACTAGGCATGGCAACGGGGCGGGGCGGGGGTGGATTTCGCCTCCTCCACACCCGCACTCGACTAATCGGGAAAAACCCGCACCCGCCCCCGTTTCGTAAAAATTAAACACTCATCTCCACCCGCAACGGGTCTCGGATTTCCCCGCCCGCACCTGCACCCACTCAAATATATAAAATTATAAATTTAAAAATCATATTTATTCTAATAAAATAATTATTATTAAATAATAATAAATTTAAAAAATATTTTATATAAAGATAAAATTATAATGTTTAATATTTTAAAAAAATATTAAATATATTAAATAAGTATTTGTATATAAAATTAAAAAATTACAATAACAATACTTGCGGGGCGGAGTAGATATCACCACCCCCAAACCCGCCCCCCGAATTTTAATGTCGGGAAAAATCCGCACCCGCACTCAATTAAAGCGGGTTTTCTCCGTCCAAATCAAGCGGGTTTAGGTGGGTACCCGCGGATGCGGATTTTATTGTCATCCCTAATTTGAACTATTTCTATTTTGTCAAATTCAAATATTGAGTTTTTCAACACCCTTTTCTATTCTAATAAATTGAATTTGTTAGAACACATTCGTATTCTAGTAAAGTTGAATCTGAATTTTCCTAAATTCCAATAAATTTAAATTTTTTGGAATACAAACTGTGTTCATGCATGGAAACAATCAAAATTTATTTTTGAAATTTATTTTTTATTTATTACAATAAATAGTAATCCGCGTAACTCAAGAGGAATTGTGGGGATAAAGTATAACTTTAGCACTACTAGATAAATTATTGATACACATATCATATACATCATGTATTCATGTTGGTGTACGGAACACTAAAATAATTAATAAAAATAATGTTAATTTATTTATCCTAACAATAACCCAATTTTTTTTGTAATAGTCTCATACATTCTCTGGCTGGCTGGCTGCTTTTAATTTCTGTGTGAATGGAGCGGCTGCAATTAGCTTAACAAGCTGTATATATATATAATCTAATCCAATATAGTAATGCGTATATTCTGTTTCTCCCACAAAGCATGTTACATTGCAACTGGACATGTTATTCCACCCAAAGTTTATATTTATAATATACATCATATAATATTTCTTGCAATTAGACATGTTCATTATTCCATTATGCGTGTATATACATTCCGCGTGTATATACAAAAGATGTTATAATTAAATTGCTGCATGTTTATCATACTTAGAACTAAACAGGGGCAATATATAAATACCAATCCCACTGTTTGAACTTGCATTCATTCATTCATCAAGACAACAACATAAACATATAGAAGCAGCTAGTGAAATTAATTAACTCTTTTATTGGTTTTTAATGGCATTTATAGAGCGTAAAGTGTCTAGTGATGGAAAGCGCGTGATGACTCTACAACAGTTCAAACAATGGTTAAAGACATCATTCGACACAAACAGTGACGGTCGGATAAGCAAAGGTGAGTTCCGAGAGGCGTTGAGGATAACCAGCGGCCTCTTCGCTTCGTGGAAGAGCAACCAATTGTTGAAATCTGTTGATGACAATCACGATGGTTTCATTGATGATAAGGAATTTATCAACCTTGCATGTTTCGCAGAGAAGCACTTGAACATAAGAATCACAAAGTAGCTTTTGTGTATAAATTGAGAATCATTGTCCTTGAATTGGATAGGACAAGACAATATGGGTGACGAAGTATTCTCTTAAGTGTTTTAACGTGTTGTAATTACTACACGTTTCGAATCTTTATAAATGTTTATTTGATTTTTTGTATTTAATATACCACATGTTAAATTATATCCCTGTCTCAATTATCCGAAGCCTGTAAGCTGTATAACTTAATAACGAATTTGATAATGTGTATAATTTAATTGGATGGTTATTTGCTGGAATAATATATTTATATACTAATCTATGTTTCATAAAGGAATGAAACACAAAATAAACAAAGAAAATATTAAATAATGGGAGCAGATGCTTTTTTACATGTTAGCAAAATGAAACTAAAGTGTCATTCAAGATTAGATGCATTTATACAAAGCATGAAACTCATTGGTAATAATGAGATGGTGTTAAATTGGTGGGGATTCTCATCAAAAGATTTTTGTTGCCATGCAGTTGAACTTGTTTAAATGTTCTTCATGGGATCACCACAGTCCACAGCGCATGCTGGAAAAATAAAGAGTTGTATCTAATCTTCACAGCATCATCTAGTTGCATGAAGAAGCTCTAATGTTTGAAGCAAGATACGGGCAAAATGTATCCCGTACTTCCATGAAGTCTTCATCCGTGTAATGCAATTCAAATTGCCAATGAATCAACCCACCAGCACAAGTTAACAACAGAACGATGCTCCTGTCTGGGGCTTAGCGACACATCACCTGTATCAACAATGGTTATCAAAATGAAGTGTGTACCACAGACACAAAGTTGACATACGCCAACATACAAATGCATTAACATTATGCCTATGGGTTTAATGAGGTGGTCCAGGACATTAAGATCAGTACTTGAAAATTGTCTTTTATGGTCTAAGTTCTAAATTTGTTTTGTTGCATGTTTAAGATTAGTAGCATACTACACACCAAATGGAAATATCAACAACAATCAAGCCTTATCCTACAACGCGAGGTCGGATATTTAGATAAGACAACGCCATAATGTTTGGATTGTCCTCTACCTGATCTGCTCTCTTTACTACTAAATCTACATGTCTCATCCAGATGTACCTAAATCTAGATTCAATCACCTTCTCTACCAAAGTCTTAAAAAGAAGAAAAGTTAAAACTTCTGAATATCAAACAGATTAGTCTAGAGAAGTACTAACAAAACTTCTGATTAATCAAAGGGAAAAAAATGCTGAAAATCCATTTAAAAATATCAAGCATTTAATAACTCCTTTGTAGAAAATCAAATTTACCTATATAGTTCTACTAGGAAAAGCACAGTCTGCTTCCATCCGCACCAGACCAAGATGATTGAGCAATGAATGCCAAAAAAAAAACCTTTCAAATATTTATTAAAATGAGGGCAATTTCCAGAAATTCCATGCATTGTGATCTTCCTGCAACCAATGTTCAGCAAGAACAAAAAAGCCCAAAAAATGTTACAACATAAACAAATCCTTATGACATGAGAGAGAGAGAAAGAGAGAGAGAGAGAGAGAGAGAGAGAGAGACCTGCTCAGATGAGTCTGTAGGAGGGAACATTCCATTCACGAGAGCATGAAGAGAAGTGTATGATTTTGTGTCTAAACAACGTCGGTTTACAGAAATCTCACCCTGAAACCTTAGACATGACTACATGAGAATGGAAGTTTGGCATAACATATTCAACAAATTTTAGCCTTGGTTTATTGTAAAAGAATATGAAAGAGTCATTACCCTGGGATTAATAATTACTATTTTTCCTTTTGGGATTCCAACCTTAAGGTAGCTGATTTCATCAGTATCTCTATTTCCAAAACCAGCATAGAACGGATTGTAATCGGGAGGAAAAAGAGCCCTGATGTCCTGGATGCATTAAAATTCAACTTTTTTAATATATTGATGACCATACTGAGAAAAGTTTTAAACCATGTCAAATGTGAAGAGAGGAACCTAACCTCTAAACATGCAATTTTGAACTCGTGAGGAGCTCTCCGGATAACTGGAAGAAAAAGGGGGGGCAGTCAGTCCAAAATATGGTAAAGGCGGAATAAGGGAACTAAAAAAATGGAAATGGTAAGCAAACTAAGGTCAATATGCAATGTGTCTTAACATGTAGTTTTCTCTTGGTAAATTAAAATTTGGACTCCTATGTATATGGTAATTCCTCCACTACATTTCAAATTATCAGAACCTTCATAAGAAAGCATTCCATATACTTTTGAAAAAGAAGAAAAAAAAATCCTTAAAAACCATATGTTCCCATATTTAAGATTTCCAAAGTCATTTATTATTTATGAACCATTTTTAAAAAGATATGGCCTGCACTATATGTATCTCGGTGTGAAATATGATGTGCATGTGTGAGGCGGACTATAAGTTTCAAGATCTTACTTTTTACCAGATTAAAAAGTTAAAATAGAAGGTTTCACTTATTCCATTCTGCACATTTCTATTACTTGTAAGTTCTCCTGGTGTGGCATTCCTTAGGTTAGTACAAAGGCTACCTGTCATTATTTCTGGTAAAACAGAATAGAATGGCACTAGAGTCCAGACTCCAGATATTTATTTTATGTTTCACCAGCTAATTTAGCTAAAAATACTTGAATTTTCATCGATTGAGAAGAACAAAGCATGGCAAGATATGCTACATGTAATATGAGAGCAATGTCAGAGTTAATGAAGAAAAAATCAAACAGACTAATCCTGATTGGTGCAAGATTTCATCCATTTAGGTTAATCAGTAGTTTTAGGAAAAGAATAAAGGAAAACATCCAGGTGTTAAGATTGTTAGGACAAAAAAAAAAAACTACTATACAAGGGGGAGAGTGAGGAAAATTAATAGAAAGAAAAATTGAGTGAATACCTTCTCGATATAGGGAAGGAAAAAGTCCATCGGGGGAAATAACAACAGGACCATCCGGTAAGACTTTCCCATCCTGCATCATAACAAAACAAACAGGTAGAATGTAAATGGACTTCTTTTGTCTTCTTGTTTTGTCCATGGTTGACATATAAATATATTTCAAATTTATATATCACCTGGTTAAGGTTGAATAGGAATTGTCTAGTGTAATGTGCCTGAGAAATTGCACGAGCACTAAGAAAAATTAGCTGGTAGCCATTTTCCTGTGAAAAGTGGAATAGACAAGGGAAAAATCCATAAAGATACACAAGATAAATGAATAAAAAAAAAATCAGAAGATAGTTGTTCTAGGCATGGTAATGGACAGTTTTCATTCTAAAACTCCCAGAACATCAATTAATAATTAGAATAATCAAATGTGTAACATATAATTCATAAAAAATTTGGCCTTGAAAGGATACAGTAACCAGTGATGTGTGATCAATTTTTCTAAGATTCAACAACAGAACTAAATACTACATTTATATAGTAATCTCAAAACATCTAAAGACAAGAGTATGATAACCAAACCTTGATATGTGAAAATAAATGAGCAACACCTGACTGTGACCAATCAATCCCTACTAAAGGCATAAACTGACCTAGAACATCTGACCTGTAAGAATTAAAACAAGATAAATAAATTAACATCATCACATCATAGAGAAATTAAGCTCCAGTAGAGCAAACGTGTGTATATATATATATATATATATATATGTGTGTGTGTGTGTGTGTGGATGTTAAAATGCTTGCAGGAAGGAACAAAGGAAATTCCAAATTCTACAAGTATACTATGAGAATGCCATCGATCATCGTGCAGTTTGAATTCTAAAGAACAAGTCTTATCTTACTAGCATACGTGAAACTCTACCATCTCAGCTTAAAATTGACCAAGATATTTCTAATACTATGAATTTTCCATAATAGTATTTCATAAATTGTCAATCAATTTGATCTCCAAGGTAAGAAGGTAATAGTTGAAGTATAAGACGAATTAAATAGGCCAAGTTTTACATTAATCACCTCTAGAATAGATTAATACAAGGATGAATCTTTATCTGCTTATAAAAAATTCATGTCCAATCATTATTATGAACTACCACTGGCCAATTCAGGTTGTCAAGCTCAATCAACAGTTTAGCAAAGACATCAGTATGAATATCCATTACATGAATGTCAGTAAAGCTATGTATAAAGGTTAAATTCCATCTACAAAAACCTAATTGACATCAGTATGGCCTCATAAAGTTTATCTTTATAAGAAAGTGACTATTTGCAAGTCTAACTTCCTTTCACACATAAGTTTATTAAACAATGAACTTGGCATATAAGTGAATATGAGGCCATGCACTACATAAACAGGTATATGCACTAACATTAAAGATAATTTCAACCAAAGTTTAATTCCCTATCCTATAGTGAAAAATACGAGGCAAAGTGCATTTTTCCAAAAGAGCTATGTTATGGCATTAATTGGAGATATACTCCAAACATAATGTACTCTGCTTATACCATGTTTACTTTACATATCTCCTCGTTTAGGAACATCCAATTATGGAAAATCATTTAGACAGAAGGTGAAACAAAAAGGCAACCAAATGAATAAAGAAAACAATATCCAATTCTCTTAAGCAGAGTAGCAAATAACTGAACAAGCAGACCCTCCAATATCACTATCCGACTTCCAAAGAATATTTAATTGCATTAGAAAATATAACTGAGTAAGTTTAAGTCAATTAGATTCGGTCAGAATTAGATTCTGCTGCAACTGGCTAACTGACATAGTGAATAGCTTAGCTCTATATAAGGTCCTCTTCCCTATTGTACTTGTAAGAGAAACAGATTGATCAATACAATTCAGAAGTTTACTCTTCAATTCTCTCTCTTTACTCTGTTTTCATGATCTCCAATATTGAAATCTCAACTAACAAATTGCAAGATAAGATCAAATTAACTATGAAAAAGCAAGTGAACTATCAAAAGAATAAACATTAACCAGTGCCCTGTCAGAACATAAAATATATTTAGAAACAGTTTCCTTTTCAATAAAACATATCCTCACCTTGTAATTGTCCCATCCACATCTGATATCACAATACGAGTATTCCATTTCCACAAATATATTCGAGCGTCAACCTAATATATAAGAATACAAAACAAACAATTATAAGAGAGATTTCAATAAGATAAACAACAAGAACAGGAAAGGAGAAGAAGTTATGGGATGTCCCTTCATAATGCAATTACAATCTTGATGATATCAAAGCACGGGAAATAAAAGATGGAAAGTTCGAATGTCTTGGAGCTAATCCTTGACTTTTGAAGATTATCACGTTATCTTAAAAAATGGAGATGTCATTTTCAGAGTTTCTTGGAAATGTGAGAAGAAATTAAAATCTACTATCTTAATTTTGTATGAAGCCACATCAGTCTACAGAATACAAGAGGGTCTTGTAAGAAGTTAAAGGAAGCAACGAAGTTCATCTCTAGAAGTAATAGAAGTGATAATGATTTCTCGTAATCCTCTTCAAGAGGAAGGGAATATTTTATCTAGATTCGCTGCAGTCATAAAACCATGCATTCACTGTAATCAGTAACTCAGAAAAATAAGATCAATGTCAGGCTGCTCAAATTTGAAATCAAAACATGAATTTGGAATTGGTGTCATCTGGTCTTCATCCAACAGCTCCGATTTAATGATGCAGTGACTGCACAATTTTATGGCTACACTGAATTTGGATTTGGGAATCTTATATAGATTTGCATCATATTTGGAGAGATATTGTAAACATCCTAGTTAGATAAGAACAATATGAGTTCTCCCATATCAAGAGTGTCATTATTATCCTACTTTATACAGTTGAGATTTTTGCTTAAACTATTATACTATAAGATCTCATGATTTTTCACTTTCACGTTGATTGAGTTTTTCACATTTAAAACTATATTATCATTAATTATTCTATTTCCTAAGAGAAGTAAGCCTTGTGAACAAACAAAAAAATAAATAATGTCATTCATTACTAACCTGCCGCCTCCCCATCATAGGTGTAGAGAAACCGAAGGTTACCGTGTTACTCCCATCCCTCAGATTCAAGGATGCCAATTGCTCAGACGTTGGCGTATTTGCTCTAACCTTCTTAACAGAACAATCCCTACGACCAATATTTACAGTTCGAGATTTTCGAAACTTTGCAATGCTTCCAACATCCGGCACATCACAAATATTAGAATCTGTTACTGGCACCCCAATATCGACATTCTTAGTCACTCCCTCAGTTTTTACACCCTAAATAAGAACTACAATGTATCAGTATCAACAACCAGAACAGAACACACTTTTCAGTCTTCACAGTTTTGCTTGCTTGTTTTTCACTTACACCTACTCTCATAAAGTAAAGGCTCTAACAAAGTAATAATACCAAGAATAAAATTAGCATCATTTACCTTGGGTAACTGCGTAGTTGTAGAGTCGAAAATCTCCCCAAGAACATTGACTTCTCCACATGCTTCACTTGCAAGGCAAACAACCTCACCAGATTCAGACTTGGAACTAATGCCATCTTGCTCATTGCAAGAACAACCTTTCTCCTTGTCCAAATTATCACCCCGAGTTTTCTTTCTTTCCCTATAAGGAAATTCATCAAAATTGAGATTTGTAGACCACTTTAACTCCAACAACTTGGCTGCAATCTCCGCACGCTCCACTAAATCTATATCAGTATCTGCATCATCACCAGACTTTGGCCCAAGTACAAGCCTAAGTATTCTCGAACGGCGAGAACCAATCCTATCCACAACCCGAGCCTCCGAACTCAACCTTTCTGAATCAAAGTTACAACTTTTCGACTTGAATTGCCTCTTATTACCTCTCAATTGGATATCATCATAATACAACATCGTTTTTCTTTCATCCTCTTCTTCTTCTCGTTCTTCCATTTCTCGTTCATCTTCTTCTTCTTCTTCTTGTGTATTAGCATGGAGAAAGAAACCTTCCCCTTTAGGATTCAAACACATGTAGAAATCAGTTTCAATTCCATTAACACTAATATTAACCTCAACCTTTTCCCTTTCAGCTGCTTTCAAAACCCTTTGGAATTTCCCAAATCTAACATACCAAGGAGATGATTTGAAGCTACCATCTTTCTGTTGAACAACAATAATGTCGACGGCGCCACCGAATGGAAGAAATGGACCAGAAACACTGCACACACCACGTCTTATGTAACCTCCTAACCTCCCCACAGCTTGCATGTTGATGTTCTGAGGTTGTTTCTTATTCTCAAAAATCTAATAAGAAGACACAATTGAATTTCAAAAATAACCTAAAATTGAAAAAAATTCATGTAACAGAATTGGTAATTAAAGATTTGAATACATGAAAAGGAAGCGCATAAAATAAAAGCATATTCGGTTTGAAGGATTCGAATGTGCGAAACAAATGATTATTGATTGATGAAATTGAGAATATTCTATATCCAATTGAATAAAAATAAAATATAATAACAATAATAATACTTACTGATGATATAATAATGTGAAATGAAAGCTTCAGATTTCAATCGCTGTCATGATATATGAAGGCATTTGTACATCTAATATCGGAGTTAGTGGGACCCGCCATATAGAGAATGATTAATGAAGGAAACTACGGTGATAGCAACAAGAACACCGAACATACAAAGAGAGAAGAAGACACTTTTTTGTTTGTATATTTGAAATTGTTTGTTTATGTGATTCCACCGGAGCTGCTGCATACCGTTGGGGATTCCGATTTGACTTGGAATGGATTTTTCTTTTTTTATCAAAATGTTTAAATAGGTTGACAAATTGCAATACCGGTCTTTTTTTTTTTTTTAATATAGGGTTTTTGGATATAACTTATTAGTATTAATCTATTTGCTCTTAAGGATCTCAAACACCATTTGTATTTTATGGCATTCTATTATGCACTTTCATACTTAAATATGTGATCTCATACTTAAATATGTGATCTTCTTAAGATTTATGAAATAACAATTTTACTTTTTTTTAATTATTTATAATAATTTTTTAATCATTTAGAATAAATTTCAAAATAGATAATTTTGAAAGTTTTAAATTTTCGAAATAAGAATTACATTTTGAAATTTTCTTCGAAAGTTTCTAAATCTAAATTTTTTTAAATAAAGATTATATTTTGAAAATTTAGAAAGTTTTGAAAGTTTTTAAATTTGAAAATTTTCGAAATAAGGATTATATTTTGAAAGTTTACAAATATGGAAAGTTTCAGAATTTTTCTATTTCGAATGTTTTAAATTGTTTGAAAGTTTCGACAATTCTAAAAAAAATTATCTCGGAAGTTTGGATGTTTCGAAAAATTTTGAAATTGTTATTTCAAAACTTTCGAATATTCTAGAAAGAATGAGTGAAAAAATAAGAAGTTAAAAAAACTGAAAGCCAAAATTGTATATTCAGTTGATTCAGGGGATATGACATATTTAGACGTCGAAGTGCATAGTAGAATTATATCTATTTTATCTTCTTGTATTACAACAAGATATATGTTATGTTAATTATAAACAAAAATTGAATGTGTTTTAGTGCAAATAAATTTGACTATTTACTTATATTTAAGATAATACAAGATATTTTTTTTTTTAAATTTGTATTGTTTTTTAATTAAAAAAAATTGTATCATTTCATTTACTTATATTTAAGATAATACAAGATATTTTTTTTTAAAAATTTGTATTGTTTTTTAATTAAAAAAAATTGTATCATTTCATGTTGAATTGATAACAAATTACTGCTCTCCTTTCATCTTATAAAAATGAACTTTATAATAAAATAATTTATTTTAAATTAAATGCCAGTTTTAAATTTTAAAATATAAGATAAAATTAAATGTATTTTACTTTGAATAAATTTGAATTTTTACTTATATATTTAAGTAGAGTAAGAGATTTTTCTCAGAAAAATATTTCACTTAAATAAAGAAAATCTCTTATTCTTATAAAGAATAAAGACATTGCACATGTCTCAGAGCCACATTTATGCATAAAGAAAAATCTCCTATATAGTCACACACTTAGGGATGAAAATAGGTTAAACCGTCCATAGGGTCTGACTTATTTATAGTCTAGTCTGACCTTTATAATAAAAAAGACTAGATTCAGACTGTTATTAAAGTCTATTTATTTAAATAGATCAGACTCAAACTTATAAAAAAGTCTATTAGGCCTGAGGGTCTATATATATTTATTATTTATTAATATTATTTTTTATTTTAAATTATATCAATTAGACAATCACTTAATAATCATTCTATATTTAGTAGTCGTTTCATATTCGGTAGCGCTTCTATATTTGGTAGTCGTTTCATATTCGGTAACCGTTCAATTAGTCAATCACTCAGTAGTTGTTCCTTATTTGTTTTAGAGGTAATAATAGTTGCGTTTAAAAAGACTTTCAGGTCAGGCCAGACTATTAAAAAGGTCAGGGCAGGCCGGAAAAAAAGTCTATGATAAGCCGTATGTCAGACTTATGCCGAAAAAATAAATCACAGGTCAGACTCAGACCTTTCAAAACTTGGTCTGCCCTGACCTATTCCCACTCCTACAAACACCTAATCCCCCACCGCAATTTCTTTTGTAAAAGAAACAAAAAACTTATTTTACTTTTTTTAAAAATCTTATTTTTTTACAAATTTCTTTAAAGTTTAGAAAATTCAAGATATGAGTTACTGAAATAATTTTTTTCCAAAAACTAAAATTTGATTTTATATACATAAATATAAATATTTTTAAATTGTTAGAAGTAAAATAGAGAGATTTATACGGGTATAAGGAGATTTTTCATAAAGCATCAACTAGACCCAACAGCACAGCAAGCCCAATAATACAACTAAATACACTCGCCTGACCAAGAAGAGCGTCGTTTTAGGTTTACAGATTTGTTTTTACTGATACACCTCCCCCTTTAATTTTTATAAATTTAATTTTTCCAAAATACTTTCACTTCACTCATCTTGCTTCAACATTTATGTAATTACTTTTTAGTTTAATTATTATCCACTTCATATAAAAAGACATTGCCATCGTTCATATATATATATATATATATATATATGACTTTAAAGATAATTATAGTAAAAGATAAATGTTTTTAATAATTTAAATTTATGATTTAGTGACAATATAAAAACTATTTAAACTTCCTGAAATCTAATTTTCAAATTACGGCTACATGCATTTTAGAATTTTAATTCTAAAATGCATTTGTGTTCCATAAAATAAATGTATAATAACCTCTTAACCATACATAAAGTGGTCTCTTTTGAAGAAAAGTGTCAACATTCTTTTAACATGATAAAAAGAAGGAAAATCCAAAGATGATAAAGTATTGATGAGGATTTGTTGACAGTAGTTTACAAATTATAAATCAAAGACAATGATTTGTCAAACATTAACATTTATACGGTATGTGTATTGGTACATAATATTGTTACTATGTATTAGTAATACAAATATTTTAGACTTTATATTATTTACTATATATATCTATTGGAACACTAATAAACATAAGCTTTCTTTACTTGTTGATGAAACCTTAACAAAGGATTCTTTCTCTCTTTCTCTTCTTCCTCCTTTATGTTTATATTAGATTATTATTTTTTTATGTTTATATTAGATTATTATTGTTAGCATATATGGTATCAAAGAATTTTGATTGATTTTAGGATTTACTTTAAAGTGATATGCAACTTAGTGGGATTCATGGTCTTCAAGCTATTAGTATCTACCTTAATGGACATAATTACTCTTATATTGGAATTATGTGATGACAAAGAAATTGATTGAAAAAAATATGTGGAGTTATGTTAAAGAAACTTCTGTTAAGCCTACAAATAAAAAAGATAAATCTAAATATGCAAAATATTTGAAAATATGGAATGTTTAATAATTCAAAAATCATTACTTGGATTAATAACTCTGTCAAGCAATTTTATAGGTGTACAACTAGCAAAATATGATACTTCTAAAGAGATTTAAGATCACTTAAATGTTTATATGTTCGGTCTAACTTTGCAAAACAATATCAGTTGAAAAGTAATATTATGGCCCTTAAGAAAAATAATATGATCATTCATGAATTTTATTCGGCAATGACTAATTTGTGGGATCAATTGACTCTTATAGAATCAACTAAGTTGAAAGTTATCAAAACGTGCATTGATCAGAGTAAGGAGCAGCGTCTGGTTTGCCTTCTAGTGGCTTTTCATGATGATTTTGAGGGCCTTCGTGGGGTATTTTGTTTTGTACTTCTCCTTCTAATCTAATATTGAATCAGTAGTTAGTGAATTGTTGATAGAAGAAATTAGACTCAATGCTCACTCCGTTGTGTCCGATAAGAGAATTCTCTCCACTTCTCCTTCTATTTTTGTTACTCTTGTTCAAAAAGGAAAACCTCAAGGGAGAGTTGGACTTCGTAATGATGAATGTGTTTTTTACAGCAGCAACAAAAATTTTATTGGAAAGCATAATATCTGAAATTGGGAAACACACATAAAATTTTTTTTAGAGATTTGTCATCCAATGTTGTTGCTTCTGCTTCTCTAACCATTGACTCTAGTTCAGATTCTATATACTCATCTAAGATAGTTTCTCAAATATCTGATATTGCAGAACAAATCCAAAAAAATTGTGTCACTCAGTCAGATACCATGTATGCCTCCTCTAGTATGTCAGGTATATATCATTTTAAATGGATTTTTCATTCTAAAACATCGCACCATATGTCATAATGATAAATTTTTTGTTTATGTGAATCATATCTTATTTGTGTTGATTATGACTGATGACGGCACTCATATACCATTAGCAGACATTGATTCTATTTTCACTCAAAACTTATCTTTTTATGACATTTTTTATATTCCTATAAATTTTGTTTATTTATTGACGAAATTCTAATCAAGAGTTTTTTCTCTTCCTTTATTTCTAACACAAATTTAATACACTGAAAAGCGATATTTTTTTTTTATGTATGTGCTGAATTTTTTTAATTTTGTTGTAGTTTTTTTTTTAACTTGTTCAAGATATTTATATAATTTTGCCGCATTTGTGTTTTTTTATTGGTTGAAATTTTCTTCCAACTTAGATTATGTGAATAGTCAAATATCATTTGAGTCAAAAAAAGTTGAATTTGATTTGAAGAGGTGAAAAGTAGTTGTTGAGGTATTAGCATTGAAGAGATCATAATATTTAGAGTGGTGTGGAAAGATATCTTCATCAAAATAATTCATTGCGATGGGTGTAATGTAATGCTTTTGAGTTGTGGGGCTGATACATAGATATGGACTTTGGGATAGACTAAACCCAAAAAATACACATGGTTGGGATTTCTGAGCTAATGCCATGGTTTTTAGGCCTAATTTTCGTGTGTAGTTAGGTAATCATAAAGTTCAAATTTATTAGTATCAATTTAATCATAGTTTCTCTTTTTTCTTAATTTATTTTGAAAATAAAGTCTTGAAAAATTGAACATCTTTAGGTACATCAAGTTAAAGATCTGACTATTGTAAAAAGATACATAGATTGACATAATTAAAATATTTTATTTAAAAATAAAACAAGAATATGGTAAAAATTATAATAAAAAAATATTATTAGCAATAAAAATTATCTCTATTTTTTTATCAAAATTTTGTTTTAAAGTTGGTTTTAGGCGTGAGACATGGTGACATTGTTTGGAGCTGCCAAGAATATACTACTATTGTTATGTTACATATGGATGAAGACATAAAACACATCTAGGTTGAGTGAGAAATTACAAATATGATTTTGACAGAAAAGAACACATCATGTGGCAAAGGAATCTAAGCATACCTGGTCCAAATGCATCTATGTGGGATAAGCATTGGATATGGTTTCCAAGGAAAACAAAATACCAACACAAAGGAAAATGAATAACATAGCCACACAAATTCTCAGGTTGTTATGAATATCCAAAGACAGTGTCAGAGATAACATTAAAGATGAAAAATTCTGACACATCTCTGACTTCTAAGTGATTAATCATGTCAAAATTCCCACATATATGTATTTTTTTTAAAACAGTTTCTTGTGTTGTGGATATATATATATATATATGTATATATATTTATATATATATATATATATATATCTTATTTGACCATGTATTCAAAAATGATAGCAATTCTTATATTATTTATTTATTGGCCTAAATTGTGAAACAGAACAAGCACCTAGCTTAAGAGTCAAGAAATTCATAAATACTAATATTATAATATAAATATCCTTTTAAATCTCATCATCATAATAACACATTTTTATGTACACTAATTTATTGCTAAAAAAATGAACACAATAATTTAAATATCACATAAGAAATTAATGATAAGGAAATTATAATTCTAGTAAGAAAAAGAGACAAAAAAATCAGCATTGGAGCTTCTCTTCTTTAGAAAAAGAATTTTTGCAGTGAGTAATTGCAGCTTGAATAGCACCCTGCAACTCTTCCATGGTACTATCACTAGCATGAGGAAGAGGTGTTGTTGTTGCAAACAAAAGACCACTATTTGATGGAGAAGTTCTCATTGATGCTGGTGCTGAATATTGTCCTTTCCAATTCCAACTTTTCAATTCTAATTTCTTATTTCTAGGAGTTACATTTCCTGAATTATAAGAATAACACTTTTTATGAACTCTAATTTTCTCTCTTTTAAAATACATAAAAGGCTTCATTTTTTTCAAGTACTTTTTCACTTCATGCATCACATCAAACCTTAGCTTCTTTTTCTTCTTGTGATTCTCTTTTTCTTCTTTAATTTGACACCCTTTTGCCTCTTTAGTTGAATTAAATAATGAAAAAGCAAACTTGAACTTACCCTCTACCTTTTTGGATATTCCTATGTTGTTGTTTTTTTCTCTTTTGCTGTTGTTATTGCTGTCTAATGTGATGCTGCTGCTGCTACTGCTGTTCTGTTTTGGAAGATTTTCATCTTCTTCTGAGAATAATTCTCTAATAGGATGAGTGAAACTATCCATTGAATTTGTCGAAGAACGAGGCGATATCGATGAAGGAAAGTGTGAGAGGATTTGGAGAGGAAGTAAATGGCCATGGAAGAAAATTTCATCAGCTGGTGATAAATCAAGTGCTGCAAAGGATGGTGGAGAAAATTTTGATTTATTATTATTAGGAAATTTGGTGGGGAAAGAATTGTGAGAGATTGTGAATGAGAATTCATGAGAAGGAGAATGTTGTTGTGAAGATGGTGGTGGTGATTTTTGTTGTTGATTTTCTACTTCAAATTCTTTTTCCATAATAGTAAAGTTTTGCATTGAAAGACCAAAATATTTTGATGAAATATTATGTGTGAAATTATTGATCTATATAGTGTTTTATTTTGAGTGGCTAGAGAAAGGATTTGTGATTTTTTTTCTTCTTTGTGTTAGTATATATGCATATGAAAGTTGACAAAACAAAGAGATAAAGGAATCAAAAAGTAGGAAAAGATAGAGTGAGTCTTTGTCAAAGTGTATTTCATCTTTTTGGAAAACTACTTTATAAGAAGAAAAAAAAAACTAATTAATGACTTTGTAGTCTAGGTACTGTATGATATGTTATAGTCAAAGAAAAAAACTGAAATGTGAAAGATAACTAATTTCAAAACTAATTTAATTAAATTATAGATTATGGTATCAATAACAAAAATTGAAATTGAATATTAAATTAGTGTTTGACGTCCAAAAGATATTAATTTTAGTGGTAGGAGTTTAAGGGAATGAGTAATGAAAATCTTACATAATAGTATTAAAATGTGTAATGTTGCAAGTTTCCATACTAATTAGTCAAAGCACAACAAAACCAATACACTAATAAAAGTAACTTAGAGTGTTTGAATATAATGGTATTATATCTTTTAATTTAATTATCGATCTCAAATTAAAATATTGAGAAATGAGAATAACTCTTATGAGAGTTTGTTATCCGCACAATTATATGCAATTAGAGCATCATAGTAATATCTAATTTATAAATAAAAAATCACTACACAGATAAAATTGAAAGTGATGGTTAAGTAATTATTAGTTGTACTAATAATACTAGTATGGGTGAAATAGGTCGCACCAACAAAATGTATATGTGGCTTCGTCTATCTTATAGATATTAATAACACTCATTTTTTTTTAAATATATCTAATTAATACTTTTTTATAAATTGATTTAATTTAAGTTATCAAATTAAACAGCTGAACTTGAAAATGTCGCTATTATTAATTTTGTTTTAAATTTAAATATAAATCATTAAAATTATGAGAATTTAATTATGATAAAATTTATCATCTCTTTTAAAATAAAAGAAATAATTTTATATTATTAAATATAAATAATTTTTTAAAATAAATTAGACTTAAGCCTTAAAAATCTAAGGTAGCTTATTCCAACCTCTCTGCCAATAAGTCCAAAGAACAATACATGGGTACCAAACTTTCTTTTCTTTTTTAATTTATAGGCAGGGTACCAAAATTTCTTGTCACGTGGTTGCTATGATCTTAATTTCATACCAAACATTTTTCCAAAATATATTATATCCGTGTACGTGCGCATGATGCACCCATACCTCATAATGAGTTAAATATCGATTATTTTTATCGTAAATGATACTTTTCAAAAATACAAGTTAAACAATATTTTTAATTTTTATGTTTGAAATAGTAATTTTTTTATTAATGTCAATTTGATAAAATTAAAAATAAAAATCTTATTTTTCAAATTTTTTTCATTAATCTACATCAAGTATGTTATTATCTCCAATGTAAAGATTACTTTTAAGTATCAGTTTACATACATGATATCATCTATTAAAGCATTTTATAGTAAAATTTATCTATTTTATTATTAAAAAAGTATTGTGTCTTAAAATCATTTAAGAGGCTAAAATAGTCAGTTTTTATTGAAAATTATGTATCTAATAAATTCAAAATTGAAATATTTGTTTTTTTTTACATAAACTTAATTATTTACTTGAAAGCAATACTCTTTATGATTATACATAAATGATTTAAGAATCGTATGATTACTTAAAAAAAATACATAAATTTTTTATTTTAATTTTACTCAGTCACGATAATGAATAGACAAGATTTACTCCTTTCGTCTCTTATTACAAGTGATGTTGTTATTTGATATATTTCCTATCCACATATATTACAAATTTAAAATTAACTAGTGTTAGTCTTAAGCTATCACTAGTTTATTTTAGTAGCGTGATTATGTTATTTTTTGTCTAATCTTGCACTATATGACATAGGAGTGTTTGGCGGTGACACTAAAGAATGAGATGATTGGTAAGATGATAAATTTCACTCTTAGTGTGGAAAAATAGTCCTAAGATTGGTTCTATATATTATTAATAGGTCCACCACCAACTGCGGTGCTGGTTTCGAAAATTAATGAGAACACAAAGCTCCAAAATTGTCCACTAAAACAAGATGGGGTTGGCATGGCTGATTCTACTTTACAAACTTGGACTTCGTTCAAATAATTGCCAAATGTAAATAATCAATTACGATATGAAATTAAAAATCAAACTAAAAGACTACTGCTTTTATTTTACAATATTTATTTATTGGACAAGCCATATATACTTTGGACTATATTTAGACTTTTCACAAAGATAAGCATACATATTCCTTCTTTGCCGGCCAAGATATATATATATATATATATATATATATATCGCTCTTTCAATACTAATTGTTTAATGCTTTTTTTAGTAAAAAATAAAATATATTTTTTTACAAATAATACGTGCATGGTAGTTAGACTTGCGTATTTTAAAAGTAGATCATTTCATTTTCGAACTTAAATTATTTGTTCTTTGCAGCTATTAATTGAGTTATTACTTGAGTTGTCAATATATACCAAACAATTGGTTAATATCTTATTAACCTTATTTGTTATTGTGGAATGATACTCGCTTGTTTCTAATAGAAGAAACATATAAAAGAAATCCACAACTTTATTTCAATGTATTTCTTTGTCCTTGATGAATTTGTGTGTTATCTATAATATATAAAGACAATACTCCATTTTAGTGTAACCTATTTTGCTACTAAAAACACCCTTAAAGAAACGCTAGTTTCTCATAAAATGGATAGATGTAGTAAGATTAATAATATTATGTCATAATCGTTGTTCTTTTTTATTGAATTATTTGACCAACCTAAGCATAGGCTTAAATATTCAACTAAAAAAAGTCTAATATTAGTAGAATTTTGCCTTTTTAAGTCGGTTAAAATGTACATTTTAAGTCGGTTTCGTGTCCGAGTTAACAGCAAACGACTTAAAAAATATGATGTTTTTTAACTCGTTTCATGAACCGACTTAACAGAGCTTCATCATATTAAGTCGATTCAGCTTAACCGACTTAAACATCGTAAATACAGTATAATACATCATCTTTTTAAGTCGGATATTTTGACCAACTGACTTAATAGATATAATTAAAATAATAATTTTTATTTATTTTTTATTTATATAAATTTCTTATTTTGTTTTTATAAATTTCAAATAAGAGTTTTGCAGTTATAATCACAATTTTATATAACCATATAATAATCACAATATACAATATCACAATATCTCATATTTATACCAAATAAAATATAAATTACAAATAAAATGTATACCATTTTCGACTAATCTTGACAAGACGGAAAAAATAATTAAATATCCATTAATAAAATTACAAAGCCACAATATAGCAATATTCAATAGACATATATTAGTATCGTAAATTTCTTCAATTAATTTCAAAATAAAATCCACACGATATTTTTAAACTTATTCACTTTGATCCGGGTGAATTGATTTCTTATAATGATTTCTTATTTCTTCAAAATGTAACCCTTTCTCTTTAAAAATTAACAATAATAAAATTTTTCTTAGAAGTTTTTTTTAAAGTAAGTTGTAAAAATTTATCCATACTTTACGTATTTATTGGGTGATGGATATAGAATGGAGTAAATACAGAATATAAAAGATTTATAATACAACAGTTAATAAGGTGGAAGCTAAAAAAATTTAGTTGGAAGATAAAACATTAAGTGAGTTCCTTTAAATCATATACACGGTATTTGGCTTAAATCTGTTATTAATATAACCGCATTAAACTGATTTAAATATATTTACAAAATTTACAAAATTTACAAAATTACCACTGCCTCAAATTGTTAACTCATTTATAGCTTAAACTGATTTACATATATTTCCGCCTTATTTATTAAGTCTAGTAGATAAATTACTTAAATCTACCGTATTAAAAGTTCAATTTTGTACTAGCTATTCTATCACTAATGAGAGGTGCCCATAAAACATGAAGAGTTTGAAAAATTGCTAGCTCCACCAAATTCAATTCAAACAAACATATTTGAACGTACTGTACAAGTACACTAGTATTGCCTGCATGCTTCATTCCCCGCCACTGGATTCCCCACGTGCACTTACACGTCTTTACTAGCACTTACAATTAATGTTAATTTCATGTCAACTAGCCAAATTAATGTTGTTTTTAGTAAATTACTATAATTATAGCTAGCTTATATACATGTCGAGATATATTGGTTATATTAATTAGTTTTTGAATTTATTAAAAAAATATTATTATTGAGATTCAGTTAGACGTCCAATCAAATCTAAATTCTATGATTATATTGAATATTAAAAGAAAAAAAAAGAGATTTGTTTGATAACAATTATATGGTGACAATAAACCGAATCATATCGTTTTAATAATCACCATTGAAGTGTCAATTTGGATGGGAGTATTTGGGCCTTTGAGTAGATGTTTTATTATCGAACACGAAAGCTCAAAAGAAAAATGTGGTGTCATGTGAGTGAACCCCCAAATGAGTGTATCTTAATTTGTCTATACATAGACTATGATGGACACACAAAGAGAGGGGCCAAAAAGTAAATTAGAAACAGTTAGGGGATGGTACAGACCCACACACACGTGTATTAATACGGTGGTCCATGCAGCAAGGAGTTTTGTAAGTATGGTTAAGATCGACATCTTAATCATGGACCCATTATTTGGTTTGATAGCCTCATCCTCCCCACTCAAAATTCTTTTTTATATCTCTTTCTTATTTTGAAGATAAAAGATTAAGAGTTATCCATTGTTAAATAAATAAATTACAATGAAGAAAGAGTTTAATTTGTAATACGCGAATAATGTAAAATATTTTACATCACAATTATTTATATTTATTATTTTAAATATGATTATCATATAACTTAAATATTTTTAAATATAGAATGGCTTAGATTTGCTGTAAGTATAAAAAATTCTTTATAATTATTATGTATATAAATTAAATCTATGAAAGAAAATATGACATAAACAAATCTATTTCACTTGAAAACCATACACATGCAAGGAGCAGATGGAGTCTAAAGCAAAATTTTGAAATAGACATTTTTGCTTAAAGGTAGAGAACTTTAAAATTGAGTATTTTTTTTTTCTATCATGCCAGGTGTTTTTTAAAAAATAAATTATCATACGCCCATCTCTACACTTTAATCGTTTAAGTATGTATTTTTTATCCCAAAACATATTGTTTTAATGAGTAGAATCCTCGTCACTACCAATCCATACAACTATACAAGCCTCTCCATCTCATCTCATGGATCTCTCATCAATTATCTATTTCTCTTGTTTTTCTCTCTAGCATATTTCTTTTTATTAGATTTGGATCCTCTATCTCTCTTATGTCTTTTTTCTCTCTTCACTCTTATTTTTGGTACCAGAGATAACAGGTAGAAGAAGATCCATTTTTCTAGTCAAATAAATAAATTTTAAGAGAAGAAAAAAAAATCAATTTTCCACTCTCTTGTATGGTGATATCAGTTAAAACCAAAATAATATAAGTCACCTAAATATAATAAACACATTGTTCAAAATAATATCAGTTAAAACCAAAATAATATAAGTCACCTAAATATGTAAACACATTGTTCAAAATAATATAAGTCACCTAAACATGTCAATTCTTCTGTTTAGGTCAAGATAGGAATTAAGTTTGCTCAGTAAAAGAAAACAGAAAATCTACTAGATAGATCTGAATAATATAGAAACAGTTTAGGAAAATATATGTGAAATTGATTTCAGATCATTTCAAATTAGAATAGTTTTCAAATTCAAATTTAAAAGCCATTTCTATTGTAAATCTTTTTTTTTTTTTTTTTTGTTTATTTACTTTTTCGAGTCAAATTGGAACTCCCTTCACTTTATTTTATCTCAGTAGCAACATCAAATGCAACGACAAAGACAACAGACCCAATGTTGATTTGGAAAAAGGAATTTTATCAAAATCGGATGCTAAAAGAATAAATCATTCAAAAGGTACACACATCTATTCTACAGAATAATTGATCTATGAATACTAATTAAACTCCCTATATCACCTTACAATTGTAGAAGACCACTTCCATTAAAGGTCTATATAAATGAGATTCCAAAGGACCCATATACAATAAACAGATCCCAGAAAAAGAAATATGTAAAAAAAGAATGAATAAACTCCCATTTACTGTTGTGCACTGCCACTTATAACTCAACCTTTCACACACTTGAGTGGTTGCCATTCCATACTTTCCAAGTTAGAATTCTTCTACCAAGCTGCTGTTGGTTTTCATATGTATTTTCATGAGGCATTCCAAATTAGATCCATAAAGTCCCTGTGATAATACAAAGGAGTCATTGTTGCTAGGGAGGTTTGAACTTTCCATCATATATGAACAATTTTGATCACTCTCAAAATGCAAATATACATGAGAGTTCATTCGTCACTTCCGCTGCTAAGTCTATCTGAAATCAAAAACACAAATAGTGGATTAAATTATGGAAACATATTTCAAGGAAGATGGACAGAAATGAAAAGGAGTCGTCAAAATACCTAATGATCTTTTCCCTTCCATGGCTTCTTTCTTCTCCTGGCAACTAATGCAAAGGAAAGGTCCATCCCAGGGGCGCAATTTTCGAGGGTTGGGAGCACCCTCATGTACTGAAATACCCTCTCCGGGTTTTATTTCTACTTGACATACTGCACATATGAATAACTTGAACATGTTGCAGAGTGGATATTTTGTATCTAACCTGCATTTTAAACAAACATTCTATTGTTAAGAGAAAACTAGAGAGCAAGCTGTAAACTTTTGCAACGGCTATTACAAAACTAAACCTCTCTGAAAGCATAGCAGAGCCTTCCTCATACAGCTCCACTACTACATCTGGTTCCAAGTATTCTTTATCAATATAAGAAGATGATTCAGAAGACTTTTTACGAAACATTGCCTTGAGCATTCCTTTTACTGGCTTCTTTTGTTGTGGCGCAGGAGCAGGTGGCTTCTCCTGAGGTAATATATCAACAACGATACAGGTTGTATCATCTCTAAGTCCCTTTGCTTGTAAAGCTTCCTGAAGACAAAGAGAAGAGATAATAAACACACAATCCATAGTTTCATAACACTAAATGACAAAGTTATCAAGAGAAACTAATGCAAACAAGGTATCTTATGACGTTGAAGTCGGAGATTACTATTACAATTAACATCTAAACAGTCCCACAAAAAACTCATAAAATCATTCAAAAGATGCACATTTATCTTACTTTTACAATCTGCGGTGCAGCAGACTCTGGTGACATGCCACGGCAACAATCAAGGGCTACTTCTGCAGGTAAAGAATCCCAAACACCATCACTGCAGATAACAAGCCGACCTCCAGCAGTGGACAGCTGAATTGACAGAAATAAATTAAACTCTTCGTCAAAAAAGATGCACAAATAAAGATTTCTTGGAATACAAACAACAACTTCATAATCCTTCATAAGAATTCAATCTTTTAATCATCAAAGTTTCTGAAACAATGTGGTTAACAGAAACACTTGCTAAAAAGAAACTACACATGCACGTAAAAGACAACAGCGGTGAAAATCTGTGTAGGATTACCAAGAAGAGAAAAGAAATATACAGAGTAAGTGACTTTGAGAGTGAAAGGGTTGCAAATGAATGTATCAATGTAAGTCAACCACTGTCCTATGTGTAAGATTGAGTATAGACATAGTGACTAACCTTCACTTGTTTTACATAAGGTACAGGGACAACAAATTCACCAATATCCATATCTCCAATAGATCGTGAAAGGCACAAGCCACCGGGCCAACATCTCAATGGACCAACCTACAATAACCATTAATCTAGTTAGGCATATTAATATTATCAACTCAAAATCAAAAGCAAATTTCTTCTAAAGAGAATTTTGGTAAAATACATAGGGAAACAGTTACCTATTATCTAAAGATTCTAAACAACAGTTTCCAATAAAGATTGTAAATTTTTTTTATGAAATGCAATGAGAACGATACTGTTAATTTGATATGGTCGTATCGCCAATTAGTATTATTAACTCAAAATCAAATGCAAATTTCTTCTAAAGAGAATTTTGATAAAATATATAGGGAGATAGTTACATATTATCTAAAGATTCTAAACAACAGTTTCCAAGAAAGATTGTAAAAAGTTTTAATGAAATGCAATGAGAATAATACTGTTAATTTGATATGGTCTCATCACCAAATGTAATCAACAAGTGTACACCTGCCTCTCAATTTACCATGGTCTGATTCACATTACTCTTTCTTTTGTTTGGTACAATGATTCACATTACTCTTAATCTCTGATTATGTAGTTTAACGGGGCAAGCATCATGTCACAAAAATTAAGTTATTACTGGAAGCTTGTTATGGAACAAAACCATACAGGTTAAAAGGGATAAAACTAAAAGGAAATGTACCTCTGCACCTCCTCCTGTATTTAAACGACCAACCTCACCCCCACTAGAGGTGATACGAACCCTCCTGGTGAAAGTGAAAAAGAAGGGTGAGGTTATTAACAACAAAACAATTCAAAACAGTTGTTCAACAAAAAGAAATTACAACTTACTCCTCTTCATTTGTTTCTAGCCGATGATCTGCTGACAAATAATAAATCTCGCCTTCAGAAGATTCTAGTACGCAACGGGAATCGCCAACTGATGCAACTGTTACAACCCATCCTTCGATAATGACAAAGGTGACAGTTGTTCCTGATTTTTGTCCTGTAATGAGAAAATATAAAAATTTACAACATTAATTCAGAAGTATAAAAACTATCAATCACAGCTCAGTCACAACGTCTTAAAATTTCCATTACTAATTAATGTTCTTCATTAACCATTAAAATACTCTAATATGTCGACAACTAGCACATGATTTTAAATTATGGTTACAGTGGCATTGTGGTTGCAGTCATGTTGTGGCTATAGTTGTTTGATAGGGACCAATGTGGTTCTCAGTTCAAGTATGATGCAACTGTCACAGCTGCTTTTTTCCGATGCTGCAACCACTTTGCTTGATGTAGTCCACAATTTAAATCATGAGCTAACTATACAGTCCATACGAGCAAACAAATGTTAGTATATTTAGCTTTACTTTGGAGGTGGAGAACAAACTCTCCCTCCCTAACTCCCTCCCCTCAACCACCAAGTCAGCCTTATATCTCTTAGGTGCCTACAAACTTAACTAGCATTAATCAAGGAAGTGTGAAACTATATAAATTGCTTGCTAAACCTGTCCAAGGATTTTTTAATCAAGGAAAAATAAATTTTGGTTTTCTTGATGAATTTGCAAACTCGAGCCAAAGCAATGTCATGTTGTTAAAGCTAGTTGGAGCTGATGCCTTAACTAGCAAGATTCATGTCCAGAGTCTAAACCAGGCAAAGAAGCTCAACCTAAGAAGACAAATGCTAGCACCCACTTGCAAAAAGCCCCGCACATATGGTTATAAAAAAAATCCCCCACTTTGAAAAGGAGTTTTATCATCCACCAACATTGACAATCAAACCAAAATCTTCAAAAACATCAAATAAATAGCAAGAGCAACATTGCAATAGCTTTGCTCTCAAAAAGAGCTAGTGTCAAATCTTTAGAGAGTTTCGAATAAACAAAAATGATGCCAAGGTTTCAAAATATAGATAGCACGTTCTGCATGCATATCTGCAAACCTTTTTCTTTTTATACTCGTATTTTACATCTCTACTCTGAGAAGCCCTGGATGATAGATGACAGCAATAATAGAAATTTTTACAAATGCTTTGGGTTATATTACCATTAAGGTTCCCATTGCTGCACATTAATTTTCGTAAACAAATAATTAACAGACAGCAAAGAAAACACTAAAAGAAGTAAATTGTCCATGCCTTTCTGTTGAAAATCTTTATCAGTTTTTACAAAGCCTGCAACCAAAGCTCTAGGCAATGCTGCTAACCACTCATCTCTGTTAAGATCTGGAGGAATTGCACTTAACACATTATTTAGAAGATTCTCTTTAGAATAAATAGCAGCAGCAGATCCATTATGCCCATCAAATAGCTGTAAGTAAAACTTCCAAATGAGAAAATGAAACCAGGGAAAACACAAAAAAAACATAAACTAAGAAAAAGAACATTAATGCATTAAGTGCATAAATGGTTAAAAAAATTCTTGTGATGCAACTAATATGAGTGCATACAAAAAAACCATAACAAGAGGGGAAACTGTTCACACTTCACATCAATTGAGCAATAAATGTCAGAAATATGAGATCTCCATGTTGATATAGACACAATATGCAACTGGCTAAACTCATCAAAGTCAAAGTCAGCTATGAATTAAAAGTCAATGCATTAAAAAAAATTACATTGTACTCTCAGTAAATCTATCAAAAGTAGCAACTCCATAAGAGGAAATCAATACCATTTTCCATCCTTGCAATAAATATTTAATCTCATTTTTTTTCTCCATTCATGAAGTCATGCCATAGAATAGAATGATAAACTTTCCAAACAATAATCATGTAATTATTATAAGTATTTTAAACAATAGTTACTCTTATAAATTGAATTCTACATCTCAATTTTTAGATTTTTCTGAATCTCTCAGGTTTAAGTTCTCCATAAATAACTACTACTATAAGCTTATCAGGTTATATATTTTTTGCAAGTGAAAAAACATAAATTTATTTTATTGAAAAGCTCTCTTAAGTTAGAAAATAATCCAATCTGAACATGTATAAAACACATCAAATGAAAACATGTAACCAATCAAGTCCAAATAAGAAAATCAGTGACTGAATCTGAAAAAGAAGAACGAGAGAAACATTAAACATACCCCATAAACTGAATAAGTATAGACTCCATCACCCATCATCCTCTGACACTCGGCCTTTAATAAGGTGAAATCCTCTCCTTTCTTGCTTTGACCAGCTTGACCATGAACAATCTCAGGTTTCTCAATTTTCTCAATCATCAATTCACGTTTCAATAGAACCGAAAGAGGAACCGTTTGGTGTTCACTCTTAGTAGTCATTGTTCATTCCCCTCTTCAATCCCCAAATTCAATTCCAGCTACTCAACTTTTATACCAAAACGACAAGTGCTTCTTAATTTAATCCTCTATTATGTGTGATTTCACAACCAAATCCTAAATAAGGAAACAAAAAAAAACACATTAATTAAGAAAAATTAAAATCATAATCATTATTTTCCTTTTTCACCAAATAATTAATTATTTTAATCCATAATCAATGCATCGACAATGAAGATCGTAATAATGTAGAGAAAACAATGAAATCACGAATATAAATTTCCTGGAATGGAGAGAAATTCAATGAACGACGTTGAACGATATGAAAACGACAGAAAAATAGAATAGCGAGAAAAACGGCAATGGTCGTCGATGTAAAAAAAAAAGATGAAACGAAACGCAGTGAGAAATGGAAAGGGAGAAGAGATGATATTACGGTGAGAAGAAAAGAAGAGCGAAACGGCGATGTCGTTTGTTCGTTCAGGCGCGTAAATGCGGAATGAATTGGAATGTTATGTGCGATCCAAAAACGCGGATCCCAGCGTGCTGCAAATATTCCATTGTTGAAAGAAAGAGAAAGAAACACAACTTAACAAAAAAAAAGCGCAAATGAAAATTAAAATTACATTAAATGAGACCATTTCTTTGTTTTTTTTTCGTTTCGAGAAATACAACGCAATGACGTGGCAAAAACGCATCGTTTTCTTATTTTCTCATTTAGCTCGGCGCAACGAGCCAGCCAGGGTTCGTGCGGTGCGGTCAATGTCACTATCTTTTGACTTCTATTCATTCACTTGTGGCACGTCCCACAAAATAAATTGACTCTCACGACTCGTCACAAATTCAATTTCCTCGCACGTTTTTTATTTTGAGAAAGAAAAAAAATATTTATTTGCGCGTGTAAACCAATTTAATACGAAGAGTTAAAAATTAATTAGAATTATCTATTTATTTGTACAAAAAATAACAGAAATGTCACATTTCTTTTATAGATTTAATTCAATTATTAAATATTGAAATTATTCAACTGATATAATGTCTAGCGTTCGAAATCGAAACTTTGTGGGTATAATTTTTGTACTATTTCATTTATATACCAAAGAAATAAAAAAAAAATTATCAATTGTATTATTGGGGATTTTTTTAAATAACCTATTTTTGAAATAATATATCATAATTCGCAAATGATGATAATTAACAAAAATTGTCTAAATAATATAATTAAATTGAATATACAAAAAATACATATTATATCGATTATTTGATCATATTTAAAATTTATTCAAATATAAAAGATAACTCTATTTAATCTATATAATTTTTGTAAATTTGATGTTGTTGTTTTTTACATATAAGTTATATAGTTTTTTTTTTT
>JBBPBS010000689.1:3084243-3108800 GCA_037974835.1 Cicer judaicum
TAAGTTAAAAAAAAAAGCTGAATGCAATAAATCATTCTTCCAAAAAAAAAGACTTCTATATTTAAAAATAAATAAATAAAGTCAACCCACCTCAAAATTGTCATTGCAAAAAAAAATCAAAAATAGATTATTTAAAAAAAATTATATTATTGAATCACTTTATTATAATTATAAAGTAATAGGCTAAATACTACAAGTGGTCTGTTAATTTAATTTCAATTAACAATTCAGTCATTTTTTTTCTTCATAATTTGATCATTTATTCTAAATTTAATTGACAATTAGATGACTTATGTCTTAAAATGTCGACAATGTTATCATTTTTTTATAAAAATTTCAAAAACTCATCAAAAATTTTAAATAAAACCCATAAAATTAATTATATTATTCAATATAATATAAATTTCATCAAATTCGCAACTCAAATCTCAAATAAACTCATTTTTATTCTTTGTTAGAGATGAAAGATAAGTTTATTTATAGATGAACAAATGAGTTTATTTAAAATAATCTCAAATTTCATGAGTACTATGTTTAGTTAAATATGAAAAGATGAGTTTATTTAAATATTTAAGTCATAAATTTTATAAAATTGCATTATATTGAAGATGATAATTAATTTTATGGATTTTCTGGCACCAATGAAACATAGTGCTGAGTCGATGGTGCATCATAACATATAACTTCACGACATGTAGGTGAGGCGACGATTAAGACGGTCATGTTGTGTTTTGTTGTTGTGGGGTTGATTGGGAGGTCGATTGCACATAAGGATATGACGACGGTTGTAAACGGAGATCACAAATATATTGTTCTACAAATATAAATAATTTGGTGTGTCATTTAAACCAAATCATATATTATGTGATATGACATAAAACACCTTGTACGATGTTACCTTGCAACACGTAATTATTGCGCTCGTTTCAATGTTTAATTTCTTCCCTTCAAACTCAATTCCAATTACCATCAATCTCATGCCTCATGTCGATCTCTTGGCATATTTTCATTTACTCTGGTGATTGTGGTATTTATTGATGAAAATCAAACTGAAATGTTACTCTATCTATATAATATTTTTCAACAATATAATAACAGAGTAGATAAGTACATGCAATTCAAGTGACTCTCTTCTTATAATTTTTCTTAGTATAATTTTCTTTTTATTTAATTGTTATTATTATTTTTTGCAACAAAATTGATGTATTTAAAAAAAAAATTATGATACAATTTAATTATTTTAATTATAATGATTTTATTTATAATAATTATTAATTATAATAATAATTAAAATATAAATTTTATTTCTAATTTATTAATATATTTTTTTTAATTTATTATTAGTATTTTTTTTTATTTTAAAAACTAATAGGAAGTCACTTCCACTACATGTAACTTCTTATTTAAAAAAAAATAGAACATTCACATAAATAAATTTTAAAATATAATATTTTAAAAATAAAAAATTTAAAAAAAGATAATCATCAAAAAGTCTGCATACGGTTGTTGGTTGCTTTAATTTTGCTCCGTACTCTCCCGAGTTCAATGAATGTGAATTTAGTTTAAATTTTATATTTTAATTTTATTGTACTTTTGTTAAATCAAATCTATTGGTTAGTATCCATGTCTTTATATAAACACAATTTGGTATTTCTCGTAACGTATACATTTAAATTTTTTATAGTGAATTATATTAATATTCGATTTAACTATGAAATATCTGTTATATGGTTGTTGGGAAGTAAACATTTAGGAATTAATTACAATACACTAGATAAATTATCGTTAATGATATTTAATTATTATATTTGAGATAAATTTTATTGATAAAATTTTAAAAATAATTATTATAGACAAGACAAATCATCAATTATAAAATCGAATTGTAATATACAAAATAATTTATCACTAATAAAAATTTCATATAACTATCCTTCACATAATAAATTGTCACTGATGAGTTTAGACAATCATATACAGGATAAGTTCACACTAATTAAAAATTTTAAAATCCTATCACACGTCCGAAGAAGTTGTTATAGACAAAAATTTCAAAATAATTGTTATACATAGGTAAATTATCACTTAAGAGATTGAACTATCATACATGGAACAAGTTATTCTCGATATAAATTTCAAAATCGCTATTGTATACGAGACGAGTTTGACGTGAATAGAATTAAAATTTAATAGTTTTTGTCGTTGCACTTTTTTTAGTAAATTGTCTTTGCACTTTTAATGCTCATACACATTTATACTCTAACAAAAATACACATTTATACTCTAACAAAAATACATGATTAATTAAATGATAGTCCGATGTAAAATTTGAAAAAATACATATTATACTCTAACACGAACATATTATCAACTTTTTCGAACTATCAAATTAATACAACTCTGTACGACTCATTTGAATGCACAGATAATTTACAAATTTTAAAAGGAAAAAAAACGTTATTTGATGTATAAACCAACTTTTTTGCAAAGAGTTATTAAGAATTATCGTTTTATTTGTACCCAACAAAAAGATTATCAATTTATTGATAAAATCAATTTCAGTTGATAAATGTTAAAATTATTATGATATAATGATATGGGTTTGAAGACGAGACTTTACAGTTGGATATAACTTTTTTTTTACTATTTCATTTACATACCTAAAAAAAATAAAAATTGTGGATTTTACTATTGAATCACTTGATTATAATTATCATTGTAAAATAATAAATAAACCATCAACTTAGTCCATAAAGTAACATTTTCTTACCTACTTAGTCCTTGAACTATTGAAATCAACTAAAAGATCTCTAAACTGTTTTTCCATATATCAAGATAGTTCATTCATTAAATGACAATTAGTAGTTCATAAACTATAAAAATGCTTCAAAATAGTTCTTAACCTATCATTAAAAAAAAAAAAAACAATTTAGTTCCTCAAGGTTCAATTTTTTTTTGTTACTATCAAACATCTCAATATTCAATAAAGTCCCAAAAATTTAGCATTTTTTATGAACGATTGAATTATGGTTTTTGAATATATTTTGCAATAAATTATAATTTAATGTAATGAATTTATGAACTATCTTATTGATTTTTTTTATTTATGATTATTGGTTGATTAGTTTTAGTTTCCTGAATTTTTGGTTTTTTAATAAAGAGAAATGCTAACACGTGCCTTAATAATTTAGGGCACATGTTAATAATTCAAATGTAGAAATTTGATTTTTAAATTTGTTTTTAACTATTTAAAAATTTAAACATTGTCCTTTTCAATAAAAAAATTATATTTTTGATATTCTTAATATTTGTCACAAGGACACATGTTAGCGTAAGCGTTTCATAAATATTGGTTTAACAAGTTTTGATTTCTTTACTGGATTATTGGTTTCTATATTGTATTGTTTTAGTGATTTTTTTTTGTCTGCTGTTTTTTTCTCTTCTTTATTATTTTTTTATGCTTTATTTGTTTTTTCTCACTTGTTTTTGACAAATTTTTTGGCTATTGTTACTTTGTTTGGGACTATGATGTAAAACTCATTTTTAATATTTAATCATTATAAATAAAAAGTTACAAGCACTAATGAACAAAAAAAAGTTATAAACTTTATTTAAATCTAAATATTAAAGTTATTAAGTAACTATCATATAAGTTATAAATTAGAGAAAATGCGAGATACAATGTTTAACTAAAAAAATAGAATTGCGAAGGACTAAATTGTTGTTATTTATGATACTTTAGAGATTATTTTGAAGTATTTTCACACTTTAGGTGTTACCAATAGTAGGTTAATATATACAATTAGGAGGAGACTAACTTGATAGACGTAGAAATAGTTTATGGATCTTTTAGTTGATTTTAATAGTTTAGAGACTAAATTGGCGACGGAGTGCTAGTTTAATGACTAGATTGATAGTTTATTCTAAAATATTTATACAATCAACATAAGTGACAATTAATCTTAATATATTTATTGTATTAATGAAATACTTAATCATAAGTGTTTTAATAACACTCTATATTGAGATAAAATCATAAATCAAATGTTTTGAAAATAAACAACTAGTTAATTAATTATTAATCATGATTCTGATTATGATGCTATTTAACTTGTGTTTTTTTAGTGATTTGTTCAAAGATATGTGATAATATATTTATACAATAATCAATAATCTCGTTGTGAGATAAATCAATAACATTGTGTCTTATTTGAATTGAAAATTGATTGCAAGATCATTCTAATATATCAATGATTATTCTGGTTTATCGAGAAACAATTTAGTTTTTATAAAAAATATTATTTTAGTTATTTCTTTTTAAAGACAAAATTAAAACATATCATTCTTCATATTCCAAACATAAAGCTAAAAATAATACCATGACTACTAAAAACAATAATCAAACTCATAACTCAAGTTGAACGCCCAAGGAAGTAAAACAACTTACAGATCGATGACTAAATTGATTAGTTATGAACAAAGACAACAATACACTATTGTTGTACTTTTTGCATAAAGCTTAACATGCTTATGAGACAAATAACTGATACTAAACAACAACTCGATCATCCGTCTACATTTTCTATACAACTCATAATCAAGAATGTTATGGTGTTTGAAAAAGAACATTATGAATCGAATACACATGTATATTAAAGTTTAATTTAAACAAACATTTTGTTCAAATCAAATAACAACTATATTGAGTCTTATGACACTATCTTCATATATAAGAGAAATATCAAGGTGAATACAACAACAAAGGTTTCTAAAACAATCATTACAATATTTAAACAATTATTCTAAAGTAACAAAACTCTTCACTTAAGAAATGTTCCAATTTTCTCTTGTTATATTAAAGGATCTCGTTATTGCCAATGATCAATATAAAATAAGTGTCAAATAGATTGTAATTATAAAAGTTTTTAACATACACATAATTTAAAACTCAAGTAAATAATATATTACTTCTTACTCCTCTAAGAAATAAGAAATAGTTTAAAAACTTTATAAGTCAAATTATAAATTATTTAAAAGTTCAATGTGAACTAACTATGAATTATTGAAAAATGTAAGAATTTGATTAAAAACTTCATTAATTATAACTTAATTATAAATTTTGATAAATTAAATATATTATTTACAATTTTTTTTAAATTTAAGTCTTATTTAAAAGTTCTCAAATAGTTAAAGAACATAATTAACACTTTAAAGAAAAATTCCATTCGGACATTAGATTCAATGGCAAAGAGACTTAGGCTTTATTTAGTAAAAACAAAATTGAATAAATTAGTTGATACGAGATAAATGGATAACAAATAAGTTAGTGTATTAAATTTGAAATTTGGGAAAATTAATAATTAAATATTAATGAGAGTTAAATTAATAATTAAATATTAATGAGAATTAAATGTTTATGGAGACAATATTTATTTTAAATAAGATTGTATTAATTTTAAATTTAGAAATATGAGAATACACAATCTTTTTATTAAGTTTTTTTTATATGAATAAATAACATAAAATATTTTTAATTAATATTTAATATTTTTCAATTTAAGTAATAAAATTAAAAATAAGAAAAATGAAACATAACCTTAAATACAATAATGTAAATTCGTGAAAAAAATATTATAAGTTCGATTACCGCTTAATATATTATCTAAAAAACATTAAATGAAAAAACGTCATAAATTGGTGAGAGAACAACCAATACCACTTATTTATAAAATATTTGTTTTATAAAAATAGTGAATGGAGCAAAAAAATAATAATTTATTTTTGTTTATTGGAGTACATTGAGTAGTCCATGAATGAAGAAGGGAAGCACCGAAATGATTAGGTGATCGATCATAGCTTAATCTTCCTCTTACGAATCCAACAAATTTAGGGATTCTTCTCTCCTTTCGTGGATCGATCTATTTTGGTGTCTCAACCAAATATTCTTAACCTTTTTGGTCTTTATAAACAAGGGCAATGGTGGTGGAATGAGGAGAAAACAAGAAGAAGAAGAAGAAGAAGAAGAAGAAGAAGAAGAAAAAGAAAAAGAAGGAGAAAAGGGACATGGCAAGAAGTGATTGGGGGATTCAACTTCAATCAAGAAGTGGCGGTGGAAAGTGGATTTGTTCTTACAAGAAAATCACTATCTTGGTTTGTCTTTTCAACATTGCCATTGCTCTCTATTGTCTTCGTTCTCTTTATGCTTCTCTTTATATCTACTCCGGTAGTGTTGGAAGAAACAGTAAGTTCTTTGTTTGTTTGTTTTTTTTCTCTTTTTTAAGGTTGTTTTATGTTCATGTCTCTCTTTCTGTCTTTTGTTTTTTAGTAAGGATCTTAGGGCACTTGTTAAGGATTTTAGAGTGTTTTTGTTGAAAAAAAACAATTTTTGAACTTTTAAGATAAAATTTCTATATTTGATACCTTGAAATGTGTCCTTGGGGCATAGGTTAACATTTGTTATAGAAAAGATTAAAACAAACCAAAGGGTATAAAAAAAGTTATGCTTTATGTTTTGTGGTAAATTTTTGAAACACCCCATAATGGAAAGATGATTGCTCTGCTTTGCATGTTTCTAACTAACTAAGCCTGATGTGTTTTTCAGTTGTAGTGTATAAACCAGATCAGATTCGGAAAATGGAAGAGTCAAATCAAATTAGGAAGTCGTATAAACCGGTGGAGTTAATGAAATTGGTAAGAAGAAGCAACTATTTTTTGTTGTTAAGCTGGTTTTCAAGTTTGTTAATTAATGTTATGTAATGAAAATTTTGTGCAAAAAAGGTGAAGGGATTAGAAGGGGAGTTTTCGAGCGAAAATGTGGAGGTTGAGTTGCCTCAGCACTTGAAACAGAAAATAATTGACGAGGTCTTGGAGAGACTAGGGAGCTTGAATAGCAGAAACACAAATGGATCTCACTCACAGGGCATTGCTATGGAGCGAGGTGAGTGTATGTTGGTAGATTGTGCTGATAAGAATATATGGCCTTCTATGATTAAACACTGAGAAGATTTTTATGTATTCACATTTAAAAACTCGGGTTAGCAAATGGGTTGGTTGGAGCTATCATATCTACCTGTTTAGTTTCATTTGTAGGAGATGGAAAAGTGCACAGTTTTACTGTGGCTTGTTTATCAAGTTTTACACGGCCAACTTGGTTTTATGCAGAACAAAGTATATGTGAAATATGTCCATCGTGAACTTGATGATTGGAATCTTATTTATGTGAATTGGTGTTAGCATTAAAGACATCATTGTATTGAGCAAGGGAATCGGTATTTCATATTAACATGACCATTGATCCTTGGAAGATTTGATTTTTTACTGACCTTAAGAGCACACTGGTTATTTTGTTCACTGTACTGCTGCGCAGCTGATCCATAGTTATAAAGTCTGAAACATACCTGAACTTGCTTAGATATAATGTATTCTTAGATACATGAACTAGTTCTATTTTTATGTGGTTGTTGCTTGCTGTCTGGTCATTATATTTTTTCTTCGAGAGTGAACTTATTTCATTTTTCAACCATAGATTGGACAAAAGAGTCGCTTAATGTATCGTAGGACCAAGTCACAATTAGAAGCATAATCCTCAATCAGTTTTCTTTTTGTCGAGGCAATCCGTTTAATACGGTGTTCTTTCTTTTTTTGAATAGTATTAATTGGTTTTGATCCTGATTCAAATATCTAGGATGCTTAATTTGATCGACCTAAACTGCTTCTAGGTATATTTGTTTGATTGAGTTATTACAAAGTAAAAACTAAATATTAACCTGATGTTACAGTAGGATGACATTGCATAGAAGTTTATTGCGTGATTGGTTTTTATCATGATGTAAAGGATCAAGAACTTCAATGTTATGAAACATGTAATGATAAATATAATGCATGAAGCTGGGAATCACTTACCTATTCTCCTTAAGGATCACTTACCTATTCAAAGTAGTCCTTATAAGACTAGAGTAGTCATCACCTCACAACCGTTTTTGTGGTGTTGAGTTAGGCCTTAAGTCCAATTTCTAAGATGATATCAACTCTCCTTATAAATATGTTATTGGGCCACAAGTATTTGTCCAATTGTCCATGCTCTAGATGTTCAAGAATAGGCTTGAGAAGGTGTGGTTATTGGGCCACGTGCATTTGTCCACGCTCTAGTTGTCCAATTAATCCTAGGTGTGCTGAGATCCCATGTCGACTAGAGCCATATTTCCTGCTGACAGTCCTCACCTTATGATAGGGATGTGAGTCTAGATGCAGGCCCAGATGTTAGGCCCGCTGTTCTGAGGGTCTATGAGAGGAAGAATAGAAGATAGAGGAGGAATGATGAGGTGGCAGCTAGCACAGCAGAATTGTCAAGCGTTTGAGTGTGAGGGAGAGAACCTATTATAGGAGAGTAGTGGAGAATGTGGAGATCATGCAAAAAGTTAGTTAAAATTTGTATTGGACATAGAGTGTTTATTCTCCGTAAGGAGCAGTGCTCTTGGCAGCTTTGGAATATTCATCCTAGCTGAGTTTATCTTTCATTCAATAATATACAACTATTTCCCTCAATTACTGTTCTATTGTTTATCTGCAATTTTTGTTTTCTGTTACCTTACAATATCATTTTGTGGGGGTTAAGTTAAGCCTAAAGCCATAATTCTAAGATATGCCTTGTGTATGCTTTCTTTTGGAAATAGGTATTAATGTAAGTGTAGAATACTTAAATAAAAGTGAAGTGTGAGAGAAGGGAGACTAAGCAGATATGTAGAATTATGGAGGAACCAAACACACATGTAGTTTGAACACATTTTTTAATTGAAAATATCATATCTAATCTAGTATCAGTAATTGATGGTGCCACATTTTGTTCATTATGAACTCAAGAAATGTGTAGAGAGAGAGGACAATAGTTGACCAATTGAAGGATGAAACTGCAGGATGGAAGACAAAAGCGGTGAATCACTTTGGCAGAGGAAGACAATGGTGGCAACCTACAAAACATTCCAATGCTCAAAACAGTCTAAGATTAAGGTGGATGCAAGATTTAGAATGAGACATGTTTGAATGTGAGGCAAACTTTGCCATTTTATATCTTTGTTTGCCATGATTGCTATGCAACTATTTTAGTTATTCTTTGTTGTATTCAACTATCTCGGGCATGAGGCCATTTGGTTTGATTTGGGTCTTTAGGAACTCAAAATCTAGTTCACAATAGATGCCCCCAATGTGACGTAGGCATGATTATTTACGGTACACCCCCCTATATTTGCTTCCCCCAAGCATTGAAGTTATGGCAATCACGCTTCCATCACACAAGTTGAAGTGCATTCACAAAGGGATTTTCTCTCAAACTGTTTTAGTTCGAAAGATGAGTCGTAGAATGAAGAATGCAACCATCTCAGATTTAGTTCATACATTTCTCACCCTCAAGGACAAACTTGAGGTTGAGTTTTAAAAGTTGCATTAGATCCATGACATTGTCAAATTGCATCCAAGATCATTCAACTTCTCTCGACCTTGCCTTTGGTGTGTGGATTCAACGACTCACTAGACCAAACAACTCAACACAAGGGGCAAGGCAATGAAAAGCACACATGTGCGTGTTGTGTATTTGACAATCCTGTAGGTTTTAGACATCAGCTAACGCCTAACCTTGTCGGTTGATAATCTTTTAGAAGTCAGACTTGTTTACTAGTCGGCTCTGCATGAGCAAGTGACTCGAGGCCATCTATTCTCGAATGAATTTGGAGTCCCTTAAGGCCCCAATCAAACCACATGGGAGTCCCCCCAAGTGTGGGTCTCATGCCTAAAACTATACACAACAATGAATAACAGAAACAATGAATAACATAGCAATTATGGCCAACAAGGCTATAAAATGGGTAGTTAGCCTTACATTTAGGTATACATCATTCTGAATCTCACACCCACCTCAATCCTAGATTGACTTGAGCTTTGAAGTGTTTTGCAAATGGCCACTGCCATCTTCCTTTCCCGAGGCAGTTCGCCATCACCATCTCCCATCCTACGTTTTCATCCCTCAATTGATCTACCACTGTGAGTTCCTCTCTCTGTGCATATTTCTTGAGTTTATACTAAACACATTTTTTTTCCGTTGAATATGGATATGTAATTGAGAATTATAACTTAGCCGTTCTTATATTTTAGTATGATGTGTAGGACTGAAATGAACTTTTCCTCATGACTGTCCAAAATGCTCTTTATGTATCTGATTTGTTAGAGGACAAAATTATTACAACCTCGTCTCACATTAAGTATCGTTTAAAGTTTTTGTACACATATTAAGAAATGCAATAATCAGAAGAAAGAGATAATGTATTTTACTAAATTGCCCATCTTAACCAATGATGGATTTTTCACTATTATCAATGCAAAATATAATAATGATTGGAAAGTTGTGTATATAGTAATCATTGAAGGGTAGTATAGGCTAAAATAATTAAAGTTGCATTGAAAATTGTGAAAGACATTCATTTTGAGACAAATTTTGTTTGATAAAGTGATGCTTATTATGAGACGGAGGGAGTAACATTTTCATGTTTTATTTATCTAGAGCACTGAGCTATTTGCATTGATAAAGTTGATTTACTAATTAGTTAATTAAACATTTGACATTGTGTACAATGAACGACAATTTTTTTAACCCAATTGGATCACAATATTCAAATATATTAATTATTGTAATGAAATATCTAGTGAAAGTTGGAAATTATCATCTACAGATAGAGATAGAGAGACTAACAATAAATGCATTTGGCATGCCGTTAAATTATTAAAATGGGAGGGGGTTTGACATTATCTTGAGCTTCAAGTCAATGCACCGGGCTTTTCAATGTTCAGTTGAAGCTTCCATCTGGAACTGTTGTATCTATCATTTCCTTTTGGAGGCCCATTTCATTGTTTCATTTCCTCATACTTTAGCATGTGGATTTCTACAAACTAACCTGTTTCAAAATCATTGTGCTCTCAGTGTCAAATGTGAAGAAATCTCTTTTGGTTTCCTAGCCTACACAACACCTTTGGATGTTACAACAGCAATAACCTAAGCCTTCTCCCACTAAGTGAGATTAATTAAATGATCCATCAACATCATAACTATCCATTATGAATCACACTAGAATTTTTCACCGCTAATCATCTTTTCTGTGTTTCTTACAAAACATACATTTTATCTATTCTGTTTTAATCTTGGGAGAAAATCATGTTCTTCAAAGACATTTATCCAAATTTTTAGCTTTCTATTTCTTTAAAGTAAAAAAATTTAGATTAAGGGAGACACCCTCTCATGCAAGGTCAAAGAACCACCAACCTCGATGAGGGCTTGAGATGGAATGTACGTATAGCTTACTAGTGGGGGAATTTCATATCCGAACCAAGTCATACATAGTGAGTGGATGGTTTAACCATCTGTGTCAACCCCTATTGGCTAATGATCAGAAGGCATAAAAAAATTGTATATATTCAAAAGCAAGCATCGTGGCGCCGCCTCTTGTTTATATTCAACAAGCACATCTACAACCAAAATGAGGGCTCAAAGTTGGCTATTGGTTTACATTTACAGTTACAGGAAGATCTTCTATTTTCTTTAATGTCAAGTCACTCACGTGTGTGTTAGAATGAGACTCATCTTTTGCAACTAATACTTAGTCATTCTATTTTCGACACTAAAGTTGGTAGTGTTATGTAAATGGTAATTTTGTGCAATCTGGAAGATATTTTGTAGCATAATTTTTAACGTCTGACTTGTTCTATACAGAAGCGGTTGAAAATTGGCGCAAGGAAAAATTGGAAGAGGTTAAGTTAGTTTCTGTGGGCGGGATTTCCAACTCTACTGTTTCTGATAAAGAGGCAGGTATGGAGTATGGTAAATGATTTTTATTTTTTTTTGCAGTGTTGCTAACATTTGAGTTGATTGTTTGACACGTTCAGATGAAGTTTGTGTCCTTGCATGCTAACAATGCATGCTTTATAAATCTTTGACACATTGTACCTAATATTTATTTCAACTTACTAGGGATGCTAGTAAAAGCTTTGGAGTCTGATTGGGCTGTGCTTGTTGAAGAAATTGGCCTTTGGATACCAGTTGAAGTTGTGAATGAAGAACATAATGACAAACCTGATGGCGTAGAGGATTCAGGTAATGGTTTCTCCTGTCAGAATTACTTTTGTAATCTTTCATCACTAAAGTGATTTATTATAGGAAATTAATTTGTGACGCCTTTTGATATGTTGAGAAGTACTAGCAATACCCTTTTTGGCACTCTCATTTTAACACTTTCTCTGTTATTGAAATTTATGTGAGTGCCACTATTTTAAATATTGGTCCCAGATAAATTCCTAGGACCCTTGTCTCATAAGTGGAGCTGATACTGATATCATAAATGGTTGTGGGGACATTCCATGTGTTAGGACGTGGGTTCGAACCCTTGTACTCCTCTTCTCCGCACTTAGTGTGTGGGAGGTTTACCACTAAACTCTTTAGAATCCGATAATAATAATTCATACGACCCGTATGAATTTCAGCGAATAATGGAGACTGGAGAGTGTTAAAGAGTGTCAAAAATACATCTTGTTGGTGTGGTAGTTATTTTCTGGAATCTGTAAGCTACTTAGCATTCATGCATTGTGTGTTAGAATCTTGAATTGTGAACATAATTTTCAATGCTAAACTTGATATTTGTATTTACTGAGTATACATTTCTGTAGAGGAGGAAATTCTTCCTGGCAGGTCCCTTCCTCCTGAGTGCAAACCTGAACTTCATACGGATTATGATGGTTCTGCTGTAAGATGGGGTCTTACTCACCACAAAGATAGTGCAGCTGATTGCTGTCAAGCTTGCTTGGACCATGCCAAACGCGCCAAACAAGGTGAAAAGAAATGCAATATTTGGGTTTATTGCCCTTCAGAATTTGGATGCCATTCACCAGATATCTATCAGCACAAACACCAAGAATGCTGGCTGAAATATGTAAGCAGTACCCTGATGAATGTGATTCCTCTTCTCTATATACAAAACACTCGATAAATTTTTAAGAGTAAACAGTCATTTGGGTCATTGAATATGTCATATTATAGTATCCGAAATTTGTCAAAATTTCACATATATCTTGAATGTGTCTTTTGCAAGTCAGTTTGAACCTCAAACATGTCTTCTGTTAGTTTGGTCCTCGAATGTGTTTTTTGTTTGTGAATTTCGTTAATAAAATTACTGTGAATTTCGTTAATAAAATTACTAACAGAAGACACACTTACAAATGTTTTTGAAATTTCAATACAATCAGGGACTACAATGACACACTGCATCACAACTTTTAATGACAAGAATGATTGTTTACTCAAATTTTGAATCTTTGATACTTCTATTTTTCAAATACTTTTGATTAATTTTTTTCCATCCCAACAGTGTATTTTTTTTCGTTTTGGCTAATATACACTTATTGTATTCTGAATTCAGGCTGAGAAACCAAAACTAAATTTTAAGGATAGGTATCCAGAATGGTATCGAAATTCACATCCATCTGCACCGGTGATTGTTCCATGGGTCTCTGGAGTTGTTGGTGCTTGAGATAAAAAATTGACAGAAGGTATAGTAGTATAAAAACCTGAGTCCGGAGCTACCTTGTAGATTACATTACAGGTACTCAAAGCTAGCTTTGGCAAAGCCTTTGTCATGCTTTGTGGATTATACCATTGTTGTTCAACATGTTTTTGCCTTTTTAGATTAAAACAAATGAAATGGGGAGAGTAAAGGATTTCCTCCAATGGCCATTTACTGATTTTGGACATGGCTCTGGTCAAAGTGCGATTTTTGACAAACTCATAGTCTTCTTGCTAAGGATTTTGATGAGGATGGATACAAGTGTAACAGTATTAGATTCTTGGACGGTATAATCGGGGAGGTTTGACGACAGAAACAGATATTTGCTTTCTTTAAACGTGTTTTGGGAATTGTTATTTTCTTGTTTGTATTCACCAAAATGTGAAACAAACACGCCCTTAATCGATGAGGAAATTGTTTTGTCCTGTAAACTATCATTATTCATTGTTTCTCCGGAATTGAACTCATAATTCTTGTTTCAGAAGTTATTGTTGATGATCATCATTCATCTCTATTTGCTTCATCATGCTTTTGTCAATTACATATTTCATAGATTATGTATCCATAAGAAGGAAAGAAAAAGGACTTTACATTGTCGTTAAAATTTAAATCTATGTTCTTAAGGAATATAAATCACATGTTTACTAACTTGTCAAACATCTGATGATCAAAGGGTTTCCTCCATAATAATATCAAGTTGAATATGGTACCAAATTTTGTATTGATTGCATGTTTTTTGGTGTGTAATATAATACTCCCTCTCGATTTCATTATGTGGCAGTACTTGTGAAGAAAAGTTTTTCATTTTATATTTGAAGTAAAATTAGTGATTAATATCATGTGCGTTATTTTAAGTTATTAGATTTCACTAAGTTTGAGTCAAAAGAAAAAGACTCCGTGAATATAGAAATTAATGATTGAAATCGTGAATATCACAATATAACAAATTAATCCCTAACATGACATCATGAGGTAATAATTTTTTAGGTTTAATTATAAATTGATCTTTTTATTTTAAAAATCAATATTTTTTTATTCATCTAAAAATATTAACGATTTGATATATTTTAAATGATGCGACATATAATTTAATGATATAAAAATTTATATATCATTAATTAAATTATAAAAATTAATAAATTATAAATTTAAAAATGAAATTTTTATAGAATTTTATTGTAATTTAATTAGTATTAATCATTTTATAGTCAACATGTCAGATTGTCATTTGTTAGGTAACGAAAGACCCAAAAATATCATATATTTAAATAAAAAATATAGATTTTATGAAATAATAAAAGTTACCAAATTAAAACTGCAATTAAATTTTATTTTTATCAAATAATTGAATGACAAAACTTACCCATTTTAATTTTGGAAGAAGTGAGAAATTTAGAGTTTCGGATTTCTACCTATCAATAGTGGTAAAGCTATGAATTATGATTTAATATTTTATACGAATCCGACGTGAATATAAAATTCCCTAAAAAATGGATGACACATTTCCTAGAATTAATTATACTAAAATGAATTTTACTGATAAAATTAATTAATGACTTTGAATTGAGCATGGAAACCAAATTGAAAAGAAAAGGAATCTGAACGAGAACGAGACAATTATTAATATTATTATGGGTTCAGGAGAACGAAGCAAGATCCATTGGAGCGTCTTCGACGGCGTTAAGATTATCGCGGCAACGCCGGAAGCCCTAATGACGGAGATCGACTCCGCAATTTCAAATCTGGAATACGCACGCGCCACCGCCATGCTCGAGATCGATCAAGGACACGACGCACGCACGGCTGACGAATCTTACAGAGCAGGTTGCGCCGCCTTGGCCTCAGGAAAGCTCGACGAAGCTTTACGTTGTTTCAATGTTTCTCTCTCGAAATGTCCTCCGGATAAGTCTGCAGCTGTTGCGAAGCTTCAATCTTTGATATCTCTCACTTCTCAACACATTCAATCATCATCTTCATCATCCTCTACAAACTAATTTGCTTTCGAATTTCCAATTTGATTATCTGGTTTTTTTAGCCGATTTGTAATTTTAAATAATTAATCATGTATTTTCACATTTTATTACTCCTTATATTTTTTTAATTAAATTAGATCATAAGTTTATTAAATTGATACAATATTTCACAAACAATTGCCCCCTTCTTTTTATACTAAAATAGACATTTTATATATAGCATTGACGACACTGTTATAGACCGAATGATAAATCAAATTTAATCTATCAATTGAATTGAATAGAATAATTAGATGACACCACACTCATACAAATAAATTATAAACGCAAAATAAAATTAGATTTATGTGTAAACTTAAAGACAATATCATGAGTTTTTTCACAAACGTTAAGTTAAAATTAAACGTTGACGTAATGGACCATCAACTAATATATAGCAATGTTCACATTTGAAATAAATGCAAGAGACTAAATATATAATTAAATCAATTTTATTTCCGTTAAAAATATATAATTAAATCAATTTTATTTCAATTAAAAATAGTAACAGTTGATATTTATGAATTTCATAATCTGTTCCTAAAAAAATAAAATAAAAAATCATAATCTGCATAAATAAATCAGTTTCTACTTTTCAACATGTGATTGATTTAAATTTAATTGTTATGGAGCATCTTACATTTAGCTAGGATCCGTATGATGTGTTAAAAGAGTTTTTTTGTTTAAACCTACTATTAGTACAAGTTATAAGGAATTAAGTTAGTCTTAAACAAAATCTGATGAATGAAGAAAAAAAATTGTGTTTGAAAAGTTGTATTATTTTAGATAGATCACTCCGATATAATTTAACTTCTACATCATTTAAAGAGAAAAAATTGTCTTAATTTATTTATTTCATAAAGAATATATCTCTTTAAGTTAGATTATGACTTTCATTACAAAAATATAGATGATTAATGATGTAATTTTATTAGAAATAATTTTAAATTTGTTAGAATTAGTTTGATATTCTTTACAGGATTAATTGTTAGTTGATTATATTATTTGTCATATGGTCACTATATAAAATACATGTCACACTCATTCATATAATCATCTTATTATAAATTCAAAAATCATTTTTTCTCTTTTTTTTTTTTAATTATATTGCACTCAACCATGTTTCTAGATTAATAAGATATAAGATATTGGTCTATTGAGAAACCATTTGACCCTACAAAATTAGCAAAAAGATTCCCTTTTTTTTTTATCTTCCAAAAACTGTGTATAGAGAATCTCTTTTAAATCATGCAAGTCAATTTTAACTTTAAAGGCCACTTACCCCAAAATGTACTTTTTCTCTTGTCTCCTTGTGAATTATTTTTCACGAAATTATTTCAATTGGAGAACAATAACCATTAACCAATCCACAAAATACGTATCACATAGCAATATCAGTTTGGTGGCACGTCCTATTAAGCATGACTTTAGCTTCAAGTGTGAAACTCTAGACCAAGCATTAAAGGGCCATCAAAGTTGTTTACTATTTGTAGATGTCAAACAAGCATTTAAACCACAAGTTGATTTTTCTTGTCATAAAGTTTTTTTCTTAGGCTATAGTTTAAACTCTTCCTAGCTCTCCAAACTCTAAAAATATATTATAAGTGGGTATTGAATTACAATTTTCCTTTACCTTACAAGGTCGGTATTTCTTAAGAAATGGTTTTGAGTTATATGTTGTTACAATATTATGAGTATTTACACTTACAAACATTTTAATCAACCGATCAAGATCGAATAATTTAAATTTCAAATTTAATATTTTAAATATAAAAAAATTAAAATATACTAATCAGACGGTCGAGATGCGTGTCCAATCTAAATCGTTAAGAAACTAAGTTACATCAATCGGATATTATCAAATAAGCATTTAAATCTCAAGTTAAAATTTTCTTGTCAAAGTGTCAAATTTTTTAGGCCATTTTAACTTAACTTTACCTTTAAGGACAAAATGCATAGCAGTGGGGCTTCACTAGTAAGCTGCAAGGCCACTATCAACGAAGCAAGTCAATTTCAGCATCAACACAATCTTTTTTTCCATCAATATATATCATCTTATGTGGAAAAGTTGAACAATTTACTTTCATTTCCACAATGGGTGTCTTCTATCATGAGGAGCCACCAAACCATTTCAAGAGATGCAAATGCCTTGCAGCTACTCTGAAGGAAGTATTTTCTCACTGTCAAACTTTTGGTCGAAAGATTTCAAGTGCAAAACTTGAAGAGGAGTTTCCAATTAGTGATCTTGATGAAGAACAGGAAGTATTTACATTCACTTCACTCTTCAACTTTAAATCAAACTATTTTTGAAAAGTTCATCCTTTTATTTTGCTTAAATTCAATATCTTGAAATATTTGACAAAATAAACTAAGATATTCTAATATAAGAAATAATCCTACGAGAAGAACTAAGATACTTTAACGTAGCATATATTATTAAGAGTAAATAATTATATTAAGAATTAGTCAGAAGTTGGTTACTTAATTAGCTGGTGCAATTGAACTCTATAAATAGAACAATTATGTACAAAATTCACTACCTCATTAATACACTTATGTTTTCTAAGATGTGGCCTCATTAATACACTTGTGTTTTCTACCTCTCCCATGAGTATGATCTATGACCCTATCGTCTCATGATTCTTCACATAAGTCAAGAGATTTTCACGTATTTCTGATGAATTCAATGTTAAACTTTGGAGGTCAAATTGTTATTGTTCTTTTGTGCTATTTCGTCAGGTGATTGTCTCAGCTGTTAGGAGTCGAGCCATGGAGAAACAAAAGCACAAGCCAAGCCAATTGAGGGAGAGTTTTTCCTGGGTATATATTCCTGCAACAAAAGAATTGTGTGTAACAGGGAAAATGGAGCCACAAGCAAAGGGTGAAAGAGAAGAGTTTTTATCAGTTAAAAGCTGTTTCTCATGCTATTCTTCTTCAAGTGCTAATGGGGAACCATTTTATTCTGTGAAGACTAATCTTTCAAGATGTTCAAGCTTGAATGAACTTGACTTGTCAGAATATTGGAGGCGTTCTATAATTCATGAGTTTTGTCACTGTGAGGGATGGCCTTTTGGTCTCTGTCGCAAAGCTGTGTTACTTCCACCACTGCCAAAGTCACCATCTGAGTCATGGTTGTATCGAAAAATACAATCAAGTACCAAAGTTACTTGAATTGTGTAGCTGTACTTATTTTTGTTTCCTGTTCTGATAAAAATCAGAACTGTAAGAATCCAAACTGGTTGAACATTATTGAATAAGGACTAGCACAGGCTTTGAAAACAGACAAACTATTTTTATTATCTTGCAACAAAAAGCGAAAGTTGACTTGTTATTAAATACCTTCATATTCAATTTGATCGTTGGCATGGTCAAAAAATGGGGGGAAATGAAAACTAGCATCACCCTATGGTAACATTTCATTCAATTGACTGACCCAAATGTCTTCACATTCTTGAAGTCATGGGCATTTCAATGAAACATGGTATGTGCTTTTCCATGTTACACACGTATTGTTTCCTGTGATTCGTGCTAGCAGATACTGGGTGTAGATTAGTAGATACAAACGAGGGTAGCTCATATAAATAACCAACCTCCTGATATGTTATTTTCATTTCTTAATATACAAATACAAAGTACTTCAAATTTCACCAGCATTTTCAGCTTATGGAAAATGACGTTAAAAATGATGGAAAATATTCTCAGTTGACAAAGTTGGAAGCTATTATTTCCTTGCGATCAATCGCATGAGAACAAACTGAGTCAGGAGTCTACAGGCATCAAGAACATGATGTATAAGAAACAAACAATTACATGGATCATTTCTAAAATATTTCTTCTATGCTCTCTGCTCAACATATGAACCCGCAAGTCCAGAAGTTCCAAGAACCGTAACCTGCACAACATAAAACACCAGATATCACAAGGGATCAGGAATTGGCATGTAATTATTAAGAGAACAACATAAACTCATATATTAGTTTGAACAAAAACTATTCCACGTGGAAAATAATGATCAATCAAGCTGGGATAGAGAACAAAGAAAAAAAACTGAAAATTAAAGAATGCAACAAATTTCTTTTACTTTTCTCCTCTCATGAGTTATTTCACCATTTAATGTTTTCTTATTATTGACTACACGGGGCAGACTACCAACCAAAAACATCTGAAAAAATATTTCAAGGAGGAATTTGAGAAAGGGCATGTAAAAGTTAAATTTGATCTTCCAGTGAATGTGACATACAAAATCATTTAACTATGTATTTTCAAGGTCTTAATACAATTGAACGATGCAACTTGCAAGTGCACAAAAAAGCTTGAAATTGTCAAAACGAGGTTTCACCATAAACATTCAGTGTCTTCAACTGGCGGTGTTAAGGGGTTAGTCATGGGGAGGGTCAGTCATCAATTATCACGCTATGGCAAATGCCAGAGGAAAGTGGCAGATTGTTTTGCATTTTTCATTCAATCAATTAGCTTGAGATTTTACGAGAGTAGGCCTCTTGAGTCAAAATAACAAGAAAAACAGTGTACACGGCAGATAACTCTAAAACCTAACACATAACTGCAGCTTTGAAGCTCTTCTCTTCTATCCTTCAGTCATCAATGTTTTAGTATTAGTTGAAGAGAAGTGCCTAGCAGCACACTATCTAATACACTCTTTCTCTATACGTTCTCTCCTATTGATTGAACTTCAAATGAGTCTTACTAAATCATGTGAGGCCCACATAATTTTGATAGAACCATATGAATTTCAACCAATAGAAAAATGTGCGTTCCTAGTAAAATTCTTGGTTGAAATATAATTCCAGTTTGTAATATTCTTCACATTTTAAGAAAACAAGAGATTTTAACAGCAAAAGAACTTGGCACCGCACATCAACTCAGCAGCAATCAGACTATCTGTCATGCTGCCATAGAGGTTTAGAAACTTGCTCCCATTGGCAGCCATAAACCATTGATAAAAACATTGTAAACTCAAAATACTATCAGATAAATGTAATGAGTGAAATATATATGATACCTTTCCCCACTCAGAACCAAGGCCACTGCATCTCATTTTTAAGTGTATCATCTTTGTCCCCAACTCCTGCTCCACCTTCTTCCGCAGATAGTTCTCCTCAGGCCCAAAAGCATTCAAATAGGTAGTGTAGCGATCAAAAATGGTATGCAGAGCTTTGTTCATATGTTCAGGCAAAGGCTTTACATCCTAAGTAGAAATAAAAACTCAAATCAGCAACCAAATGTAATGGGTGAATGGGAAGAGAATGCAGTAGTGTCTCTAATAAATTGGACCAGGATTTGCTACCGTAAAAAATTGATACAGTCATTACAATCAGCATATTGGAATTGTCGGATGAAGATCAAACAGGTATATATTAAGAGTACTTATTTCAAATCCACATTGTCAAGGTACAACATGAGTTTTATATCCATCCTACAATCTCAATTTACTGATGCAGTGACTCCATCTTTTGGAACTAGTTTCCCAGCTAGGTCTTATATATATATATGCGTGTGTGTAAAATCAAAATACCTCGCCACTTATTCCAAGGCTGTCATCGATTTCCATTTTCAAGGTGACAAGAATCCCACCAAACTCCTCAACAGCCTGGGCAGCACGGAACACATTAGTCACAATCTCCTTGCCAGTTTTGTCCTCGGTATTTTTAGACAACGCATGCTTAGCGTCAGAAACGACAGCATCTGAAATATCACTCCAATTTTCAGCCAGCAAATCCTTGAAAACACTATAGAGTTCAGGGTCTTTAATGTCAGGCACGTGGGTCACTTCTTCACTATAAAATCTCAAGCTCCCTACGCCCATCGAGAAAGGCGACCTGCATTCTGTGAATGTTTAAAAAAAAACACAGATTCAGCAAATAATGGATAGTCACATTTAGCTCCTCTAAAGTGAGCATATCCCTTCATATAAACTCAACCACTAATACAAAAATCAAAATCATCCGTTGATATTTCAAGCACATGCAAACCAAATCATCATATGTACTGGAATATCAATTGTTAATTTTCTATAAGCACTTGAAACAAATACCAAACACAACATTGACACTGAAACATAGACATCGGTAAAACCAATTGCGTCGGTTTCAAACTGCAGATACACCTTAAATATAAAGTCTTGTGCTACAAATTTCAACAATTAATTAATAACAAGAACTAATACAAACTCGGACACAGAGTCACGCCTTCGATTCTTGAGTGTCTTATGCTACAAATTAATCATCAAATGTTCACATTACATACAACTAAATACAAAATTAAAATCCATAATAGACATACCATAGCTTAATTTAATAATACACAATTAATAGACTAGAAAGGTTTAACATGTATTTTAATTTTTCAGTTCAATTTAAGAGATGTAGAGGTTTTGAATATGAAGCATGATTCAATCGACGCTATGGGATCAAAATACGTATAATAAATGAAGTGTTGTAAAATTGAAATTGAATAGGATTGAGAAAATAGGTAGCGAGAGTACCTGAGGAGGGAGAGGAAAAGCGAGGGGAAGAAAGGGTTCGGAGGGTGTTATTGGCGGAAGCAGCGGCGGCAAAGGTAGTAGAATACGACCTGGAAGAGGTGAGCGATCGGAGGAATAAGGATCTGAATCTCATCATCGTCTTCATCTTACGCAGTTTTCGGTTTCGGAAAGCTCACACAACAAGCTCGATTGCAACTGTGTTTTCGCCTCTTTAATTTCTTCTCGTCTCGTTAACAGGAAGGAAATAAATTATGTAATTAACCTCTCATATTTTTAAGAAGTAAGTTGCAATTAAATAGTTTTTATTTTTATTTTTAATTAACACAACTAAATACTTGGTAGGTAGTAATATTACTGTATTAGTGAGGAATAAAATATGGTGGATTATTGGTGATACTCTATTACTCCTAGCCTTCGCATTCTTTACCACCTAAATAATCACTTCATTACATTAATATAATGTGGTTGTAAATGTTTTTAAAATTTTCAGCTTAATTAATTTATATACCTTTGAGATTTTCACTTCGATCTAATAATATCATTTGTTGTTTTGAATTAGATCTAATAATATCAATTGTTGTTAGTTTAAATACAAATTTTGATATAAAATTACTTATTAAAATTTAAAAATTAGTTTGAGTAAAGTTTAAATACCCTTACTACTAATATATAATAATAACATATAATATTTTCCCTAAAATTCACAATGCATTAACATAGAGTATTGAAAGTTTGTCAACTAAAAAACGAAAATATTTAATAGAATGCATTTTTGTTAACAAATTAACAATTTATAAGGAAGAAGATACAAACAGTAGAGTAACAGTTCCATGATGAAGATGATTACCAGTAAGATGACAATTAACTTTAATGTGTTTGATGCACTCGTAAAAGACGAGTTATGAGCAATTTGAATCGCACTCTTGTTATCGCAGTGCATCGAAGTTGACTCAGAAAGAGAGATATTCATATCAAACAAAAGCCAACATAATCAAATTATTTCAGCAGTAGTGGATGTCATATCACAATATTCATCTACTATAGAAGAGCGAGAAACAATGTCTTTTCTTACTATTCCATGAAATAAGAGAATCTCCAATAAAAATACAAAACATTGTGGTGGATTTATGATATGTGATGTCATCAATCCAATCAACATCAAAATAAACACATAACTCCAATAACAATGACGTTTGGAAAGAGAATGATTTGAAATTGAGTTCCTCAAATATAACGAAGAATACGAAGAACCGTTGCCCAATATACAATAGTGAGAGAGACAAAAAAACTAAATGGAAACATGGACATCATAAGCAATATCAGACCTGATAATCATATGATACACCAAGTTGTTAACCAAAGTACGATACAAAGTGGAATTTGGTAAAGGAACACCATCCGATTGAGCATATTTCACATTCAACTCAAGAGGAGTATATGTTGCTGTAGTATCAGAAAGACGAGCATAGTCAAAAATGTTGACAATGTACTTGGATTGAGAAAGAAAGTATCCTCTAGGAGAGTAGGCAACTTCAATCCCCAAGAAATAACGAAGAGTTCACAAGTCCTTCATCTCAAACTACTTAGCTAATTGCAATTTCAACTCATTGATTCCACTAACATCGTCACTTGTAATAATCATATCATCAACATACAAAGAAAGTATAATGCGACCATAAGTGGTGGACCTTATAAACAATATAAAATCATGTTCACTAGAACGAAAACTAAGAGAACTGATGACAATAGAGAATTTCACAAATCAAACTCGAGGAGCCTATTGAAGACTATATGAAGTTTTTTTTAACTTACACACTTTTTCCTGATTGTGAGAAACTCCTTGTGGATGGATCATATAGACTTCTTCATAAAGCTCTTAACATCAGTGAATCAGTAAATCAACTGTTTCAAACAATGAGTCCTTAAAATCAATAAATCATAACACCATAATGTGATGATTTATAAATAAAAAAAATTAAAAGAAAATTGGAACCTCCCTAACTGGGTCATGTCGACCCTTCAAATAGAGATTTGAAATTTTGAAATTTCTTATATTAAAATATAACTACCGAAAATGAAATTTCTAATTAGAGAAGTTCAAGAAAAAAAATTACTTTTTCAGAAATTTAAAAATGTGAAGTATGATTATTATATTCAAATTTATTTTAATTTTTCGTCAGCAATTCTTTAAATATTTAACGCCTTTTTGAAACACTTTTCCTTTTTAATTTTTAAAAATTATTTTATAAATAAGTTTTAAAAATAGTTTTTAAGAGATTATAAAAATAAAATTAATTTGACTATCTAATTTTCAAAAATTATTTTAGAGAAGAGAAAAAGAAAAAAATAATTTGGCAATCTAATATTTTTAAAATAATTTTAAAGATCAGAATAAAAAGAAAAACTAATTTGAATATAATCTATTTTTTATATTTAACAATTAAAAGA
>JBBPBS010000689.1:3109019-3121501 GCA_037974835.1 Cicer judaicum
TTAATTTAATTGTCTAATAAATTACAACTATTGTTAGATTCAATAGTTTTACTATTTTATCGAAAATTGTATACTTGTTAATTATAATAATAAATATTTGAAATTTTTTCAAATAAAACTGTTTTAATAATTAAAAAGCAAATGAGATTTTAAAAGGAAAAAATTTAACTAAATTCTTGTATTATTTCAATATCTGAGAACACTTGTATCTATTATAATTGAAGGTATATCTGAAATGTGAATGCAATTGTGTGTCGGTTGGAAAAAATATAAAAGTAGATTTTATAATAATTACAAAGAATGTTATTAATGAAAATAATATGTTTTCCGCTTCTTTTCTAGTATCGTTTATTTGGAGTACAGAAAGTGAATAGTAAAAATTGAAAAGTAAAACATATTTACTGTATTTTTGATTTTTTTCATTTTAAAAAGAGTAAAATGAAAAATAATTTCTAGAAACAGTTTAGCAAAATTATGTATTCAAACAAGTTTTTTAATTTTTTTATTTAAAAAATTAAAAAATTGTTTTTGAGAATTGTTGGAACATAAGTATGTTATAGTATAAATTTAAAAATACGTTGAAGTCCTACATTGAAAAAAAATATTTCTTTTGTAAATTTAAGTAGAAAGAAACTTGTTTTAAAATTCAAGTCTCACGTTGGAAAGAATCTTTTTGAAATCACACATTAGAAAAATATCCAATTTTGTATAGTTTCAACTCTATACACACTAAAGTCCTACATTGTTTAGAAAATATACGTGAGTTTACTTCCATCAATATATAATGAGCTTCAAACTATTGTGAAAAGTACACCAAAGTTGGATGATTTTCCCAACTTTATATTTTCTCCCTCTTATATTCTGCTCGCCTAATTTCGAGCCACTTCTCCCCTTTCTTTTTGTCCCTTCTGGTTTTTAGAGCGGTTATTTTGCCGCAGTCTCTTTCGGTTTTTTAGAGCAGTTATTATATTGCAGTCCCTTCGGTTTTTTAGAGCGGTTATTATGTTGCGGTCCCTTCCGATTTTTTAGAGCGGTTATTATGCCGCAGTCCCTTTCGGTTTTTAGAGCGGTCATTATTTTTAGAGCGGTTATTATGCTGCAGTCTCTTCCGGTTTTTTAGGGTGGTTGTTATGCCGCAGTCCCTTCAGTTTTTTAGAGCGGTCGTTATGTCGTAGTCCCTTTGTTTTATAGAGTGGTTGTAATGTCGTAGTTCATTTGTTTCTAGAGCGGTTGTAATGTCGTAGTCCATTTGTTTTTAGAGCGGTTGTAATGCCGAAGTTATAAGTGATTGTAATACCATATTGTGAATGACTTTAATCGTCATATTGAAAGTGACTTTAACCGCTATATTAAAGGTGTAGTTCTAGAACGGTTTTCCACAGTACAGTGGAACTCCGATACAGTGAATCTGGGCTATTTTATCTTTAGGACTTTATGGTTGATAGTCTGCCTTACACAATTTGGGCAGTACCGCTCTTAAAAAAAGCGACATAGTACGCGACTCAATCTAAAAATATCTTCAATGACATAAATTGTGATTTTTAAATAGTTTTTAAAACTCAAAATCTAACAAGAACTAAATCTAACGGACAATTAATTATTTGGCAAATTAAACAAAATTATATTAAAGTTAACGACAACGATATATATAAGTTTTTTAATATAAATTTTTTAATTTGGATTATCAATTTTTTTATAGATTATTTTAAGTTATATTTTTTAGTTATAGACTATTTTTGTATAGATTATTATGTGGGGAAAATTATAAAATTTAATTACTATGTTATATTATTTTGAGAAAATTATTAAGATTAATTATTTTTTTGATTCAATGTAAAAATGGTTTTTGTTGCTTATATATAAGACCCAAAAAAATATATAATATCTAAAAGTGTGTGATTATTTAAAATATCTTTATCAAATATAAATGAGCAGAGACTTTAGTCATATATAATACTTTAAAAATATCAGATAAAAAGAGTAATAAAGATCAAAGATACGTGAGAAAAATAAAATAATATTATATATATATATATATATATTATATTATAGGAGCATTGTATTTTAATTATATAATATGAGAATCACCGACAAATACACTGAAATATATTAATTATTAATATATTTAAGAGATTTAATTTAACATAATTAATAAGTTTTTAAACATACATTTATTAAAAGAGATTAATTTTTAAGAGCCCGTTCTTTTACACTAGTAGATAAAGTATGAAAAACAGGAAAGTAAAGCAATGAGATATCTATATCCAGTTATATCTCTCGGAGTATTCACCATCCCTTGTGGCTTGTAGAGTAGTATTGCTTCCAAATTCCAATGGAGGAGGAACACTTCAACTTCAACTCAACCAAAGAGATTTACATGCATCCACGTAATTTAGTGAGATTATTACGAATTTCAGAAAAAAATATTATAAAGTGTGTTATTATTAAGAGTATTCATAGCGCAAAAATTGAACTGAATTAAACAACACTGATAATTTTATTCAGTTATTAAAAACTATTTTCAAAACAAGTTCAGTGTAATTTTGAATTAATTTAAAAATAATTTATAAATATAAATTAATGTAATATTTTGAATAAGTTTTTAGTTAATATCGATTTTTATTAAGAAAAATAGATATAAAATTTTTAAAAAAAAATGATTTAAATTCTTTTGACTTTTTTCCGATATTTTCTATAATATTTTTTTAGAAAGATAAATTTTATAAATTTTCTAAAAAAATAAAATTAATTGAGATAAAAATTTAAACTAATTTTTGAATTGAGTTTAATTAATGGATTTGTTTTAAATACGTGGATATTTGAATTCGGATCTTGAAATGGATATTCTTGGGGTGTTTTTTTTTTTGGGGGTCCAATTATATCGAGTCGGGTAAATTGCATCCGAATGTGAGTGGGTTGTGGTCGTTTGTGTCTGAGATAATGATGACCCACAAGTTAACTCGGTTGTGGAGGGTGGAACCGGGTTGATGTGGTTGGTTGTAACTTGTAAGATAGTGTTGGTGTGTGTGGTGGAGAAAGATGTGTTGAGGGAGAGCATTAGAAAAGATGTAATTCACACACTGAATTAAGAGAGTAATATTGAGAGAAGAAGAAGAAGGGGAAAAGAAAATGAGAGTAATAGTTGAATATAATATTGGTCATTCAATGACAAATTTCATTGGAGTATTATTCTTTGTAGTTTGGTACATAACTCTTAAAAGAGTTCAAATTGGCATTTACACTTAAAATTGGAGAAAAACAAATGAATGGAGAGCAAGAATACATTGTTTAAAACTAATTGACATGCAATTGGTACATAAACTAGTAAAAAAAATTAAAACAATAAACTACTTGGATTACATTACTCAATAAAAGATCAAACTTTTGATCTAAAACATGTTACATTTTAAATTTTATTGAACAATATTGAAGGTGAGACACTCAAACACTTCTAATCATAAGTATGAATGGCTGAAAGTAAATGACTTTTATTTGTGTGTGGTGATCTCATGTCACGAAGTCTTCTCTCTTGTGAAAGTGTTTTTGCAAGCCTGATTAATGTATTTAAATCAAATGTGTTATTATAATCATCAATTAATGGTAATTAAAATGCACAACGACCACTAATTAATCTTAATTACCTTTTAAGAGCTTCTTCATTGGTTTCACCATTAATCAGAGGTTCAAAGTGACCATTTTCTAAATTAACCCTAGAAACACGTTTCTTCAATAACTTCTCGCCAATTTCACATAGTTTCTCCAAATTCTCTTTTGTAGCAATGTCAACGGAAGAAACATCTCCGGTCAATGTGTCATCCTACATATATATTGTAAAATTTATTACAAATAATAATATTATGTGGAATACAATAAAGAATATGAATAAAAAAAAAACCTGAATTCGAAGGTAATTATCTTGTGAATGAAGAGCTTGAGTGACACAAGATAAATGAAAATCAACCATATCACCACTTGATTGAGTAAAAACATCAATTAAAGGATTAGAACCACTATTTGTTAGCCAACCTAATAACCCCCATTTTGCTGCTATATCTGCACTAAATTTTTCCTCATTTTTTGCTGTACCAGTTCCCAATGAAATTATCAGAAATCGACCATATTCCAGAGGCTTTATTGGAAAGAAATCTGGACTTTGATTTATTATCTGCTTTGTTACTTCATTCATAGCAACTAAAGCCTGTTTCATTCATTAAATTAGTTGTAATAAATAAACTATCTAAATAAAATATTTAATAAAAAGTAATTAATTAATTAGTTAGTTACCGGATTATTTGCACAAACACCACCATCAATGAGATTGAATTCTTCTTCATGATTGTTTGGATCTTTATTGGTGAAATTGTGAGCAGGTAGATAAGTAGGTGCAGCTGATGTACTAATACATATGTCTGATAATTTAGCATCCAAACAAGGTGATTTCTCAAGCTGCATCAATTCATTCATTTTTTATACACAATCATAATCGTTGACTTCAAATAAAATATCTTACAACTTTTATTAAAACTAACTCACATAATTAATTACCTGATAAGATGAGAAAATAATTGGCTGCAAAGACTTTATGTCAAATGTGGGAATAACAATGTTGGTGATGGTCTCATGCAACCGAATGTCTCCAAGTTTCTCTCTTACAACATCATGAAGATATTTTCCATCATATTTTGGTCCTCCAAGTGATCTCACTACCTTTGCTAACATTATCCCACCTAGCCCTCTGTAATATATTATTCAACCCACAAAAACTTCAATTCCACGATTATATCTCTATTTAATTTAATTTGTATACCCATACATTTAATTCACAACAAAATATTTTATTAATCATTAGTATATATAAAAAGCGCTTTATGACTAAAAAAATAAGGATAGCAACAACAAGTGAATGTAATTAATCTTTAAACAGAAATAAATAATTGTAGTGAAAATAAAAAAAAAATATCATTTATTAGTAAATTATGAATTACCTATGTTGTGGGAAAATATTTAGGCAATGTTCAAGGTAAAAGGGTTTGATATCTTTGGCAGCAAAAAGTGGACGGTTATTTTTATCAGGAGCAGCTATCATGGCAGTTACAAGACCTCCTGTACTTGTTCCTGATATCACATCAAAGTAATCTGCAAGTCTTGCATCTTCACCATCTAACTCCTGCATTTCAAACAATTCATTTATATTTTATTAATTTTCATATTATTTGCATTCACTAATCAGTTTTTCAAATATCTTATAAACATAATTTATCATATACTCTTAAATTCATTAACTCATTTTATTCTACACTTTTTTTTTAAGATATAATTTGACGGGGATGCTTATAAAAACAAAATTTGTCTGCTCATTAAAATTCAACTTTTTTAGCGAATTTATTTTTGGAGTTGTGTCAAAATGTCGTCCTATTGTATTTTAAAAACAAACTTATTTTCATAATTTAATAATAATAAAATTAACCGTTACTTTTTTTTATTAATTTATTATTAATAATAAAAAATTTATTATTGTTAATGGATCTTATTTAATAAAGATACTTGAATTCACTGTTATGAATTCAAGTTAAATTTATTATCTGAGATGTTTGACTTCTAAAAAAATCTTTTTTTATTATAAGTTTACAATTAACGATGGTAGAAACCATCTAATATATGAATATTCCAATAATTTTTGCATCTTGTAATAGTTATAGAAAATCTAAATTCATATTTTTTATAAATGCACACATATATATATATATATATAACTTTCATTGAAATAAATTTGTATGCTTAATTAACCGTTTTATTCGATGAGTCTGGTATATTGTAGAATATGTATTAAATATGAAAATAAAATAACTTTAATTAGACTAGCAATACCCAATATATATTTTGATTTAATACCTGAAGCTGAGATTCAAGAAATTCAATAATTGTGGCAGGGATGAGGCCCCTAATACCACCTCCATCAATGCTAAGAATGGTCACTAAGTTTCCATAAGTGGGGGGCTGAATTTGTTCAACAGATAACTTTGTGACTCCCTCCATAGAGAAATAAAATATCTCTTAAGTTTTGAGTACTAATGATTAATGCTAATGAGAAAGTTGTACTTGAAAGAAAGTGGTATGCAACTAATTATGAATTAATATTTGAACAAAGATAAGTTTGTAATATGATGATGTTGATTATGGTATTTATAGTGGGTTGGAATAACCCATAGATATTTTATTTGACTTGACCCCGTCCATATGCATCTTAAATGGAGCTAGCCGTCAAGGGGGGCTGCGTAATGCTTATAAATTTAGAATAATGTACAATTCCATCTTTGAAAATATCTAGTGTATTTATAAAAATAAAAAGCAGAAAGAAAATGTCTAGTGCATTTATAAAAATAAAAAATAAGAGAAAATGTCTAGTACAATCAATGCCAAAAACATTAGAATATATATAAGGAAGTTGACTCCCAATGCAACTAGTGCAATCAAGGCAACTAGTATATTATTAGAATGCATATGTAGTAGCACCCCTTATTTTTTAAATCAAATAACAGAAATGACTATCTATTATATATCTATAATCAGGAATGGATCTTAAAAAACGGGAGGTTAATTTTTTTTTTATTTTACATAAAATAAAGTTACAAATAGATATTTTTTGGAAAGGAAAAAAATAGTTACATAAAATATAAATAACATATTCGATAGACATTACAAGAAAAATAATTTATTTGCCGTAGTTGTAAGGCACATCTGCGGCGGTTATAACCACCTCCAAAAGATGATTGCGACGGTTCTGTAACTGTCGCAGTTGCGACGGTTCTTAAAACCGTCGTTCCAACCATCGGCAACATTCGGCCTCTATCTACAGATTGTGACGGTTCCTAACACACTCAAGCTTATTTGTTTTTAAAAAATTGCGACAGTTATCAACCGTCGCTATATTTATTTGGAGGCAGTTTAAACCGTCGCAAACCTAATATTTTAAAATAATAAAATATGGTATAATTTTTTTCCTATTTTTTTATTAATTAAAATACAATTATTCATAAATATCATCCACATAATTTAAATACATAATTATATAACAATTGTACCTAAATCCAATTTATATAATTTTTTCCAAAAGAAATAACACTAATTCATACATTGAAGTTAACTGAAACAATAAATAAAGTTATTTAAATATTCAAAACATTAGTGGAGTGAATAACCATACAAAATGACTCCATCAAACATAGAAGTTTATCCAAATATCTAAAAAGTTCGTAATGATATTGTTCCATGATCATCAGGTTGGTGGCTAGACGCAGATGAACGTCTACCTTCTATTGGCGATTCTATGTCTGCTGCCTGAAAAAAAAAAGTATTTATTAACCTCAATGAATATTGATAAATATTGTCAAATACTAATTAACCGAATTTCTTATATAGCTAGAAATAAACATTACATAATCGATGTTTTTAACTAAGGACAAACAGTTCTCACATGATTTTTTAAATAGATTTGCTATGAAAACAAATTTACCTGCTTTTCTCTAGAATTTTGCATTTGCAACAAGAAAGCAATTTGCTCCTTCAACATATCAACTTCAACATCCCTTTTCTTTAGCCTATCTATTTCAACTTGCATTTTCTCCATCTTTTCATTAGCTTCCGAGGAAGACATTGATCTTATAAAGTGAGAAGTAGATGTAGTAATTTGAGATGGTGTTATTCCAAGTCCCATACAACGAACATATCCTAGATGTTCTTTTCCAAAAACATTAACAAATGTTTTATTTGGAGAAGGAGTTTTCCCAATTTCAGCTTGCAATTGTTCCTGCGCAAACAGATGAAGCAAACTAAATTCCTTTTTGCAACATAAATGTCTAACTTTGCAAATCACTATTACCAACCAAATAAGAAACTTTATAGCTTTGCAACTCACTATTACCAAAACTAACAGTTGCATCTTTGATTTATAAAGTGGTCAATAAGAAATAGTTACAATCATATAACATTTCTATTATTTACACTTACAGATTTTTCCTTAGCCTCATCACTGACAAATGACCCATCAGACTTTTTATGACAAATTGAATACATTTCACCCCTACTGTATTTTCGACCATCTCACAGTTCCTACAAGTAAACACATGTAATAAGTACTTGTTCAATTAAATATGCAATCAATAGTAGATTGAGTGAAATTCTACCAACTCATCCCTCTTCCTTGCAAGCGTCTTAGAGCCTAATGTATGAAGGATTGTTAGCTTTTCTCTATTTGCAGCATTTTTATCAGCTTTCTCCTGCAATGATAACAAATGACATCAAAAATCTAAACAGTAGAAAATAAATGACAATCTAACAAAAGAATGATTACCATGGTATCCTTCTTACGTCTGTATTGGACAAAAATACTCCAATGGTCTTGATTAATAGAACGTGGATAATTTTGTAGGTTTTCCTCCAAAGAAAGATCCCACTTATAAAATTTCTTAAACAACCTACATCGTGCATCTCGTCATATCTTTCCAAGGCTCGTAAGGATATATTTTTGTTGTCTCCATTGTCAACAACAAATTTTGACTAGAATAATCATTAAAAAAAGTTAGTTTACAATCAAAACAATAAATAAAGAATATTCAATTATTTATCATTGATACCTGTATTTTATCCTTAAAAATTTCATCTTTTCTTTTCAATGGAACTAATTTCCAATTGTCGTACATTATAGGAAAATCCTTAAACTTCCTTGCAATTTCACCCAAAAAATCGCCTAACAAACCAGCAGCTGATCCTACTGGTTGCTCAGTTGAATTCCATCTAGTTATTATTCTACAAACATTTGGAGGAGCTCCAAGCACGTTTGATACCCTTAAGTGCATCTTTGAAATATGTATCGCCTCATCTAACACATAATTCAAAGAAATATGTCATATCATAATCAAGTAAAACAATTAAATTTTATAAATATAATTAGACATTAGATAACATACTAATAACTTCTACATCCCAATATGCAGAATTTCGTTCTTGAGAAATTTTTGGCTCATCTTCTACCACATCTTCAGAGTGAGAGGATGTTTCTTGCAAAATTGTTTCTTCTGTAGTTGGTGGTGTTGTCAACAGATAATGATGTGGTTCTATCATTTGCGCTTCTGACAATGTTGTTGCTTGAGAAGGTGGGGCTTGAGAAACTGATGGATTTGTCGGTTGCACTGCAGTTAGTGGTGCTGTCATCGAAGATGGTAATAATTCTATCGGTTGCATTTGTGGCAGTGTTGTCACTTGGGCAAGTGGCAGACTTGTCGTTTGAACTGTTGGTTGTAAACTATGTCTCCGCAAGTGCTTCATTTTGGCTACTTCGAGATCTCCAGGTAGTATAAGTCTCGAGCGGCCCTTCTTGAAACGCTACAATAATTTATTATCCATGTAAATAAATAAAAATCAACACATACGAATAAGAAACATCTTAAATTGTTAGTATTTTTAGTTATTACTAACCGGTGAGGTTTTTGAAATGGTAGAAGAAGATTTGTGAAGGGATTGAGAGCCTCCATCCTTTTTTTATTCTCTTCCATTGTTTTGCGCCGAATATCCTCATATGATGATTCCATTTTGTTCACAAGATTGAGACTCCAAATACACTTACACCGTAAACATTGATGACAACCAAGTTAGAATGATGCAAATAGCTAAACAAATAGGATTTTCAAAGATGACTGTCATAATTATGCTTAACACAAAAACGAACATAATAACAAAAATGAGTACATTAAACACATTAATAAAAAAGTAGTAAAAAAATAACATAGATTGAAGAATACCATATCATAATCAAGTGTGTGTCAAGTCAAAATGTCCAAGCTTCAGAATCTTTAGGATGCCTTAACATTCCATCATTCTTACTATCGATTGCATGCCATCTCATATCCTCGGCCGACTTTGATGACAAAAATAATCTTTGTAACCGTGGTTTTAATGGAAAATAACGAAGAACTTTTGTAGGAACTTTCTTTCGATTATTGCCATCACCAGACACTCCAATTGCACCAACTTTTGCTTTTGATTTCCATTTGGAAGTGTTACAAATTTTGCAGGTCTCCCTCTCTTCATCTTCCTTATTACCCCAATAAAGCATACAATTATTCGGACAAATAGGGATCTTTTCATAATTTAAACCAAGCTTCGTGATTGTTTTCTTGGCTTCATAGAATGAATTTGGTATATTTGCAAATTCAAATGCATCTTTTAATAACTCTAAAACCATTGTCATGACTATATCAGTCATTCCACATAAGCATTTGATATGGCGACGGTTGGGAAAAAATGCCGCAGGAACCGCCGCAGTGTATGAACGCAGACGGTTTTCTAAAAACAGTCGCAAGGCATGTGTCGCAGTGTTTCAAAAATTTTGTAAATAGAACGAATCTATAAAAAAATATATGTAATAATACCATATTACCATTATATGTGTGTGCTTTTTGTTGCTGTAATATATGTGTTACTATACACCAAATTAGTATGTAATCAGTATATAAGAGGGAGGGCCCCTCAATATATGTGTGTCCCCCTCTAAATCTCTTTATGTTTATTACAAGTGTTAAAAGCAAAAAATCTAAAATACTCATATCTATAATTTTAACACATCATTAATATTTATGATAAATTAGTCGTTTTAATTTTAGAAAAATGTTAACAAGTGGAGTGCCAAGACATCAAATGTAAAAGTTTAATCTTGAGAATTCTTGCATTCAACTTCTTAAAATGTTAATATTTTTTATATAATACTTATCTTTTATTTTCAAATGATTCACACTTACAAATACACTCTCAAACTTTTCTCTTTTATAATTTCCAATACACTTTATCTCTCATTTTTTTTTTAATTTTTTTTTAAATCTCATTATTCATACTCTCTAAACAACCTTTTAAATTTATATTCTTTAAAAAAAAATGAGGAACAACAAATTTATATTACTTAAATTGACATTAGTGATTGTTTTACAATTGTCATTGAGAGAATTTAAACTCAGGACATTGAGATTACAAGACTAAGTTTTTACTACTTATTTAACACATCAAGTATTTTAAATTTATATTTTTACATCAACATCTAATATCAATGTGTACTTTAAGATATTATTCACTTAATAAAAAAATGAATGTGTACTTTATTATGATATTTTCTATGAAAGAAGAAGAAAAACTATATTTATTCTAGACATTATGTTTTGTAACCATTATATATATATATATATACGAGCACATTAAAAGTGAATTACTCACTTTCATATAATACAAACAACTTATTTCTCTGTCTAATTTTGTAACAAATAATTTTTCAATGGTTAAAAATATATTTTGACCACTAAAAATAAACTTTTCACTTTTTATTCTCTTCTCTCTTACATTTTCATTTTTTTTTATTCTTTTCATTTATGTTCCCCCTATTATTTTTTCAATTCTCTCATTTTTCTTAAATTTCTATTATTTGTTGTATATATTCTATAACATATTTTCTATCTATATATTATATATCTATGAAGCATAAGTGTATATTTTTGTATACTCGTATTGTTGGCATCTATTTTTGTGTTCTTTGTAAAATCAAGCTTTAAGTGAAAATTATTTTTACACTTTGTATTGCTTTTTAATTTATCACATAATACATAAATAGTATACATAAAAGTTACCACTAAATACTTATTTGCAGTGGAAATGTATGGACCACTATCATCAATTCATTTTTTTGTGTTTGTCTTTCTCCACAAAATTATTAAATTTAAGTGAAAAAAATATTGATAATTAATTTATCAAACATAACAATTGATAATTATCATTCCCATATCAATTAGATAATTATCTTTATATATCAATTAATTAATAGATGAATTATAGTTATAAAAAACTTTTACGAGTCAATTAATTAATGGATGAATTTGTATTTGACTATTAGTTTGTCATTTAAATATCTAATAGAAAATGTGTGAAAAATTTGTATATTAATTAAAATTTATTTATATAAAGTCGATATTTTTAATTTACACACAACAGAAACATGTGCGCATATGTATGAATATCTTAATACTTCGTGACATTAATTACTTACAATTATATTTTGGAGATATTATTTTTTGAAATTACAATTTTATCAATAAATTGACACCTTATAGATAAATTAGAAGTATAAATTAGTTCTCCTAAATTATTTAAATGTGATTTGTTAAATAGTTGATTAAGATTGCTTGTTTAGTAACCAAACTAATTATATAATCTCAATTATTAAGTATTTAAATGAGTTAGATTAAACTTTACGAAAATAAAAAATTCGTTTTACTTATTTGTAAATAGTGAGATGAGTAAATTATTAACTATTAAATTGAACCATAAAAACGTTAGAGAGATGAGTAAATTATTAACTATTATCAAACCATAAATACGTTAGAGTGAGATGAGTAAATTATAAACTATTAGATCAAACCATAAATCGTTGAGATCGGAGCATAAAT
>JBBPBS010000689.1:3125607-3154508 GCA_037974835.1 Cicer judaicum
AAGTTAAAAATAAAATAAATGAATATATGAAAATATATTTCAATTAATTTTTTCTTCTTATTCCTATAAAAGTTATGAAATCACATTGCCATTCTTTGCAATAAAAGGAGAAATAATAATTGTGACAATCCAAAACAACAATTGGAATAAGAATAAAAAAAATAGTTTACTATTTTATTTCAATCACAAATACACTAATTTATAACGGGATACTCATCTTTAAAGTAGAAAGCTAAAAAATTTAACTAATAACGTATAAATGAAGTGCTTTAAAAATGTTTACATACAACATAGATTTTTTTTTGTCTTTTTTGCTTAATCTTTACAAATTACATGAAAACAATTATGCTAAGAAAGACTAAAGTTCACTATGATAAATAATAAACGAATGAAATTATCTAGTCAATGAACCTATCTTTAATATGTAAACAGAAATCAAAAAGTGGAAAGTGAAGAACCCTAGATTGGATAATAGGAAATTCTAATTGGGTACAAATTGAGATGTGATATTTTTTTTAAAAGTGGTATATCCAAAAAAGAAAAAAATATAAGTAAAAAAGTTGTTAAAATATCACATCATCAAAATGTTGTAAGCAACAAATTTATCAACATATATTGAATACTACATTGTCATGTTTGTGAACTCATAAGTCAAGAATAATTAAAAGTGGAGATTTTTTTTAATTGTATAAATAAATAAAAAATAGGTGGATTAAAATTAAATTAAGCTACTGCAGAGACAAAATGATAATAAATGATAAAAAATTTAAAATTAATAGACTCTCTAGTCTAATTCAATGGTTCATAATGAATAAGTGATACAACTCTTTTAAAAAAACACCGAATAATACACAAGTGTTGATTTTTCGACCATTGTTTGTATATATATTGTTCATATTTTTTTCTCTCTTCATTTTATTCTTGTGTGAAAGTCTATTTTTTTTTTTTAAAAAATATTTATTTAAAAGTGTCATATCAAATAATTTTAGGTGTATGATTTTTTTTAACTACCTAAATTCTACTATTTGAATTTGTTCTCTCATAAAGAGATAAGGCAAATTTTTATTTTACGTGACATTCAATTATTATAGTTATATTGTTTAGAGTTTTTATTTTAATAAGGTAGAGAGGTCATTAGTCTTGTTGATAATTTATTTATTTTAGGCAATCTATTTAAATATTTGAGAGTACAGTCAACTGCCTTTTACTTAGTTTCTTTCAATTGTGCTTGTAGCAAAATAAATTAATTTGATAAATAATAAAAATAAGTCAGATCAATCTCAAATCTCACCATGTTTTAGATATGTTTGATTCTCCCAACTCTATAAATAGAAGTATTTCAAAAATAGAGATGATTTTGATCAATACAAAATGTATCTAATGTTATTTCTCAATTTCAATCAGTTCCACTTAAAAATATATTTATAAAATTAGTAAAACTAATAAAAAAATTGATTAAGATTTTAAGAAATGAGGATGGTGAAAAAGCATCACCCATAGTACAATAAATATTTTATTTTCTCACTTATATACTCATTTTATAGGTACATGCAAAAAAAAAACATAGTTTTTATTCCATCTAAAATTATATTTTAAAAAAACACAATTTTTGTTTGTCCTAAAAAGGTCTAATAAAAAAGAGAATATTTTTTATTTTTAAAAAAAATTACAATTCCATTTGATAGGATATGCATATATAAAGAATAAAAATTAATCATTTTCTATTTTAAAATATGCAAATTCTAAGTCATGGACCATGATCCATCACAAATTAATTTTAAAAAATATTGATATAATAACTTAAATAATATTAATTTGATAATATAAAACAAATATATATATATATATATAATATTGAATCAACTTCCATCAAATCAGCTGTTTTTTACTTCTAAAGACTATTATTATATGCTATGGTTAAATATTTTAATAATTTTTAAATAAAAGAAATTTCCCCTGTTTGGAACGTGGGGTGGAAATGAAACTCTGGTACAACATTCTTCCAGTACGATGATGGGCTTCGGCCCAAGCCCAATATTCCTATATCCCTTTCTAGAGAACCTAAACCAAATCGAAGATGGCAGATTTTCTCAGCTTTTTATTAGAATTTTGACTAAAATAAACTCTACTCGAAGAAGTAACGTATTTAATATCTTGTGAACAAAATATGGGAGAATGAGCAATCATCAATCGAGATCTATGGTAATGGTATGGCATATTCCCGTGATAAAAAAATTCCTTAATCCCTATATACAGACTATACACTATCTATCAACATTTCATGCACAAAACCGAGATATACTCCCGCCATCTTCGCCTGCAATTTCTAAAACACAAAACAATAACATACTCAAGTCAATCAAAATCAAATCAACGACCCATTTCTCTTCTTTTCTCTCATTCTCAACTATGCTATTATTCTCACCACATTGCAATTATGTAAATAAATAAACAACATGCATCGAATCTGTTTTAGAACACGACCCCTTTTTCGTTTCCATCATCCTCGCAAGTACATTTCATCATCTTCTTCCAATAAACATATCAATTCACATTCACCCGATAAATCTCTTCAACAAAATTCCCAAATTACCCCTTTACCCCTTCCCAACACTCTCTCCAGAATTTCAACTTCCTCATTTCTCTCAAGAACCTCCGTTATCGCTCTCTCCGCCGCCTTTGTCGCTTCCGTCGCATTTCTCTCCTATGATTACGGCCGCCAACGCGAATCCGATCATGCTGGAACCTTTAATTCTATCTACGACAGCGCGGAGCACGCCGCGCATCGCTCCGCTGATTATGTCAACAGGATTTTCCATCACGTTAAACGAACCGGTGTCGCCGCCACGGTTTTATGGCAGTCGCTACATTCGGTGTTGTCGTCGGCGAATCAAGAAGTCCGTTCCGGCTTCGAGATTCGCGTGGCGGCGTTGCTAGCCGACATCGCTGCTGCGAATTCCAGCCGCAGAGCTGCGATTGTTGGCGCCGGTGGAGGCGCAGTCCTGGATTGGCTTCTCGATTCTGTCGCTGTTGTGAAAGACGTCGGTGGAGGTACTCAGGCGGAGGCGGCGAGAGCGCTGGCGTATTTGATTGCGGACCCTGATGTTTCTGCAGCTGTGTTTGCTCGACCTCACGCCGTTCCAAATCTTCTGAGGTTTATCTTTTCTTGCAAGCCTCGGCGTTCCAAGAAGAAGACGGTAACTGATTCTATGTCTAGGTTTTCTTTCTTTGTTGTAATAATCAATTTTACTAAGCTTGAATTGTAGATGTTATCGTTTTTTCTTTAATAATGCATTGTATAATTTAGATTTATTTATTTTCTTGCTATGGTATTTCTAGATAAATATTATATAATTGAATGCAAGGTTCACTGTAGAGATGTTGTAGGTTGTGTCTTTTTTTTTTTTTTTTTGGTTTTTGGTTTTTGAGCGTTGGTGACATCATGCAATTTTTGATGGCAGCAGAATTCAAGACATAGTGCATTTGATGTTTCTGACTCTTTGAAAGGTAGGAGCATGCTTGTGGCTGCTATTATGGACATTGTTACATCCAGCTGTGGCAAAGCAGAAGTGGTATCTTTTAAGCCATCGTTGCCGGGAAATGCTGAAACCAGAGATATTGCTGCAGCCCTACAAGTTATCGAGGAAGGAGGTTTGCATTTGGACGAGCCACCTGATGACGACGATGATGGTGGGACAGGCAGGAAAGGGATTGGAATCAAGATACTTGAAGGTACCACTGTTTTAGGGCTTTCAAGGACCCGCAATGCAATGGAGTTGGATGACACTGATTCTGATGATGATGAACTGTTGAAGCATGGTACACCATCAACCCTTGTGTACCATAAGTTTGATGATTCACTGGTAAAACACCATATGTCGTCTGTTGTTGTACCTGGTCTTTGGGATGATTTGCATTGTGAACATGTTGCTGTTCCTTTTGCCACCTGGGCGTTAGCGAACTGGGCAACAGCGTCACAGTTGAATAGATCTCGTATTCAGGAACTAGATCAGGATGGAAATGCTGTTTTGTCTGCTTTAATGGCACCTGAGAGATCTGTAAAATGGCATGCGAGTTTGGTGGTGCGGTTGCTTTTAGAAGATCGCGATACGCCTTTGAATGAATCTGTTTCTGATTGGAGTTCCAATCTTCTTTCTACTATATCTCTTGCATGTAAGCATGAAGATGTTTCGTTGGCTCGGGTAGCTTTTTCTGCTTTTCTGTTATCTGTTGAAAGAAGTCCTGATGTTCAGAAGACAGTGATGGAGAAGGGTCTTAGTTCAATGAGAGACATTGCTAAGCAGACAACAAAGCATAAGCAGGTGCAAGAAGCAATAGCAAAGGCATTGGAACTACTTGTTACTGGGAATCGTCATTTCTCTCTTGAAGAGAGTCAAAAGTGGTCAGGCATTCTCATTCCCTGGGTTTTTGGAACATATTCTTCTGATGTTATACGGAATTCAGCCATAAAAATTCTTTCTCAGATCCTAGAAGACTATGGAGCAACATCTGTACCACTTTCCCAAGGATGGTTGGCCATGTTGTTAAATGAAGTACAAAATTCCATCAAGAAATCAATTGATAAAGGAGCCAGTCAACCCAGAAGTGATAAAGTGAAGGTATAAAAATAATTTTGTCTCTCTTTCTGATGAAAATCAACATGCTATAGTTATCTCATTGTGCTGCTTCAACTCCAAGTCAACTTTTGATGTATATTTTAGCTGTCTTAACTTTTGCAGACATTAATCAATAATGCAAATATTGCTTCTGCTGCACAAGTTGCAAATCAGCTTTCTAGTGCTGTTGTTAATCTGGCAGCTAAACAATTGGGAATTGTGCCTAATTCTGAGGACATAACCGCACTGGCAGATTTTCTTTCTCTGGAACCATTAGCAGGGCCTTTTAAAAATTTAAAAAAAGATAGCCTGCCTAAAATTGGGGCTGCTGATTCTGCCTATGCAACACTTAAAGGTATTAAGGCTCTGACTGAAGTTTGTGCAGAAGACTCTGAGTCTCAGGACAAGATTGTTGATTTTGGCATTTTATGTTTGCTGAGGCGCTTTTTGTTGAATGACGATTATGAGAGACTGGCTGCGATGGAGGCTTATGATGCATCATCAAGAGCACACGAGGGGCAGGAGAGGAAACCAAATGACGGTGAGGAATCACCTAAATCAGGTATAAATGATCCAGCTAGTGTCCGAGTTCCACCTACAGCTCATATCCGCAGGCATGCTGCTCGGTTGTTGACCATCCTCTCACTGCTTCCCAGAGTCAAGAAGGTAATAGTAGCCGATGAAACTTGGTGCAGTTGGCTTGATGATTGTGCTAATGGGAAAATTCCGGGTTGTAGTGACCTTAAGTTGCAAAGTTATGCCAGAGCAGCTCTGTTAAATATATTTTGCAATGACCAGATTAATGGAAAGTCTGACAGTGCAAGCCCTTCTAGTGGTGGTGCCGGAGGCGGCGGTGGTGTAGAGAATAATAATATGTGTCCCCGTTATGATGACATGATATTCTTGATAAATTCTCATCTTCCTCACTGGAAGTGTCTCAATGGAACAGATCGACAAGGATCTTTCTCAAAAGACATATCTGTGGCCACATCTCCTGATGTTGAGGATGGGACAAAACCCTTGAATGATGGTGCATGCTTTAGTTCTTCAATTGATTCAACTAAACAAAGCCCTGATGCAGATTGTCCTCCACTAGATGTGGTTTTTGTCCATGGCCTCCGTGGTGGCCCTTACAAAACATGGCGTATATCTGAGGACAAATCCTCAACTATGTCTACCTTGGTGGAGAAGATTGACGAGGAAGCTGGAAAGCTCGGAACCTTTTGGCCTGGTGAATGGCTTTCCAGTGATTTTCCCCACGCTCGCATGTTTACCCTCAGATACAAGGTTTGACTTTGTAAGATTTTGATCTGTCTGCCTTAGAAAGATGACTGTAGTTAACTCCTGCATTTAACTCCTGATGCTTTATACAGACTAATCTCACACAGTGGTCTGGAGCTAGCCTGCCTCTTCAGGTTACACTTTCTTCACCTCTTTATGCATTGTTATTAGATCAATAGTTTAAGAAACAGAATCACCCTTAACTTCTCCACCATTAACTTAAACTTTTAAGTTATTTAGGAAATATATCACTGTTAATGCCGTATTCATTGTGGAGCATTTCATACACTGACTTCAAAGTTCAATTTCAGCATTTGTTCTTATTGTCCAATACTGGGAGCACTATTACATGATTGTGCAGTCAATATTAACACCATTACTAAACACTTGGTTCTGTGCAATGTACTAATTACCAATACCAAGTATATTTGTGGCTCTAAAATATTTTTTATCTTGCTTTTATTCTCACGCTTAAATGAATTCTTTTTGAAATGAGCCTGATTTTTTGGTGGATTAAATAATGTTTACTGTGATTTGGATAGATGGGTTGTAAACAAATTTTTTTTTACTACATCTTTTAGTTTTTGCGTTATTAGTTTGCTCTTTTTCGCGATCCAATTTGCAAACTACAGACATATATGACCGTGCTGAAGTAATGCTTCCTATCCACTACCTTAAACAAGTTTATCTTTTTACTCAACGAAGGAGAGCTAAATGTAAATCCATTAGAACCTGTGCGAGCTAACCTCGCCAAAAAGAGACCTGTTGCACGAGGCTCCTACTAGGTAGAGCTTGGTGAAGGTTGTATGCAGCCTTACCCCTGCAATCAGAGAGGATGTTTTTAGGATTTGAACCCGTGACCTTCAGGTCACAAGGCAAGGCAGCAAGTAACCTTACCGTTCCACCAAAGCTCACTAACTTCTCCAAACTGCAATATTTTAAAATCCTGATCTATCTATACTCCCTTTTCTGCAATTGAATCTCTGAATTTCTTAATTCCCTATAACTGCCTCTATGTAGTTGTGGTTGGCAGGTCTCTTTTATCTCTCCCTTGGTTCTTCTCACATTTGTTGCTTTATTTTCCAGTTACATTGTAGTTCATATAAATGTTTATTTGAAACTTGCAGGAAGTTAGTTCTATGCTACTGGAGAAGCTTGTTGCTGCAGGAATTGGGAATCGACCTGTTGTTTTTGTAACCCACAGGTTAGTGTGGCTGCTTGAGAGTTGTCAGATTCAATGCATGCAGTGGAGTTTTGTTATGCACTTATTTGTTTGCTTGTTCATTTTATGATGGACATGCATCTTTTGAAGTGTCAATCTTATAAAATATGATTTTTTTTTTTGATAGGTATGAAGTATGAAATTAACCAATCCAACTGATAAATCCTGTTATTGTTATATTATCTTGATGATCATGTATGAAAAATTTGAAACAATTCAGACTTTGTAAACATGTATTTAGTATTAAATATTTATTTATGTTTTAAATATTATAGTATAGGTTAAAATAAGGATTTAAATAACATGCATTGTTTGCCATGTTGCCCCACCCTTATCACTATATCTTAAAATTGATCATTTGACATGACAAAATAGAAGGCTCCCCCAATGAATGTCACTGCAAAACTAAGTTACACAGCATTGTATCACATCACCATTAAACTCTTAAAATAAAATGATGCATTGAATTATATTTTATTTGAATTGTATAAAATTTCGTGGACTTGATCTAGTTAGTAAGATCTTTCATTTCAGTGGTTCGATTGGTTGATTTCATACTTCGAAGAAAGTTATATACGGTATAAGTATGTTAAGTGGATGTTTGGATTTCCTGGAAGTCTCAAGCTATGTTTCCTTAAAGTGGACAAATGACTTGGGTGCCTAGTTATTTTTTAAGTCAAATTGCACCTCACGGTATTTGTTTTTTGTTGTTGTTCTCTTCCGCCTGCAGTATGGGGGGCTTGGTCGTGAAGCAGATTCTTCATACCGCAAAGGAGGAAAAATTCGATAATCTTGTGAATAATACAAGAGGAATAGTAAGTATCAGCTCCTTAGTTAAATATATGCATAATAAATTGCACATTCTTTTTTGTTTTTATGCTTTACTTTCTGTTGTAGGTGTTTTATAGCTGTCCACATTTTGGCAGCAAACTTGCTGATATGCCCTGGCGAATGGGCCTTGTACTTCGCCCTGCTCCAACGGTGAGCATTTAAAACTTCCTGCTGTTGTTCAACAGTAGATGTTAATTAGTGTATTTCCAATTATAATAAATTGCTTCATTTGGAAGAATTTTTAGCACTTGGTTCTTAATGTTATATAGATAGGAGAACTAAGAAGTGGGTCTTCAAGATTGGTTGAGCTTAATGATTATATTCGTCAACTTTATAAGAAAAGCGTACTTGATATCCTCAGTTTTTGTGAGGTAATCAGCAGTTTAGGTTTTTCTTGTTAGTATCAAGCTGGTGTCTTTTTTTTTGCGTTTGAGTTGTCACCATTTTTTGCAGACCAAGGTAACTCCAATAGTGGAAGGTTATGGTGGATGGGCCTTTCGAATGGAAATTGTACCAATTGAGTCAGCATATCCTGGATTTGGGGAACTAGTTGTAAGTATATTGTAAAATTATATCTAATGTGACTGGTAAATTAAATGAAATGAAAAATAGAACATCTTTTTGAGTAAGCTGTAACTCAAGTGAGCCCCTCCTGAATTCCCTGATGCAAATTATTCCCCTTGCTAATTATTCCTAAAACTAAATTTCCTTTTTCTTTTTAGAAAAATATAATGAAGTAACTAATGGCTCTGCCACTGTAGTTTAAATCTGCTTGAAAGATCCTTTCAGATTTGGTTTGATTGCCCTGTTCAATGCATAGCTTTCGAGTTCCATTTTATTGAGTTGTAGGTGGCATGTTTGTTAAATATGCTATTTGTTCCTTCTTTTGTCTGTTGTGTACACCATGGTACTGCTGTCAACTAGAAGCCTCCATTTTGTGAGTTTTTTACAGTCATCACAAAAAAACTGCATCTGTGAGTGCATTTATCTGCATGTCTTTTAGATATTTTACCTCCTTCATACTGCAGTTTGATTTTCCCAATTAACTCTTGTTCTTCCAGTAGTCCTTGGAAGATGAAACATTTTTTTTTCTGGGGTGGAGGGGTTGTTCTAGCCTCTACTAGGCTTATTCGACCTAGGATGCATGAGAAATAAGGACGTGGGGGTCGAACCTCACCACTAACCTTGGGCACTTGGTCATTCATACCAGCTTTACCATGATTTCTGTCATAAAAACTAAAATGATATAGGATCTGAAACATCTGGAATGATAAATCTAACATTCCTTTGACAATTCATGATATTCTAGTTAACAGATATCTTTTTGTTTGGTGTGACTGGATTTGCTTCATGTTAATATAATTTTTTTTTTATCTAGTACTTTCGTCAATTCAGTTCTATTGATTGTAATACTTTCTGTTTTGTTTCTTTGATGGTGTCTAAAATGAACAAACAATGGGCTTGACCCTTGATTTGATTCAAAGTACACCATGATCCTGACTCATTAAAATCCAAGGGTGGACGAACCCTTTTGTATATATGACAAATTCATATCAGAGGACCCTATCCAATATTATAAGTTTTTTTTGGGTTAGTGCTTTGCTTTAATTCTTGCTTTCCTATTTAACTTGAAGTTTTGAAACAGGTGTTGGAGTCAACAGATCATATAAATTCTTGCAAGCCAGTGAGCCGCTTAGACCCTTCTTATACAGAGACATTAAAGTTCTTAAAGAAGTTAAAATCATGCTATACCTAAGTAGATATGTCACAACTATAGATATGTAAATACCTATAAAGAGCTAGGTAGGTGTTTCGATGTGGCGTTTATATGTCAAATGCACGGGAAACGTTAATTTCCTGTGGCATCGACCTGATACCATTTAGCATGTTTAGTGAAGCATCAAGGTGGACTAATATCTTGGCTAGCCAAACTTGCATATTTTTCCTTTCTTCAATCATTCTTTCGGTGCTTCAAATTTTGTCAGTGTTGGAGGTCCGCTGGCCCTTGGGGATTGTTATTAGTATCCCTTGTACATAAATAGGAAACACAATTGTAACCCATGTATGTGTATATTGTGTAATTCCCCTCCCCTTCTCCATTTTTTGTTGTTGTTATTTTAGGTGTTAAGCATTACAGGTTCTGGTTTCTATTTTGAAAGTCATTCAATTTCGATTCCTCAGCAACTGCGTGATCAGGTAGGTGGATTTGACTAGATTGGAAAAGGGGAGCTATTGATTATTGATTTTAGTGGTAGCAACCCTCTTTTATTTCTCAAGAAAATAAATCATTTATGTGGTGTTTATATATAAAGGTGATGATACCTCCTTTGTATGGATAAGTTCTACTGCATTTATTTTGGGAGATGAATGAAAAATAAAAACTTAGTGAGAAAAAATGGATTGTCATTTCTTGCATTACCAAGTACATGCAATAGTTAATCTCATTCATTGACTTTAAATTGGACGCTTTAGATCACACATTTGATTTTAGTGCGTGAAATGTTATTTAAGCAGTAAAATCTCATTTTGTTTTTAACAATTTGTTATCTAATTAACCAATGATTTATCAGTTTTTTAGTTATCTTCTTTTTTATTTTTTAAAGTTTATTTTTATTAGAATATAACCAGTGCAATCCGGGTGTAATTTGTAAAAAATGTTCCAACGTTTGAAAGTCTGTATAAATGTTGCAACAGAAAGCAAACACGCAGCTCCCGTGTGTAGATGAACATGTGTGCGTAAATGGTACACTGGGGTGTGATAGTAGGGAGTTGGTATCACAATACATTTTTTTTTACAGAATATAATAATAACCGTTTACATTAACAATGTATATTAAAAAATTTGAAATTAATGTGCATTTAAAGACTAAGTGATGAAATTTTAATATAAGACGTTGGTTGTGGAGATAGGCTAATAGCCTATCGGGCGATAGCCTATTCGCGTGATAGCCAAAGTCGATAGCCAATATGCGATAATATCAAATATCAAGATATTAGATTTTTAGATATAAGTCAAACTTATAACTTAATTTTAACAAATAGAGCCAAAGTGTCCAATTGATTTCAAAAGATCCTAAAAAATATTATAATTTACTACTTTATTTAATTTCAAATCTTCCTCAACAAAAAAAAAACATTTCGCGAAAATAATAATAAAAATAAAATGAGAATGACCTTGAACATAGGCTTCAAGGTGATCAGCAATGAGGAAACTGAAGCGAGAAGAGTCGAAGTTGGTACCCAACCCGATAATCCGATTGAATGGGTATCCGAAGAGTTTCCATGCGATGTAGGTGACCATGAGGAGAACTGTATGTGGCGACTAACGAGCCAGAGCAGGTATGTCCTTGAATAGAGCGAGGTTCCTGAAGGAGGTTCAGCCTTGACTCGCTGACAAAGATCGGACCCGACGTAACGGAGTATTCAACAGATGAGTTTATCTTAACGCGAGGGAGAAAGGCAGCCGCGTGCTGAAGGTCAACCATCTAGCCGCAGAGCTTGTCAGGTTTGTTGTCGATGATGACGAGCTCGTCAGTGAGGTCCTGGGTGAGGATGGTCTGAACGATAGCCATTCCTACATTTCCTGCGCCGATAACGGAGACCTTGGTTTGGCGCTTGGAGAGAGATGGAGGGGTGGAGTTGGAGATGGTTCTAATTTATCCACACGTCAAAGAAACGGGCTGCGGTAACGATAATGTTTGGAAAATAAAAAGACCGAGTGACACTGTAACGGCTGGGTTGGTTTGTGTGCTTCCGCCTTTTAATCTACCAGATAGCGGTTTTGGATTAGTTGTAATACTAATGCGATGGATCAATATCAGACCACTTGCACACAAATTCAAATGCTATTTTGGAATTTGGGTAGTTTTATTTATATTTTATTTTATGCTATTTTTTTTTGACATAACTTGCTCTTACTTTATGACAAATATTCTTTTATTTTAGTTTTCTTTTAGTATTCCATGAATCTTTTAGTATTCCATGAATCTTAAATTACATATTAAATTAAATAACAATACATCTATTAGTCTTTTATTAAAAAATAAAACATATGCAAATTTAGTTATTTATTGTTAAATTAACACTCACTTATTTAATTTACTTATAATGAAAAAATTATTTGATACAAGTTATAACATAAACGACGTACTTTAAGATTTAAATGAAAGAATGAAGATGAGATATGAATTACTATAATTGTCCTATAGCATTTTAGGAGTAGAATTTCGTAGTTAGAAACCTTCTAATGAGACAACAATAAATAGATAAACCAGTAAGGTAGAAAGACATTGATAAAACGATCCAACCCATCATACTTTATTAAGTAATAAAAGTTCAACACATAATTCAGTATTTAATACTAATTAACTATAATTTAATTAATAATAATCTCTAATAATTATTTTTGTCAATCTATTTGACTAAATAAATAATTAATCAAATAATCTCTTACTTGGATGACAATAATCAGTTATTAAAAGAACATAAATTTTAACATTAGAATTTTCAACTATTGTCAAAATATTTGTCATCCAAGATAAGTAAGTTTTAATGCAGCATAAATTGAATCCAATAGAAAAAATAAATCATAGATCTCAAATATTTACATTTTATAAAACAATGAAAACTTTAGAATGGTTATATCCTTTGAAAATGTTATAATAATCTTCTACTAATCCATAACACTAAAAGTTAATAATATCTTAAATGTCAACAAATATTCACATATGTCTAAAAATAATATGTCTATAAGTACGTTAACAATACAATGTCATACTTGATAGAAGTGCTAGCGTTTCACACGTATTTGTATATTTATTACCTCATAAATAATTTATCATTGACATATTTTTCAATATTTGAGTTTCAAAGTTAGACATATTTTATGCACATAGAAATAAGGACATTATAAAAAAAAATCACTTAATAATTCATAGAATTTCTTATTAACTTAAGGTTCTGTTTGAATATTTTAAAGCTGATGGACAAGAATAGAATAGAGCATAATAGAACAAAGTAGGAATAAAGCGGAATAAAACATATATTTTTTCCATTGTTTGATATTTTATAATGTAATAAAATAAAATTGTCATTCCATTGTTCGGAAAGTGGATGAAATCGAATCACTTATAAATTTTTTATTCTATTTTTATTCTTATTAAAATTAAAATACACTATTATAAATTTTTTATATAATAATTTTAAAATCAAAAATTTCATTAATTTAAAATATTTTAAATAACCTAACATATGATATAATGATATAAAATTATTAATAGATATTAAATTGGAATAAATCAAGTTGTATGCTACAAAGAATGCTTACATTGCCTTAAAAGTGTAAGTTTATTATCCCTATTCAAATTCCTGATTTTTGTAATTATTTTCTGAATAAGAATCACTTTGTGTCTTTCCTATCACATGTATTTGCGAACACACGTGCATAATTGCTGCAACGTTTACACTTCTCTCTCTCTCTCTCTCTCTCTCTCTCTCTCTATTTTCTAGAGTAACTCCTACTCAAAATGAGTTCCTTTGATAGAATTCAATCTTTTAATGAGAGTGTCATGACTTCTATATAGCTCCAATAACATCAATAACAAAAGTCTTTTTCATACTAACAAAATTGGTTCACTTGACAATGAGTTGACTCATATCCCACAAACGTGTGAGTTCTGTTGAGACAAAATCTCAATTTAATATTTTGATGAAAACAAACAAAAAGTTAATTAAAAATGTTAATTATGATTCTAAATGTTATGTTAATTTAACTTGTGCTTTTGAGTGAATTTAATTAAGAACAGAATCAAACAAAGCAAAGAAAACAACAACATGAACATTAATATAGAGAAAGATCTTCAACTTAAAAAAAGTTCATCACAACATGTTGATCAAACTTTTTCTACCTCTTTAACAAAGAGTTTGCCCTGGAAATTTATTCATATACAATCAGTACATGACAAGGAACAAGTAGGATTCATCCAAGCTCAAAAAGGTTATTTGATCTCAATAATAAAAGGACTCAAAGTCAGACAAAAATCATGACAGTTTGTAACTTCAAAAATCAATTGTCAAGAAAGTTCGATCAATCTTAACATATGACAAGACAATTTCAAAGGACATCCAGAATAATTAAAACGCGAACTCCGGAATGATTATTAAAGCTCAAGAAAGTTCAAACTGACAAAACAAGAACGTTAATCATTCTCCGTTTTCTGCACAATTACAATAGCATTGCATCACCTCTGAAATGGCCTGTAATTCTTCTCCAAACTTCTCTAGCTACACTCAAGACTCAAGACAGAGAATGTACCATCCAAGATCAATGAAGAAACGTCAAAGGTTCTTTCTAAAAAGGACAGAACTGCTTTAAATGCTAAACCAGAAAAGTCAAAAAGCTATTTCAAAGAAGGATTATTTTTATTCTGAAATAATGTTTCAGTCAAAAAGCAGAGCCACTCCAAAAGTTCTTTTGTACCTTCATTCAGTGCTTCTACAGCCTATAAATAGAAGGCCAATATCCATAATCAAGGCAAGAAATTCAAGTGCTGAGAAAGTCCATAAATCAATCACATACATACTTGAAATTCTGATTTTTCGCAAAACAGATGTTGTTCTACATTCTGATATTTTGCAAAACAGAGGCTGATCTATATTCTTATATTAGATTGCGCAATTATCATTAGATCCTTTGTAAAGAATCAATTCTCAAATAAGAGTTGAGAAATCTCAGATTTTGTCAAAAACAATCCAATTGTAAAAACTCAAACTATAAGAGTTTCTTTAAAGTTTGTTTAAGAGTACATTAAATCCTATCAAGGTTAGATAGGTACTGATAGTGCTTTATGGGTGGAAAGTATTAGAGATTGAAATAGATCAAGGTTGATCTAGACTAGGTGTTGTAAGATCAAGAAGGTTCTTTGTTTTAAACACTTAGTAGAAAATCTCACAGTGTGAGAACTGGACGTAATCCACGTTGGGTGAACCATGATATATCTTTGTATGGTATTCTCTATCCTATCTCTTTATTTGTCATACTTAATTGATTAACTAAGATAAAACATAAACTAATTTTCTGTTTTAAGCTAATCAAGGAACGTTCTCTGTTTTATAATAAAAACCAAGAACGTTCTCCGTTTTCTGTTTTCATAACCAAGAATCAATCTTGAGTTATTTTCTTAAGTTTTCAACAGGAATTTTCAAAAAGTGCATTTACAATTCAAACCCCCTTCCTTGTAAATCGATATTGCTACTTCAATAGTTCAACTTTCATTGTTAGGACAAAGACTTAATTGATGAATAATTTGTAAGTACATCACATCTAATCAGTGCTCTATGAATCTTGAGACATGCACGGACTCTAGCGAGCCTTCAAAATCCAATTCATTTGAACTTTTTTATTAAATAAAGTCTTGGTCATACTAGATGAGACAACATGAATCAAATAATTATGTTATGTCTATTATAAATATACAAAGTTCAAGCAATATTAATAATAAATATGAATCATTTACACAAAGCATCAATTTCCTATCGTCCATGAAGATTTGTCATACTCACAACATTATTGGAACAAAATTCATCTATTTCTTCATAAGAGATTGTATTCAATATATTATGTCTCAAGAGGAATGCAGGTTCCCTTGCAGGAGGAATATCCATGGTTTCACTGTTAAGCATAGAAATTACTACAGCCATAATAGGTCTATCTATAGCTGATTCTTGTACACATAGAAGTCCTATATGTATGCGTCTCAAAATATTCCTATGATGACTTTGATCATATATTTCTGGTTATATTAAAGTTGAAATATTGTCTTCCCTCCATTGATTCCATGCCTAAATTGAAACAAAAGTTAAATTCAAGTTTTATCAGAAAAATTCTATAAAAATTATATTGTTTCAATATTAATATATCTATTTTATAGACTTACGAATGCCAAAGAGTATCAGAGCATTTTTGCTTTCATAAAAGCTTGAGTTTCGTCTTCCACTGACAATCTCTATCAGCAAAACTCCAAAGTTGAAAACATCTGATTTATCAGAAAATACTCATTGCATTGCATATTTTGGAGCCATATAACCACTGTATTGAAATTGGAATCTAATAATTAACACTTCAAGTATGTTGCTCAAACATTATACAAACAAGAAGGTACATTTACTATGTTCTAACAATTCTTTGTGTATTGGCATGATTTTCACTCCTTCCAAAGATTTTGGCCATACCAAAGTCTGATATTTTTGGATTCACCTCCCCGTCTAGAAAAATATTACTTGTCTTCAAATCTCTATGTATGATTTTTAACCTGGAATCTCTATGTAGATAAAGCAATCCACGAGCTATTCCTTCTATTATGTTGAAGTGTTTTTCCCAATCTAAGAGTTTATTTCTTGATGGATCTATAAAGATTAAAATCGTCAGAACATATTATTTTGAACATATCTGAATATGCATATAAATCTTCTGTCAAGAATACTTTCTACAAAACTCATATTAAAAATTTTCATGAAAAGTCACTAGAGGTGAAACTATTGTTAAAATAAAACTACACATGATTAATAAAGTAAATTATGAAAGGCTCGTTGAGGCCATCAGAAGAACTAACCAAACACATATGCATCCAAGCTTCTATTTGGCATGAACTCGTACATCAATATCTTTTCATCTCCTTCAATACAACAACCTAAAAGGCATACAAGATTGTGATGTTGAAGCTTAGAAATCACTACTACTTCATTTATGAATTCTTCTAGTCCTTGTCCTGATGATCTCGAAAGTCTTCTAATGGCTATTTCCTTACCATCCTGCAATATTCCCTATAAATACAATATCAGAAAGAAAAAAGTTAAACAACTAATGACTTCACACATGATTAACATTGCTCGATTTAACATACCTTGTATACTGGACCAAAACCTCCATGACCAAGTTTGTTAGATGAATGGAAGTTATTTATGGCAATTGCAAGCTTCTCAAAATTAAACAGTAATAACTCTTGTAGCTTAGCTTGTGACAATTCTCCAATTACATTGTCACTTGTGTATTCTTTAGGTGTTTCAATTTTGTTGAACTGAAAAATTGTTTTCTTTTTTCTCACTGAATCATAAACAAGAATGAAAAACGTGTCTTAGCTTATATTTTATATTCAACAATACCAATAAAATGTGAGTTTGTTTGCAAAAATTTAAATCTACAACAATGATACTTACTTGGACTTAAAGCCTTTATACAAATGAAATATGCACCAATGGCAATTAATAAGCTCCTATTAATATTGAAATTGTAATGATGATTGTTCCTTTGTGTCCTTTATCTGTAATTAAGGAAGGATAAAAATGTAAAACTGCAGAATTTATGTCCAAACAGAAAATACATTTTCCACCGCACATTTCAAAAAATCGCATGTGTTTCCGAACGTGTGCTTCTGGACAACATATTTTTTCAAAAAGTATATTTTGGACAACACATGATTCACGTAAATGGACAAAGAGAAGGAATTTTTTTTTGTTGCAACGAACCAACCTATACCTCTTTCAGTGTATCTTTGGAGTAGAATCGGCAATTTCGAAGAAGAAGATGATTTTAAGAGGATGGCGAATGACACAAGAGGGAAGAAGAAATTGTTGGAGAAGGTTATTAAAAAATTAGAAATTAGAGGGATTAAAAGAGAAAAAAATTATTTAGAAATTAAGTAAAAAAAAATGAGATAAAACATAAAAACACAAAAGAACTTTCTAACGCGTATACATAATTTTTTTTTTGTTGAGATAGAATATGTTTACATACATGGAAGTTGGTACTAGTAATTATTTAAAAAATGGAGTTGGAGGTTAAGTGGAACAATACCAATGAAATGTGAGTTTATTTGCAAAAACTTAAATCTACAACCATGATATTACCTGGACTTGAAGCCTTTATACAAATGAAATATGCACTGATGACAATTATAATAGCTCTCATTTATTAAGGAAGGATAAAAATGTAAAACCACATAATTGATGTCTGAACACAAAATACATTGAATGTTGGTACCTAATAATTATTTAAAAAAATGGAGTTGGAGGTTAAGTGGAACATAGCAACAACGCAATCTGCAATAAAGAAGAGCAGTATTGCGATGTGGTTAACGGTGAAACCACCACCGACGCACCAACACCTATGGTTATCAACAAACACCAGAAGGAGGAGGAGTATCGTTCTCAACAATACTGATAATAATAGTAACAACAACTCCTCTTCTTATCCACCAATGCTTAAAAAGAGGAACAGATATCGGAAACTTTATCCCGGAGAAACCACGGGTATCACTGAAGAGATGAGATTCGTCGCAATGCGACTCCGTAACGACAAACTCGCAGTTCCCTCTCCTTCCATACACGCAGGAGACCAATCCATTCCTGACACGTGGCGTCCTTCCATGGAAGGCTTCCTTCGATTCTTGGTCGATAACCAACTCGTTTTCACCACACTCGAACGCATGGTCGACGATTCCGATAACGTTTCTTGTAAGTTGTTCAATACTTCATTTTACGCTTAATCGCAGTACCTGCAGTCTGTGTTTCGTTACTAAAATTGATTTTGTTTGTGTGTTTGAATTGCAGATGCGTACTTGAGGAAAACTGGATTGGAAAGATCAGAAGAGCTTTGTAAAGATCTAGAATGGTTGAAGGAAGAAGGTGTTGAAATTCCGAACCCAAGTTCTCCTGGAATTACATATGCAAAATATTTGGAGGAGCTTGCGGAAACTAGTGCACCTTTGTTTCTCTCCCATTTCTACAATATCCATTTTTCTCATATTGCTGCTGGCCAGGTTATTACAAAGCAGGTACTCACTTTTCCCCTTTTTTTAAGGGAAACCATTCTCTCAAAAGTTTCTTATTAGCTTACAGATTTTTATCAAGTTAAAGTGTTTAAACATTTGAAAACAATGAAATGTAGAAGCTATTTCAACTTATACATGAATTTATTGTTTAGAAAACTTATAGTCCTTCACTCCAAAAAAAAAAAAAAAACTCCTTGTTATTAGCTTGTAATATGAGACAGCATTGAAAAAATTGGAATGTAAAAACTCCTTTTGTCATAGTAATTTCATTTGAATGTCAATGTTGTTTTTCGGTATTGTGTTAAATTAAATATGTTTTATTAGTTTCTTTTTTGTCTTTATTGCACACAATATTTCGGCCTACCTTACCATATATTGTTCTGTTATTATCTTTACTTATTTGCATGCATTACTAGTTTTCAAATGTCACCTCATTGCACGTGTCTGTTACTAGTTTTAATATATATGAGAGAAGCTACTAGTATTGTTTAAAAAACCATAGTTATTACCTGATTCTTTTACTATTTCTGTTTTTTATTGGTGCTTCTTGAGAAACTAATCCATAATTGAGTTTTAGAGATAGAGAGACTACAAAATAGAGTGTTGTCAAACCACACTCAATATTTAGCTTACCTCAAATAGTTGAAGTTCTATTTGCTCTAGCTTGGAAATAGAGAATCCAATTGCATGTATTATTTTGTTACTTGTGTGGCTATTTCATGTTATGGATAATGACCGTTGAAGGTTGGAACAATAGAGGATCATAGGAAACAATCCTAAAGAATATTGTGTGGGCCTATTTTTTCTTTGAATTTCAGCGGATGAGTGGAATGATACCTTGGTTTTTTGAATATTACAGAGATATTAGAAGAAATCAGTATGTACTATGTAGGTGTTTGTGCACATGTGAATATATATTATTATATTGTTATATATTGTCTTTCCAACATTTATAGGTGGGAAATCCTGTAGTCAACTCTGAATCAAATAGCAATAATTCCTTATTTAAAGAATTTAATTTTGTACATTTGAAAACATCAAGAAATTTTTAAGCATATCATTCTATTGTTGTTGGTTGTAGGTTTCTGAAAAGCTCCTGGAAGGTAAGGAGCTGGAGTTCTGCAAATGGGGAGGAGACGAACAGGAAATGCTGAAAGATGTACGTGAAAAGCTTAACGTGCTTGCTGAGGTTGATTACTAGGAATCCATTAATTTTGTCTTTATACAATATTTTGATGCTGTGTTATACTTATAAATAATATGTGATTGTATTTTATGCAGCATTGGTCTCGGGAAGAAAAAAATAAATGTTTAAAAGAAACAAAAAAGTCATTCCAATTTATGGGACAGATTGTTCGTCTGATCATCTTATGAAGAAGCTGATTGGTTCTCTGTTTTTTTTTTTTGTCAATAGCACTGACTTTTTTATGGTAAGTCTTCTAAAAAATTTAATCTTCCTTTTAACTTTTAAATTGGTGCTTTTAATTGATAGAGGATCAAGAAGTTATCCCAAATGCTTTATGCATCCTGGATAATGTATTATTCCATCCTTAAGCAATATATATAATGTTCCCCCCTCCTGTTATGCTTAAACCGAAAAGTGATACATTTTGTGCTTCACTTTGTGCTACTGCTCCCAATTGTGTCATTTCTTACATTTGGTTGCATGTTTTTTTGGTCCAGCATTTCACTGCAATTGCAATTTTAAATTGTGCGGTGGTTCAACCGGAATATCAGTCCAGACTAAGTAGTCAAGGCATGTTGCTGTGTAGGAAAGTCGGTAGTTTGAGCTTGTTAACTGTAGCTTGGTAACCATTTTTGTTGCAGCAAATAGTACTGTTGCCAGGGACAGGTTACATCTGTTATGGGTTTGCCAATCCTTATTGATATGGATTTTAATGATATAGCCTGGGAAATGACAATATCTTTTCATTAGAGATGTGGCTTTAGCTGCTGGATCCATTTCAAGACCATGAGTTCTGAAATAATAATCACCATTATGTTTCAGCATCACTGAAGATTTCTTTCTTATCGCGGCCATTGTTTCCTACTTGCATTCTCTTTTGTAGCTATTAGTACTTTTGAGATCACCACTTGAAGAACTCTTTGTAATATGAATGTTCTTGAGTAATGTTTCAGACATTCCTTTCTCTCCCATTGGATTGGGATTTGGGAATCCATGAAAAATTTATATGTAATGTATAAAAATGGCGACGTTTACACGACTATCTTTAAGTGGGTTCTGTATTTTCCATTGTATAAACAGCACCTCAGTCTTTAATCTGATTTAAGTATCGTTGTGCTCAATGGTGACATTGAACAATTTGAACAATTTGATGGTGGAATATAATGGTTTCATAATTTGTTGCATTTTACTTGTATCTTTTTGAGAGATTGAATTGTCTCGGTCTTTCTTTTAGTTCAAAAAACAAAAGTACATTCTTTCACTCACCGTCCCTCCTAGCAAACTCACTGGAGCCACTAGTTGCTGTCATCAAACCACTGGAATCCTGCCACCAAAACCCCTGGGAGCTCATCGCCCAATTGTGATGCTATCTCCTCTTTCATGATTGTGGTCTGCATTCCTTTCTGGTTCTATAATAGTGGTGGTTCACTTCACTGGTCGCTATTAGGATGAGTTAGAAATTTTGGGAACTGAACAACATACTAAAATCATATTAGCCAAAGAAGTTGTGTTCCATTGGCATTACTTCGATCCACTTGCAATCTTAGAAGACAAAACTCTTGTATTACGTAAATTTTCATTGGTCGATATATTTGAAGTGAGTGTGTAATTCATTTAAAGGATTCTAAAGTATCTTAAAGGAGAATTGTAGTTGTCTCCATTGCTTTCAGTTTGCATAAATTGGTGGAGTCCAATCAAACATAAATTACTTGATCCAATGTGAAATAAATGTCCTCTAAGATCAAGGTCAATATTGAGTCATAGAAGACCAATTGACCTTTATAAACCAGAGCTTTTTTTCCCCAAACATTTCTTAAAAGTAAGATAATTGTGTTTTTGTTTGTAACTATATTTTCGGACATAAATTTTTTTTTTTTTCCTTCAAAAATATACTTTCAAAGTGTATATATGATTGGGAAAAGAAGTTCCCTTATAATGACTACCCTTGGTCAAAATGCTCATTTTGAAGAAGTCCTTTGTTCTTTCATCCCAATTTTAATTTTAAATCTCCCATCTCCACTGTGTCTGATTCACGGAGAATTAACACTTACTAATTATCTTGATTTAGTACAAATTATTAAATTAATTAATTAAATCCAAGTGGTCTCTTCATGAATTGCTCTGATTATGATATCTATGTATGTATTTATTTATATACCAAATAATTTAACTGTGCGTGACTTCCACTTCTTTTTTGGTTTCCTTTTCAATATAATCATGGAATCGAATCTATCAACTCCATCATTTACTTTTCAGCTGTTTTCTTCCACGGAATATTAATTGATTTAACTATTACTAAGATATACTGACACACACACACACATATATATATATAAACTTTCGTGCAATTCAAGTTATTATAAAGCTTAAAAATAAAAACAACTATGAATTAAACAGCAGCACGACCAGGTTGCTTGATCAACGGTAAATTTCACGTGGAATTGAAACCTCGAAACTATGAATTCAATCTCATAAAAACCATATAGATCCTATGAAAAAACAAAACATTAGAAATTCAACAAAGGGTCTATGTCATTTTGTCTTTCTCTCTGTTTCCTTCAAACATGATTGAAGAACTATTTGTCCTCAACAAGGTAAAAACACAACATAACTATTGTTATGTTTTTTTGTCTTGTCTCTTAATGACTTCACTGAAAAATATTAGTTAGATATAATGTCACATGTATATATACTCACATGGTAGTAATTAACCATTTCCATTCTATTTTCAGGAGTATGTGGACATCAAATCTATTAAGAAGAGATCTCCATCAACATTGAAGTTGTTGGTTTTAGTTTTAGTTTTAGCTGCTGTTTATGCAACATACATAATTTGTACATTTAATGTAGAGCAAACAATGATTCTCTTTCGAACAAGCTCAAAGTTGTTGGAACTTAAAGTCTTCAACCACTCGTGTCATCCTTCTCCTGTAGAAAAATGGGAACTCCCTTACTTGCATTATCCACAACCCAATACTTTCAACAGGTAAACACATATATATTCGGCCATATGCTATCAAGTCATTGTTGTCGGTCACTCAACTCACACTTCAGATATTCAACCCTAAACATGAGAGGGTGGGTTAAGAGTCACACATTTTGATGAAATATGTGTTAATAAATAGTTAGTAGTCTTCACCTAGCATGATAGATTTGTAAAGATAAAATAGATTCAATATAAAAACTTAATAATATATGTCCAGGCGTATATGCACATTCATCTACGTATAGGTTCATAAAGTGAAACTTATCTTTAGATTAAGTTAGTTGTGGTCTTGTCAGAGTCAATTCTATTTGACTCGTCATTCAATGAGTCATCACACTCTTAATTATTGGAAACCAAAAGTGTTAGAAAACTGATAACTCTGTATTCAAATGTTGTAATTTAAATGTAGACTTAGTGTCATGTAATAACTAATTAATTACTCAATTAATTAGTTAGGTAGTTATGTATAAATACAATTCATTCATTTAATAAATGAGTACTAATACATATATCTCATCCAATATTTCATCATTCTTACGTTTGAAATAATAGCTTGATAGCTAGAAAGCTAACATTCTCAAAAGGTAATTCAACCATAGTTCCCCATCGATCGTTATGAGGATAAGCACCTTCTACTAAACTTAACCATCGTTAGGCGAACAAAAGAATTTTATTAACTAATGTGTATTTTGGGGAGTCAATATATTTTTGCCTCCAATGAATATTTTTTTACGTAGGTTTGATTATCAAATTGATGAATGGGCAGGGAGGAGTGTGGTTGCAATCCTGTGCGATATTTTTGCATCTTATCAATGCAAAGATCTGGGAGTGGATGGTTTGAGACACTTTTGAATAGTCACATTAATGTAAGTTCCAACGGGGAGATATTTGATGTAATCAAAAGAAGGGAAAATGTTTCATCAATTTTGAAGACAATGGATAAAGTTTACAATCTTGATTGGTTTACAAGTGCTTCCAAGAATGAATGCAATGCAGCTGTGGGCTACATCACTCTTTATATCATCACTCTTTAATCTCTTCCCATAAAAGTGGTAGAAAAGAGATACATCTACACTTTTATATGATAAAAAAAACATGTTATAAGAATGTGTTAATATTAGATAACTGTTGTTTATAGCTCGTATAGGATGAATGCTAAAAGAAGAAATACTTTTAATAGGGTGTGATGGATCATCATAAGGAAATAGTGGAATACTTCCAAAGAAAAGGAGTTTCAGTAATACTCCTTTTAAGAAGGAATTTTCTACGTAGAGTTGTATCTGTGCTTGCAAATTCCTATGACAAATATGCCAAGCCACTTAATGGAACCCACAAGTCTCATGTTCATTCCACAATAGAGGTCTCTCTCTCTTTCCCTTTATTCATTTATATTATTATATTATATGTATCTTACTATCTTTATATTATGTTTATTTTAGTTTTGACAAAAAGTAAAGGCAAAACATGTGCTAATTAATCTTATGTTGATTTCAAAAGTGAAATTAAATAATTTAATTGGTTCTATTTTACTATAATTTATTTAATTGGCAGGCTAAAGTTCTTGCCAAATACAAGCCACGTATCAATACAACATTACTAATGGAAGAGCTTAAGCAAACAGAGGAGACAGCCGCAAAAGCCATTGAATACTTTAACAACACTCGCTACATAGTTCTCTACTATGAGGATCTTCTCAAAAATCTCACGGTAACACAACTATTCTAATTTAATATTTAATTTTTTTTTTCTTTAGTTTAAAAATGATAATATTGTTAAAATAAATTGGTTTTTGATAATATTATCAATCTAAATGCATAATTAAACAATAGTACAAAATTTGGCTACCAAAAAAACTTTTATATAATTTATCTAATATATTTCAATTTCGATTATCTTTTCAATTTTCATATCCAGAAACTCAAAGATGTTCAAGAATTTCTAAAATTGCCATATACCTACAAAGCCATCAAGTTAAGATTCATACAACACCGTTATCAATGCAAATTGAAAACTGGAATGAAGTACATAAAATCCTAAAAGGGACACCATACCAGAGTTTTCTCTTCTCAGACTAATCAAATAGTACAAGAAACTGGTTGTGCCATTGACCACATGGATGATTCTACTTTTTGAAGCTTGGAGCAAGAAGATTTTTGTAAATATTTGAAAAATACATAGAAGTTAAACATACATTTTTAAAAACATTTACATTTATATAGATTTATATTTACATGAATTTAATCAATCATTTAATTAAATAAATGATTAATATTATATTAACATATACGACAAATCATAAATAAATTAACCATTAATTCAATCATTTTATTAAATTATCGTTTTAGAAGAAGCAAATTTAATTTATATTTATATAGATTTTTTTAGGGTTAATGAAAGTTAAGTTAGGATCCTTTCTATTTATATAGTTTATTTAGAGAAGATATACACAAAAAGTAGTTAATAGATTCCACCGCTGAGTGGGTCTTGCTGTTATTAAACTTTTTAATTATTTTTTAACTTATTTGTGTCTATCTATCAAGTGAAAGTTTGACTTCAAAAATCAGGTGTTTAAAATACAAATCTATTATATATATTTAAAATATATTCTGCTGCCATCTCACACTATTTCTTAGATTTTCACCTTGGCCAAAAAGTATATCTTCATATAGTTTGTTCAACTTAGTTTCTACCTTTTTCACAAATTTATTTTATACTATCTATTATATATATTTAAAACAGACCCCCGAATGCCACCTCACCTCTGAATGTCACCTCACCGTAACACCCTAAATTTGATAATAAACTATTTTATTAATTAATAGGATTTTAAATAATTAATTTGATGTTAAAATTATTTTAGAATATATGTTGATAAATTTCGTGAGTAATTTTTGTTATAAGGATGCTTTCTATGATGTGTTGGTTTGATAGATGTTATATTTATTTAATCGTTTTGACTATTTTATAAAGATGATAGTATTTTTATGGGTTGATTTTGAGAAATATTATAGTAATAATTATAGTTATTACAAAAATGTGTTTTATGGGTTAGATCCATATAGAAGAATAAAACCTAATTAAACATATTATTAAAAAAATAAATAAATATCCATATAATTGTTTCTTTAAAATAAATAGATAAATAAATAATAATGATACATTAAAATATATAGGACAAGCTAAATTGTAGAATCCGATTGATATATGTAAGGTAGGCATGGACTTAACTAATTTTTCAAATATTTAGATGAATTTGTTAGGTAGGCACGGCTCTTAACTAATTTTACAAATATTTAGATGAGTTTGTTAGGTTTTGCTAATATTTAGATGAGTTTGTTAGGTTTTGTTGCTTGTTTTCTATCCGCCGCTTTGCAAAACAAAAACATAAATAAAGAGACCTTGTGAACCCTTGTTTTCTATATGCGGCTTTCCAAAACAAAAACATAAATAAAGAGACCTTGTGAACCCTGATTTGTACTAAAATAAAACAAAACAAAGAAAAGGGAAGGGAGTTGAATGGGAAGCCGTAGAACCCAAGAGTAAACACAACAACAACCTATCGTTTTTTACACCGATGATCGATAACTGTTCCGTAAAAGCTTCTTCGTTTTCATCCAAATTTGAGTATGTTATTTCATTCATTTAACTCGTCAATTAAACATAATTTTCCAGATTTTTAACGACTCCAATTTCTCTCTAAAATACCCGACTTCTTCGTTTGTAGAATTCGTTATTTTGCACCGTTCTCCTTAACCGTAAGTCTGATTTGAGTGAAACCAACGCCAAAACGACCGTGTGAAAAATGACTATATTATCCACTGATTGGGTTTCTGATTTATGGTAATTTTTCTTGACCGAATTTCAAAATTAGTTTTTAGAATATCTTCTCATAATTTATTTTTAACGTTTAACCATAAACTGCCGAGTTAGATCGATTGAAGGACAAAGAGTCAATGAACAAAGGTTGTTTGCTCGTGGAATTGTATTTGTGTGTGAAAGCGTCAAAATAAGGTAAGGGATGAGAGAGCGTTTGAATTCATGAGTATAATATATTGTGAGATGAACGGGAAAACCGTATTTCCCAACGATTCATCCGGGGCTTGCTACGTACGGCAGTTGCCCTTTGAGAGATAAATTGATTAATTTGAAATATGAGAATTGTGAGATTAAAATATGAAATAGAAATTTTTATAAGATGTTGATTGATTTAATTTTCGATACTTGTGTGGTAGTTGATATTTGTTATTATTGTGATGTTGGATGTTGAATGAAATTATGTGTACATGTTTGCTTAGATGAAATTATGTGATGTGATAATAAAATATGGATGCATGGTTTGATATATGCTTACGTGATGATAATGATGATTTTTGATTGATGATGGTGATGTTATAAAATTGTGATGAGTTTATACGATAATCATGATTATTTATGATTAATGATATTATAAAATTGTGATGAAAATATTGAAGTACCCCATACTTGACGAGATAGTGATGATTCTTAAATATGGTGCTCTTAATGGAGTAGTCTAAGCTAACGATGGGAGAAAATAAATATTGTGAATTTGTGAAGTGAAGATTATTTTGTCATCATATAGGTAGGGCCTTACAAGCCTAATGATTATGGGGAAGTACAACTGAATGAGCCTGATCGTGGAGGGCTACAGTCGAACTATAAAGTAAGACTGATAGACCTTGGGGGTACACCTAGTGGGGAATTCCTAAGTGGATTAGTGGGTTATTCCCTAAGGCCGGGAGCTACCATGCAATACAAGAGTACCCCGACCGTCGCGTATATGTGTCTCGGGTTGAGTTGAGGGGATCTATGAGAACTTGGTCATTCATGAATTGTCCGTCCACTCTTGTAGTGGCATAGTATCAGGCCTCCTAACCAAGTACTTCAGAGTTAGAATGGTACCACATTGTGAAGTAGAGTCTAAGCTCATACATAGCATTGCATTTCCTTGTGATTGTTTTGTTGTGATTGATGTGTTTCAAAGGTAATATTAATTAGATGATTTGATGCATATTATAATGAGATGATTATTTTACTTGAGTGACTTTGATGTTATAGTATGATACTATTTAATTAGATATTTTGATATATCGTAAAGTGATTATGATACGGTTCTATTATGATTGTTTGTATGTTTTTCTTACTCATATTATACTATTAACATGATTTCAAAACTCACCTCCTTCGTTGTTTGTGTTTGACTGGTTGGGCTCTGCGTTTGCGAAATCGCAGTTATTACAAGTTAATGAGTCTTGAAGTTCAAGTATAGGAGGAACCCCGCTTTGATAGGTGATATCGGGAATAACAGTTTTAATTTGTATTTTACTTATTTAATTTGAATCAAATTTTATAGGAATATTATATAAATTATTATATATATTATTTTGGGATTTAGGGTGTCACACATCAACCAAAAAGCTGATGTGGACCTCTCATCTTTTCTCCCCTCTCAATCATACTCTCAATACCTAATCTCCTTTAATTCTACTCTATTTTTCCTCATTCTTCTACAATTTCTTTCATACCTCCAAAATCTATTTGATAACATTATTTTAAAATAAATTTATATATTATAAAATTATTTTATAATTATTTATAAATTATTTTACAATTTGAAAATAATTTATAATCTATATTATTATCAAATTATTTTATAAGTTATTTTATAGTAAATTGATAAATTATTTTATAATATTATTAGTCATTTACCAATGGTAATAATTTATATTATCAATAAATTCAATAAAAAAAATCGATTAATCACTCATAAATATCGACATAAATGCTCTTTATCTAATAATATTATTTTATAATAAATTTATAAATTATAAAATTATTTTACAATTATTTATAATATATTTATAATTTATAAATTATTTTTCAATTTGATAATAATATATAATTTATATTATTATCAAATTATTTTATAAGTTAT
>JBBPBS010000689.1:3155155-3174970 GCA_037974835.1 Cicer judaicum
TGTTCAATAATTTTTTTTTACAACAACTTCTCATGCTCACAATTAAATATCATACTAATAAAACAAATAAATTTAGACTACGCTACAATATAATTCCATATTAATATATTTTTAAAATAAAAAATATTAAGTAGTCAATCATATTTTTAAATTTTTACATCTTATTTTTGGGTTTGTATTTTACATTTTATTTCATCAAATAAATACAAGTACCATTATATGTTGAAAAATAAATTAACAATCACACTACAATGAGTCAAACAATTATCCTATATAATAAATTATCATACGAATTTTAAAAAATATTTTAAAAATTAAATTAGATGATTGTGATAAACATAATTTTTTATTATTTTAATTTTTCTAATCATATTCAATTATTACAAATCAATAAAATAATATTGTAAGATAATTATATTTACAATACATAAAATATTACTTACAAAACTTATAAAATTAATTAATATCTGCGCAGCGCGTGGGCCATAATCTAGTATATATGATGTAGCAACTTGCTTGCAAAAAATCCAGTCAATCGAAAAAATATACAGTTAGTACATATTTTTAAACATGAAAATTATAAGAAAAAAATAGTACAAGGATACTCAAAAGCCAAGAGCAACCAAATAAAACACCAATCTAATATATATTGTTATAAGGATTCACAAACCATTCATAAAGATAAAACTAAAAATAATTAATTCATTTACAAGAAAAAATTATCTAAAAATAATTCAGTTTTTCAATTTCCAATGTATTTTTTTAATTGTATTATTTTTAATAAATTTTATTATAGATCTATTATATTGGCAATGCAATAATACTTAAAAATAATAATTTAAATAGTCCTAACATATTTAGCAAGCTTATCCAAAAAAATTTAAATTTGGTTAATGCATTATTTTGAAATTAGATTTTATAACCCATGGCTTAACTCCTACACTACATTTTGTTATTTTTGGGATGAATTTCCAAAAAAACTCTAGTAGACAATAAAGAGTAAAAATAAATAAATAAATTAGATTGTATTTTTTAACTTCCACACGAGTTTGTTTTTCAAAATCCAACTTATATCTGAAATCTAAATAGTTGTGTTTGTCATTTTGAAATAAAATTGAGTTTTAAAAAAATTATAAGAGTAGAACAAAGTGTAAGGTAACAAATTCATGGAAATGGAAGAGAAAGATGGATGGATCATTTGTGTGATGAGTTTATTTTATATTGGGATGTGAAGACGAGAAGCGGAGTATCTCATGAGAATCATTGAGTTAGTCATGGGCAGAGCAGAAAGATCTGTTCTCTAAATGAGCTTAGCTCTAGGTGCATGAATATTCATTCCTCTACTGAGTGTATTTTTTCCATTACTGAGTGTATTTTTTGTATCAGTAATTATTATTAATTACTACCGTTATTCTTGGTCTCTATCAGATGGCCATCGTTGGAACCATACATAGCAGACAAATTGAAAAAGTTAGAATTTCATTTCTCACAAGTTGGCCAAAAAAGGGAGGCAAAATGAGATGTCAATTTGAGAGCAGAATCGAATCCAGAGAAGGCTCCAGAGCAGCAGGATCGGGTCCAAAGCAGCAGAGTCCTGACCAGCAGGCTCGGTTCCAGACCAGTAGGGTCAGGTCCTGACCTGCAGACTCGGGTCCAGACTAGGAGGCTTGGGTCCTGAGCAGCAGGCTCGGGTCCAGACCTGCAAGCTCGGGTCCAGACCAACACGCTCAAGTCCAGATGCAGGAGGCTCGGATCCAGACCAGGAGGCTTGGGTCCAGACCTGGAGGCTCGGGTCCAGCAGGCTCGGGTCCAGATCAGGAGGCTCGGGTCTAGACCAGCAGGCTCGGGTCCTGAGCAACAGGCTCGGGTCCATACCAGGAGGCTTAGGTCCAGACCAGGAAGCTCGGGTCCAGACCAGGAGGCTCGGGTCCAAATCTACAGGCTCTGGTCCTAAGCAGCATGCTCGGATCCAGAACAGGAGGCAAGGGTCCAGACCAGGAGGCTCGGGTCCAGATCTGCAGGCTCGGGTCCAGACCTGCAGGCTCGGGTCCAGATCAATTTTGTTTGTAGGATGATGATAACAACTATGGATGTTTAATACTAAATATATAAATTAGTTATAATTACGTTCTACAAAATATCTTACATATTCTCAAATGCATGTTTACCAACTCATATATAATAATTACCTAAATAAACTCACTTGAAAAAAATACTCTACAAACAAAATGAATAAATATGTTAAAGTTTATATATCCCGTACAACGCGCGAGTTATATTCTAGTTGGAATTAAGTGAAACTTCTAGCATGTATAACTATACTACTAAGTGTTACAAGAGTTCTTAACAAAATCACAATCTAATTGAATATATTTTTTACTATCAAATTTGAGAAAGGAAGAGTGAAGATTCATGCTTTCCCATCCCTAAATCCTAGGTTTGATTTTCTAGGCTCACCAGCACCTTCCTCAGGGCCTTACACTAAGATTGGTCACATTCTGACTTTGCAAAAAAGTAGAAAATAACAAAGAGATGTGGAAAGTGTTGTTCTTCTACTTTTCATTTCTTCAATCTGCTTCCTAAATAATATTACAAATAGGACAACCAAATCAATAAATCATTGATCTAGCCCGTTAGAAGCAGTATCACATTCATTCTTATCATTGGTTCGTTCAATAACAAAATGATCAACAATTTTGACTGTATGTACTGGATCCTGGTTCGCAATGACTGCCCTCCATTTGCTGGGAAAGCGTCTCAAATGGCTCAACATTTGTGGATTTTTTGTCTCTCCATCCCACTCAGAATCAAGCTTCCACTCCTTAGGAACCTACACATGGAAAACATTGTTTAATAAAATAGAGTAAACTTATCAAATTTTGTTTCGTGCACGCGCAGCAAATTTTAGTTTAACAAACAAACACATTAAGACAAACATCATAAAGGACAGTAATGAACATGTTCAGCTTTCTGTCACCTAATGATTCTAACCTGAACCAACTCTATACCTAATGATTCTAACCTGAACCAACTCTATATCTAACTTTACATATAATAAAACAGTACTCCAGTGAGAAATAGATTCCTACCTTATCAACTGCAAGGGTATAAACTTCAAGATCGCCATCAGAATTGATGTGAAATCGTGTGAATGATTTGTAATTAGCTATTCTGAGAGACGAGAAGGCTTCGTCAAAGTGTAAGTGAAGCCAGTTAATGCAGATATATAAGTAGCTCCCAAATACTAAGGAAACAACAGGAGTGGAGAAAACCCAAAAGTAAAGGAAGACAGAAGCATAATAGATTCCGGCACCCCCTCGGGAAAGAGACTCTAATCCATTTTTGCAAATATTGTTTCGAGAGACAGCCATGACCTGTGATAATAATCTTCATGATACTATTCATTATAAAAACAATCAGAACTGAAAAAGTTCAAATAACTTTCATACCTCGGGCACATCAAAAGCAGACATTAAATATTTGATACATGCTGGATAAAGACCAAATGTCCATTGTTCAATACGAGCTCTGAGGCCAGTTGGATCCGGAAAATGTTCACTTTCTACTGATTGATACCATTGATATAAAGTGTGATACCCTGGATCATGCAAAAAAAAAATTGTCACTATAATCCATATAGGTTACAAAGACACAGCCCTATTTACAAAGTATCAAACTCCTAACCACGTGATCACTGAAGATTAGCAGTTCTTATTCTATCTCAATGACTAACACACCTACAAGTTTACAAAGTTTGGTGGGAAGCAGTTAAGTAGCCTCGTAAGTTTGGTGCTGATAGCAATATTATTTGTAACGAAAAATGACAAGACATTCTTTTTCTGGACATTTAGAATGATACATCCGTGGCATAGCGCCCACAGCCCAGCCAGCAAAAATGTGCTATATCAATTTCAATGCTAATCTAACAAGAAGACTTAATTTCAAAACCAAATATAATTTATCAACTTGGCAGTACATACAGGTTAAAATAAAAAATTTATATCAATACAATTATACAAGTCATTCAACATAAACAAAAACATAACCTGAAGTTGCAAGCAAATCATGCCGGATGCATATTTCAATGCCTATTTCAAGAAGCAACATAAGAATCAGAGCTGCACTGAGGTGAGCGGAAACATGAAGAACTCCAATCATTGCTCGTTTCTTTCGTGATAACTTGGGGGGAACAAAAGAATATGCTGAAATAAGTAACACTAAAGCTCCCACAAATGACACACAAGAGTGTTGTAGGATATATATAAATCCATTCCACACAGTACCAAAGAAACTCCTTAATTGACCAGAAAATGTATCATCTTGGAGGATGTGATTCAGTTCACACTAGAAATTAAGCAAAATAAGACAGTGGGATATTAGTGGCAAATTATATCATCTTACAAGATAAGCATAAAGCTTATATATGCATACTAAGCCAAAAGGAATCCACTGACTACTAAATTAGCAAAGAACTGAAGGAACTCACTTGCGGAAACATTGAAAATACTAAGACAAAATATATGATGCCACCGATAAAATCAAATTGCCAGTTCTTCTTTCGAAATTTAAGGATATTTCCTAATGCAATCTGCATTAAATTCAAAAACAAAAATGTTATAACCCTATAAGTAGTAACATATAAAAACCAAATATTTGGTCCTTACAACTAAGGAACTATAACAAGAAAATGTTAAACATTCTACATACCCTGCTTGAATCTTCAAAGGAAGGATACGCAGCCTTGCATTCGTAGGAAACTCCATCAAGTTTACTAAATTTACTGAAAACATGGGTGGGATGTAAAAATGCTCCACCACAACCATTTACAAGAAGATGGTGGATATGGACAGGCCCATCCGACTTAACATGCGAATGACGCATGTAGTGATGCAAGTCACCAGCCATCCGAAGCTTACACCTTCCTTTCAAATAATCACAAATCAGGTGTGATATATTCTTCCCAGTAACATCACTCCAATACCAGTCTGTAAGCCAATTAGGTTCGTGAGTCATAATGATCACTGAGTCGTCTTCTTGAACCTAAGTTAAAAATGGGTCATGTGAGCAGGTACGCTCAATCAGTATACGGGTCAAAGTGAGACATAAAGCAAGTAAAAAGACAAAAGGCGGGACTATATTGAATTCAGAAAGTAACAGACAGCATTGAAAAACAGTTTATCAAATATCCGCTACTCAACTTCACATGTAGTGAACAGGACTGACATTCAGAAACAAGTTCGTAATCAAAATACAAAAATTATTATAGAAACTTTCACTAGCCTAATGACGAAACAGATTTCATTAACCCCTTCCCCTTTGTGTAAATTAAATCCTTGGAGTTTGCTCGGCATGCACGAAGGATAGTTCAATCACAAAACTCAGGAACAGAGAAGATGACTGTGAAAACTGTTGCTGTGATTATGATTTCCATATATTGAATGGATACAAGCTAAAGCTATTTATTCATATTCACAGTAAGTGCAACAGTCTAACTGAAAGATAACAGAACCCCCCATTTGCTGGGCTGACCCTTTTCTATTTTTTATTAAGTATTTTCATCATTATATGTTACATAAATGATGGGGACCCCCCATTTGCTGGGCTCGGTGAATCTGGAAGGCTTAGGCTGAGGGGAAAACAGCATTCTAGCTTCAGAGTCTATATCTAGTTTTATCTGTTACCGCTCTTGTTTCTGCTATGGTAATCAGAGTATTGCTCTATGCATTTCCCCATAATTCCAATTGAAAACCAGGATATTGCAATACCTCAATCATCATTTAATATTAAACCAATGGCAACAGCAAAAGAATGACTTAATAATGTATAAATTACATAAGTAAAACCACATTAGACAGTATAGACTATAAGAAGCAGACATTAAATTATATAAAAATATAAATTAAATCATATAAAATATAAATATAAAAGTGAAGAAACATACAATATTTTACCTTTTCCATTGCCAGTTCAGAAAAGAATTTGAATTGGTACACATCAATATCACCATGAAGTGCAAGGTCAAGCCCAAAAATCCACCACCGTTTAGGGAGCTGCAAAGCAAAGTAACTTTTTTTCTGAGGCATGAGCCATCCACCTAACCAACTCCTATGGCATATATACCTCATAAAAGTCTGAAGTCCATCAAACCAGTCTGTTAAGCAAACAATAAACAGATCACTACATATTGCCGTTAGGCATGAAAAATACAATTTTTAAGGTCTTTTGAAAACTGAGATCAGGTAAAACACCAAAACAAACATAGCAATTAATGAAAATAAAAGAAGTAACTAAATAGAAAAACAGGGAAAACTATGAACATTCAATAAACTCCATGAAAAGTAACAGGTTGGCAAGGCTCAGACTGAACAAAACTAACCATGGTTTCCAGGAATGACGAAACACTGAGGTCCATCATAATCTTTCAGTTTATCTCCAAAGGGCTTATTCACGGCTATCTGCTCAGCCTTATACGAAGGAGGAGGTTGGAGAGCATACTCAAAGGGAACAAAGAGACGTCTTTCATACGTAAATGCTGATGGATTGGGATACCTGAAACAGTACAAACAAGCCCTTGAATAAAACAAAGATAGCAACAGAAAACTAAGAATAAATAATAAAAAGAAAAGCAGTTAAACTTCAAATGACAATGCAAAAATCTTTTTGGTTCAGTTATAAAAGCAGTTTGGGAGTCTCCAGTTATGCTAACAAATTTCGAACAAGTACCGAAAATCCATTTTTCATAAAAACTCCACCAGTTAGTTATCCAAGTCTATGCAAAAGTGTGAAGCATGAAATCAGCAGTCCGTATTGAACCAAGCTAAGACCTAAAGTTAATATTAGCTAAGCTACAGATACTATCAAAGAGAGCATGGTAGTGGTGGTAGGTTCGAAAAATCATGATCCATATCTATATTATAAAAGCTTGACACGAAATTCAAAAGTCTGATCACTGTGTGACATTCAATATTCAATATAAATAAATATATGTTCTTGTATATACCTCATATATTACAGAAACAAAGTTAGATACACGTCACTTCTTAATTACTCCCAACATCCTAAAACTGAAGTAGATGTCAAAAATTAATCCACTCTAAACTCTAAAAAATGCAACTACCATAAAAATAATACTTTTTCCTTTAACATATGCACCATTATGGAAGCTAGAACAAGTTGCCTCTACCTCTAAGCATTGGCACCCTCCATCTTATCTACTTTCTAGTTTCTAATGGGGCTTCTATAGCCTTTTACAAAAATGTGCAAAACTAAGAATAGAGACTCGGAATTTCATTTTTCGTATGCATTAAAATTTCAGAATCAAGAACCACTGGCATTAAATGGTGTAAACTAATCATTCAAAAGAAATGTTTAATTATTAATATATAATAATTGATCCAAAAGACATTATAATAGCCACAATAAATAGCCAACATACGCAAGATCACCCCCAATAAGTAGCAAGTCACCGCGTGGCAAGGTAACCTCAGCGTCATCTTTCAGTGTACGAATGGAAGGCTTTGCAAGTAGCCGTGCAACGGCATAAGATGAGTTCCCACCGTCACCAGTATCAGCCATAAAGTCAAACCAAAAATCATCCTTCTCACTAAAATGATTATATAGAAGATCACGTTGCTTTCCATCTTCAGCCCTACTCATTGCTGCCTGCCGATGAAAATAAGACTCAATAAACTATTGTATACAAGTACATGGCATACTTGCAAAACAACAAAAGGTTAAAATAAAGCAAGCTTCTTCAAATCAGAAAATACTTCATCCTAAACTATTAAGATGGAGATTTTTTAGAATTTTGCCATGTATTACGACTTGTTAATGATTTTCATAAACTTAACTACACCTACAGGCTACAGGCAACAAATAGTTCAATTTTGGCATGTCCAGAATAAATTTAAAAACCACAAGAACAGCTTAAATATAAATTTGAAGACTAGAAATTACATGGTAAACATAGTTTACAAGCACAAAAACTTGTCATCAACATCCTCTTGTATGATTCTTATGCATTGACATCTAGATTTCAGGCTTGCTACTTTCTTATAGAAGAAAAGACCAAATACAAGATCATTTGCAACAATATAGAAAGAAAAAGAAAATTCTTTAACATTATCAGACACCACATTTGTAGTAAAGTAACAAAAGACCATTTGAAGGTATGCAACCACTTGCTGTCGCACTGATTGCTAATTAATACTACATAGAATACAATATGGTAAGCTAAGCACTTCAAGCTGTAAATTAAATGGCATGTTGACATAATATTGTGAACAATATGCACGGAAATATAAAAATGATACCTGCATCATTCGCATGTCAAAACGCCCAACAAAAACAGTCACCGATACCAGGAGATCAAAAACTGTTTTGAATAAATCAGCAGATGTTCTGCATCATTTAGCGATTGTAACCACACAATCAAGATTACCTCCAACACCGCCCTTGAAACAAAACAAAAAGATAATATGGAAAAAATTATTTGATATACATACCCTGAGTACCAAGGAACCATGTCCAAAAAGTCGGGCTTCATCTGCTTCTTCTTCACCTTCTCATATTCCTTAACAGATAGCGGGTGAGTGAGAGCCCACCTGTTGATTTTTAAGACATGAAAACAAAGATAATAAAAAAAAAAGGAAAATAAATATTGATATAATGTGATGTACAAATGTGATATCACACATACAAAAACCAACTATAAAGAACTACTTACCCAGTTGATCTTTCAACCACATAATTTGCAATGTAAAGTCCAATAAATGTAGCCCAAAGAGAGTAGATGGGGGAAATCTCATCTGACGAACCATGACATGAACCATTGCAGGCTATCTAAAACATAAAAATAACTCTTGCATCACAACATGTAAAGGACCACCACAAATATAGATATAAGGTTTAATACAAAAGATTGTATAAATAGTGATTATATTAAGTACCTCTCCATAAATAACCCACTTTGACAAAAGAGGATAATCACTTGCAGATCCAACTGGAGCAAACCAAGATGAGCAAACCTGGTCCTTCAACTCATTCATCCGAAGAAATTTCGCAAGCCATGTGTTTCTCTCTTCTTTCTTCCAAAAAGAAAACCAGCTTGAATTTTTTCGATCAAGTGGTCTTTCTCTTAACATGGCACGGTTTCCACAATGACTATAAAATACACAGCATGCCACACTAAGTACCTATCGTTTATTTAAAAAAAAGGCATTAGGGTGATATTGAGTCTTCTAAGGAACAAAAAATCATCTTCAAACTTACAGCACAGTTTTGAAGAATGGTCAAGATCTCTGGTCTCTTTCCAGCCACACGTGAAACCAGCCCAATATACCAGAGGCCATAAAAAATGATGTGGAAAACAAGAAGAAAAACAATGGATGAGATATATATTGTCAAAAACAAAGATAGATTCATTCTCATGTCCACCCCCATAGACTGAAAACTAGGAAGATGGTACACTGCTGCCACTAAAATCCAGGCTATGTACCTGCAAAGTGGACTCAGATCATTTATAATCCTCTAAAATCTTTTTCATAAATATAAATGGTAACACATATACATACACAGAGATGCATTTGTTGAATAAACTTACCATCGACTGAAATTTGAATAACTCGGCTTGATTGTCTTGCCTACAAATGGTGAGGAAAAGAAATAAAAGAACCCAAACAAGCAGCCATACATAGACCACCACTTAACATTGTTGTCTAATTTCTCTACAAGAGTATGTATATTGTCAGATGAGATGAAAAAAAGGCAACCAACAGCAACAGCAATTACGGCATGGCGGGAATGCTCGTGAGGGTAAGGATAAGTGTGGGTCAGAATAGTTCTAACCCTTTCCATTTTGAGGTTATCAAGAAGACCCGCATGATGCTTATCAGAGCCCATGTCTAATCTTTTTAAAAATGTCCAATACAATGAACCAAAATTCTAGCAATGAAGCCTACTTTAATAGTTCGAGAAAATCATAAAGAACGGCCCCAGAAGAATCCTGTAGAAATTGAAAGGAAATAACAACAGTTTCAGTATTAGTCGCAACATGGTCTCGGAACAATAATCCTACAACATAATAAGCTAACAATAATCCCAAGTAGAAATTTGATGTTTAATTAAGTATATATATGGCATTAAAAGTTAATGTAAAGAAGAAAAACAAAAATTATAACCGTATTTTCTCTAGAATGAAATATAAGCAAAATTAACTCATATTTTTTGAAATGAAATATAAGCAAAAATCAATAATTTCTCTCCTATTTAATATAAAATCCCTAAACGTAGTTTAAATGTGATCAACAATATTTCTTAATATGCGTAATTTGTTTATTTTTACTTATAATTCATTCCTGAGAGAGTAACTAATCAAGGCTATCTAAGTATATCCTTTCTCAATTCAACAGAAATTCAATTCCTATTCCTATTCTATATAATCACATTCTCCTCCAACATTGTGACGTATTCTTTGCCATTGATTGAATTTCCTGTTAATTGAATTCCACAAAACTACCATATCTAGACATTTTTACCATCAATATCATAGCTCTCATCTCACATGTTTAAGAGTATAGCTTATAAAAAAAGATTTCAACCTAACCTCACAGTGCAACACAAAAGGGGGAAATGATCAACGTGAAAAAGAAAAAAGTTCGGTTAAAAAGATTATTATTATTACTAAGTAAATAGAACAACAAATTTTGGCCCTATAACAATAAAGAACTTAAAGAATAATAATTATTACATAGTAAAATGAATGAAATTGGGAAATAGAACAAAGCCCTAATTCGTCTCATATTATAATTATTTTTTCCCCTACAATGTTATATTGGCAAAGGAAACAACAAGAAAATAATTAATTCGGAAAGAAAATATTCTTCAAACTGAAAAAGACGCGCTTATATTGAGAAAAAGCAATAACGACGTGTAATAAAAAAATCAAGCACGAAAGAAACGAACACGTTTGAAACGAAATAGCAGTTACAGAAAGAAGGCAATCATAAGAGAGATAATAATAATTTAATTGAATATAAATTTAAATAAAAAGAATACGAAATAAAATAGAATAAGAAAGAGAGAAACCTTGTGTTGTATCGAAAGAAAAGAGAAATGGAAAGGAAAAGATGGAGCGATATAAGGAAAAGAGAAGAGAAGAGAAAAGTTATTGTTAACTCGTCTTCTTCCTCTTCTTCTTCTCAGAGGAACTTTGTATTGATATTGGAATCTGAGAATGTTTGGAACATAACAATAGCATATTCTTTTTTCTTTCTCTCTTTATTTTTAAATTAACCCGTTAACTTCTTCGTTCACCCAAACCCCAACACTCAACCAATCCAATTTCTTTTCTTTTTTAATATTATTTTTTTGACTCAAATTCATTCTTAATAATTCATCTACTCCTTTTTTTTGGGAAAAAATAAATTATGAGAGTCACCACCTGATTGAGAAAATTACAAAAGTTTGGTATTTATTTATAGTATATAATATTTTAATTACTTTATTATTTCTGAAATTTGGTTATAATTATGTTAAGAAAATTCCAAATAAATATAAGTTAAATTAGAGTATTTTTGTCTAAAATAAATTAAAATGTACAAACATAGCACATGTCTCGGCTTCTTTTGTAACAAAAAAATATATACAAATATAAAATCGGTTTCTTTCATAAAGTAATACATAATAGTATATATTATAATTGACTTTAAATTTGTATAAAATAATAAGTATTTATTAACGTTATTCATTTTATTTTTATTCTCTTAAAATGAGTTACTTTAAAACACAAATCCACAGACATAAGCTCCTCCGACCAATCCATTAGCAAATTTACGCAATGGACATGCACGTGTTTCTCCTTTAAGTCAATTAATGTATTTTCCAAAACGATAAGCACAAGGATTATTTTGCTTCTCAAATAACATTTTCAAAATATAATTTGGTTTCGGCGGCTTTGTTTCGCGTTTTTCCTTTCCTTCCAACTTGCGCAACTTCCATGACGGTTGGGATTTATATCTTTGGGCTTTAGGTCCAATTACAAGCCCGGACTATCAACACCAAGGCCCACCGAATTTTTAGGTAAACAAAACAGCAACAAGATACTATACCATCCATCTATATATATACACGCATCATCTATGTGTCATGTCTTTGTCCATGCAAAATTTTCAAAGTGTTCAACCTTCAAACTTAACTTTCTTTTTACCATTATTTATCTAATTTTTATCACCTTTTCAATTGATCCGCAGTTAACTTCTATAACGTAGAGTGTATTTGTGTAATGGATTATAAAGATATTCATGGAGTCCAAAGCTGAAAATAAAATCACCGTGTTTGTTACAATAGAACCAAATAATTGTTCCCAGGAAAGAAATTTTCCCACGTTGCCCACCTTTTTAATCCCCATAAAAAGTAAAAATTTACCCTGTATTTGTATATGTAACCCACAAAATTTTTTAGATGACAAATATATTTTTAATTTTTTCAACTATTTTACCAATTCAACTATTTTACCAAATTAAATTCATGTTTTTTAACATTCGAAGATTTCCCAAAACAAAAATTGTGGAAATCATCAGAAAATATTTTTGAAAATTTCCGATAGATAAAAGTTTATAGATTTTTTTTAAAAAAAATTCTATTATAGAAAGATTCTACTTATACAGAAAAATAAAAAAAAAAATGTTTATTGAAACTTAAAAAGAAATTTGATACAAAAATTTAAAAATATATACTATCAAAAGACTTTTAAAAAAAGTTTTCGATACAGAAGAATAAAAAAGTATTTACGGAGAACCTTATGGTTTGTTGCATTCATTTCCTTGCTACAACCACATTGTCCTTAGGGCTTCTTCCTTGCTGCAAGCTTATCCCCATTTTAATTTTAATCTTTTTTATTTTTATAAGATTATATTTTTACCATTTATATACTCAATAAAAAATATCAGCCACTTATTTTTTTAATTATCTGAAATTTTTTATTTTACTGTAAAACAATAAAAAATTCAAAACTTAATTTTACTTTACTTCATAAACACAAAGTTTCACCACTTTTAGATATAGATTGAGATAGAAAACTCAGCAGAAATGAGACTCCTTTTTGAAAGAAAATATGATATTAACTCTTTTAAACAAACACTAAAAGAATAAAAAAGAGGAAAAATAAAAACAGAGTTAAGATATCTATATATTTTTTCTCTTTCTCTCTTTGTATTCTAATAACTTTATTGTTATATATACAAATGTAATATTTTGATTTATAAAAATATAAATAAGATGAGTTATGAATGAGAAAGTAAAAAATATAAGACTAAAAATTCAAATATTTGACGACGTTGTCGCCGGAAAACCGATCACCATTACACCACCATTGTCTTCTTCTTCATCGCGATACACAAATTCGCGTCTTTCACGTTTGTTTCATTCTCCATCTCTTTAATATTACACTTCATTTTGATGTTTGTTCGTTGAAGTTTTTTATTTCATATTTGTCGGTTCCTTGATAAAATTTCGGCTTCATTGCAGTTTTGATCTCTCTAATTTAGCTAAATCGCGAAAGTTGTCCTCCCATTTTGTTTCTCCTCAATTTTGGTCCTTCAAACAAAATTTTGGTCCTAAATTTGATGAAATTTCATTTTTTTAAGTCGTACTACACCATTTATGATCATAGATTTTAGGTACAATTATTGAAAATAAGATCTTGAGGCATCATGTGACTTGAATAAATGCAAAATTAATGAAATTTCATCAAGTTTTGGACAAAAAATTATGTTTAAGGGATCAAAACTGGAGAGAAACAAAATGGAGGGACTATTATCACGATTCACTTAAAATAAGGGGACAAAAACTGCAATTAGACCTAAATTTTCTGATCTCATGCTTAGGAGTAGGGGTGGGAATAGGCCAGACCAGGCTTTGAAAGGCCTGAGTCTGGCCTACGATTTATTTTTTCGGCCTAAGTCTGGCCTTTTTAATAGTTTGGTCTGGCTTGGAAGCCTTTTTAAACGAATCCATTATTACTTCTTAAACAAATAAGGAACAACTACTAAGTGATTGACTAATTGAACAGTTACCGAATATAAAACGACTACCAAATATAGAACTGATATTGAATATGGAACGTATACTGAATATGGAATGATTAGTAAGTGATTGCCTAATTGATAGAATTTAAAATATAAAATAATATTATTAATATAATAATAAAAAATAATATTAATAAATAATAAATATATATATATATATATATATGTATAGGCCAGCCTGTTAGGCCTAACAGGCTTTTTTATAAGCCTGAGTCTGACCTATTTAAATAAATAGGCTTTAAAAACAGTATGAGTTTAACCTTTTTATTAAATAGGTCAGGTCAGACCATAAGTAGGTCAGACCATAGGCCCCTACGAACGGCCTAGCCTATTCCCATCCCTAATTAGGAGTGATAATTTTTTTTTAAAAGTTCAGTGATTATTGTTAAAGTGGTGTATTGAACCTTGAGATAGGTCAATATCACATTTGACAGCAAAGGATGGGTTTCAGTTTTTTTTTCTACGCAAGGGAGACAATCTGTACAACTTACATTTTCATTTTAATAAATCATAAGTTTAAAAAAAAGTTATTTGGCAAAAGTAAAATCAAAAAAGATATTGGTTTAAGTTATGTGTTGATATAATTGATTATATTTATTATATCATGATAGTTTTAAAACTCGTTTTTATTTATTTGTAATAAATTAATAATTATAAAAAAATTATTTTTAATTGATTAACTAAATGTGACATTTTTTGAATCTTTTAGTACACACGTTGTGATAACTTGATAGTTCTAAAATCAACCTTTAAAATTTGATTAAATTATATGAGATATCTTTTAATCTTTGAGTTGTTAAGACACAAGTGGTACCATTTGACAGTTTTAAAATTCAATTTTGAAACTGAGTAAAATGATTAAATTAGACGTGACATCTTTTTATTCATTGAGTTTTTGAGAAATGAGTTATAAAACTTCTTGAGAGTTCTAAAATTCGTGTTCTAAAATAATTATTAAAATCAAACAAACTCATTTTTTTATCAAAACAATTTTTTTATCAACAACAAAATAAATTTTCTTTACAAACAATCAACACATCTAAATTTTCTATCTAATAACTACGTAATTTAATTTTTCTATCGCATCAGAAGATACATAGGAGCAAGATGACACTATTGTCAAGCATAATAAATGTTTTTCTCTTTATACTTTAAATACACTGTTATCACTAAATTATTTCTAAAAAAAAAATAGATTTGCATTTTAAAAAAAAAATTAAATTTATATAAGTTAATATTAATTATAGTTAACCTTATTTTAACGGATGTCTTAGGGTGCTAATACATTCCCTACGCATAATTGATAGAGATGGGAATAGGCTAGGCCGTCCTTCAGGGGACTATGGTCTGGTCTGACCTATTTAATAAAAAGGCTAGACTCAAATTGTTTTTAAAGCCTATTTATTTAAATATGTCAAATTCAGTCTTATAAAAAAGTCTATTAGACCTGACAGACCATCCTATATATATTTTATTATTTATTAATATTATTTTTTTTATTATTATATTAATAATATTATTTCCTATTTTAAATTCTATCAATTAGTTAATCACTCAGTCATCATTCCATATTCAATAGTCATTCCATAATCGATAGCGATTCTATATTTGGTAGTCGTTTTATATTCGGTAACCATTCAATTAGTCAATCACTTAGTAGTTGTTCCATATTTGTTTAAGAATTAATAATGGGTGCGTTTGTTTTAGAAAAAAAATATATTATTTGAAACCAAAAATTAGTTTTTGAGGCTTAAATGATGTTTGTTTCAAAATTTTAAAAAACTATTTTGTTAGAAAAATTATTTTTTATTTAATATATACATATTTGTACATTGAAATTGGTATGTGGAGAGTATCATGTGGTATGAGTAGAGCATTTAAATATTTTAATGTAAATAAGGCTTTTAAAAAGGCTGACTTTTAAAAAGGTCAAGACCAGACTGAAAAAAAAAAGTCTAGGTCATAGGCCAAACTTAGGCCTAAAAAATAAATCGTAGGTCACACTCAAACCTTTCAAAGTCTGGTTTGACTTGCCTATTCCACCCCTAATAATTGACTCCCGAACTCAAAATTTGGTTTCATAGACCATTTTTATTTTTAAGAGTTTTCTAATATTTTTCTTATTTTAAATAAATTTTGGTGGCGGCTCGATTGAATTCGAGAAACACTCAAAATTTTAGACCGCGATAATATCAAATGATTTTATATTTGTGTAAAATTTTACATACATGATCTAAAATGATATAAACTCTCAATTTATCAAAAACAAATTAAAAAAGTAAAGTTAAAAGAAATAGAGAGAAATTGAAAAGATCTAAACTTCATTCGACTACTTAACCATCAGCTAAATTGAATTCAACTGATAATCGTTCTCAACTAACATCTTAAATTATTTATGGATGTTAACCGTCCTAAAATAAATGACATTCTAATTGAATATAATATTAATTACTTTTTTCTAATTATCCTATTTAACTAATAATATAGGCATCATTTTCAATTTATTATCTCTTTGCTTTGTATTAATAGTAATATTAAATATACACACCTTCAAACCCTACCACAAATGGTGCTGTTTTGATGGGACCCCACCTCCATTCTCCATTCAGTGGTCATGAACCTCCCTGGCTTGAGGAGCCAACCCCATGTATCAAAGAAACCTCTCACGTTTCCTTTAATTTAATGGAGAGACAAATAAATGACTCTTGATGAAGCAAATTGGGATATAATCATATGCATTTGACTAATAATATTGGTTCTCAAAGGAAATTGTTTGAGAGTGAGGCAAAGGGTCCACATGAAATCCTAGTGGGGTTCAGAAGCGTGTATACCTTTCTTTTGCTGGCAATTTGGTTTCAAGTTTTTAGTGCGCATTTGGTCAACATCCCTTCACACTTTTAGTATACCTTATGCTCTGCCTATTTATTTAACAAACTCATAGCTCAAAGATATTTTTTATCAACCGAAAATAGTTATATTTTATTTTAATTAAGGGTGTCATGAAATAGTTTTTGATCACATTTTATTGAGTGAATATATATGACATTAATGGTTACTTTCCAAAAACTTCATTTATGAGATTAGTGCTCTGGAATCTAGCTAGGTCGATCCACTAACTAGGAAACTAAAAGTGTTCACAAGTTAAATAGTGATTAGCACCAGAAACGTCTAATCAAAGACGGAATTAGAACTAACGAGGGAAATGTGTTACTGTGTATGTATGGAGTTGTATATCAATTATTATTATTTTTTTCCAATTGCAATATGCATGTATATAGAAAGAGGTGCAAGTCGTGTAGAATAATCAAAACGATCACTAAGATACCCTCGCAATATACTTGTACCAAAAGATACTTACTTCCACAACCAAAATGGAAATTAAGTGCTTCGGTCTATTATTATTAACCCATTCTTTTAATGTCACTGCCACAAATAATTTTAAATTAGATTACTAAAGGGGGGTTTTGGTTTATCACAAAAAACACATTAGTCTCCACAAAATACAATAGTACTAATTTGATTCTTTCAAATTCAACAAATTTATTGATTTAAAAAATTTGGAGACCAACATATCTCAATTTATTTTTGTTAAAGATTAAAAGATGTCAATTTTTTCAGAAACTGATATGTTCCACTTATTTTTTGTGAAAGATTAAAATATTAATTTACTCTAAATTATATAATTAAACTTTGTAAACTTATTTATTTATTTTTTATTTCATTCAATATATTTATTAAATTTGTTCTCTAAAAATTTATTTAATATATACATATGTCAAATTTGACATTTTAGGTGTAGAATTTGACTTGTGTGATCAAATTATATATATGCATGCATGTTTTTGTATGTAAAGAAAAATAAATTTAGAGTCACGAAATTTTTTGAACCGTTAATTGTTTTTTTATGTCATGTGTCGATGGCATATGAAGGAGAATAGAGATCTCTATTTTATTGTGAAATAGAGAAGATATGAATCCATTTAAGTAAGTAGAAAAACTATAAAAAAATTATTGCCTACTGATCTACAAATTAATATTTGTTGACTAAATAGTATGATTAATATAACTCACTCTGCCCTCTACAATAAATATCTCCCAATAGAAAAATCAAATTAATCAAAGAAAAATGGAAGATGGGGTTCCCCTGAGTCATGGAAGATCGACCTTTGCAAAAGAGAATCTTGAGGGGACATAATCATGTCAAATCAAAGATTACACTCACCACATTCTCATTAAACATTAGACTAGTGATAGTTGTGTACCAAAAAAAAGAAAAACACTAGTGATAGTTGTTGAACTTTTGATCTCTTCTCTCTATGCCTATATATACCCACTGCGCACACATAATTTTACAAACACCCCTCTTTGTTCATATTCTCACCCCCCAACCACATTACACATTACACATTCAAATCTCAAATTCTCACTCTCAAAATTACACAATGGCCAATTCCAAGTTTGTGATCACTATAACTAATTCTATTCTTCTAGCCATAATCTTTTTTAATTTATGTTCCTCAACTCTTGGCAGGCCCATGATGAAAACAGAGAACAAATTGAAGCACACGACAACAACATACGAAAACATCAAAGAAATGGTTACAGTTGAAGGAAACATAGTACTTTGGCGCCGTAACATCTTAGAAAATGAATCAACAACAAAACTAGATTCTCACAATCCACATGTTGATGACGTGGATGAAAAATTGATTGATGATTTCCGACCAACAGATCCAGGTCATAGTCCTGGTGCTGGTCATTCCACTCCAACCCCTATGGAAACCATCGTAGCTCCTAAGCCTTAATTAATTAATTAATTAAGTGTACATTAATTTATATTATCATGCACAATATGGTTATATTATAGTATTAGTATTTCTTGCCAAAAAACAATACTTTCATTATTACTAGGAACGAAGTATATATAGTGATGTCCATACTCTATTTGTGTTTCTTCCAAGCCTTTTGTGCATTATAATTTGTAATTATATCCCTATTGCTGTAGCTGGCTATGGATATTAAAAAAGCAGCCATTGCTGCTTGCTTTCCTCACCTTGTTTATATAATCCATCTACTAGATTGATGTAAATTTATGGTTGTATAGTAATAGTTATTTTTATTAAGCCATGATGATGTTGGTATATATATATGGCATCCATTGTACTTTAATTTATTTTTAATGCCTCATGTTGTTTTATCTTTTTTTACTCATGTTTTATATCCTTCGTCGATTTGATTTTTCTGTACTTTATATTTTGTCTACCTCTGTTATTTCCCTCGTCGTATAACTCATAAATCTATTTTATAAAAAGAGATAAATTTATTTAGTAAGCATAAGTTAGATTCGATAAATAAAATAGCCTAATAATAAATTACAAACGAATCCTTCAACTTTAAATTCTATAAAATTATATCCTATTATTAAGTACACAATCATTAAAGAAATTATTTGACTTTTTCTATCCTAATTTTTATTTATTTATTTTATCTCAATATTTTAGATAAGTAATAATAGTCTTGTTGTTAAGTCAATTGTGTATATATTTATAAAATTTAAATAATTTTTTGAATATATATTTAAAATATTATGTGCATTTCCCTTAAAAAATGTAATTTTTTTTAACGATGTGTAAATTAAATACAGATTTTAAGCGTTACAAACTCAATATATAAATCTAGATCTATAAAATTAAGATAAAATAAAAATTGTAAATCTATAAATCAAATCTTA
>JBBPBS010000689.1:3175990-3187773 GCA_037974835.1 Cicer judaicum
TTTTCATATGATACAAAATTAAGATATATTTTTGTCAAAATAAAATAATACATGTTAAAAGCTAATTATCATTTAATACAGTCAACAAAAGAAGGAAATAAACTTTTAAATTATTATAAAATTTTAATTATTTAATTAAAAATCAATTTTTAATTTCAGATATAAAATTTTATATTAAAATTTAGGGCGATTTCATTTGTGACAATTTATATTAACTCAAAATAAAAATAAATTAAATTTACAAAAAATGCATGATTATAACGATCATTATTATTAAAAACAACATTTTAAAGTATAATCAAGTCATTAATTGATTCAGGAAAAAAGTGATGTCTATAATAAAATCAAATTGTTAAAGATGGTTTGATTAAGTATTAAACTACAATAATACTTTGAGTAAAAAACTATGATAGTATTTGTGGTCAGTTATAACTTGTGGGTTAGTCTACACAAAAAGGATTGAAACATGTGTGATGGTTTCATATATTTGAGAGAGTATTGATTAATTCAGTGTATATCGTACTAATGTAAAAAATTCACAAATTATTATTTTATTTTATCACATAAATACTTATATAATTTTATTCAAAGAACTATTATATTTATATTCATGATCATTTATTACTCGCAGATTAGTCACAAAAAAGAATTTGTTGTAACACATGAATGCATATTTCATATCATGACATTAAAATACTAAGAAAAATAATAAAACATATTTTAAGTCAACAACTAAATTTTTTGTTTCTTTTAAAAAAACAAAATATTTGATATTTTTTTAAAAGTATTTTACTTAAGAGTAATAAAAAAAAAAAAGCCCCCTAAGAGAGCGAGGGTAACGAATGAAGGGTGGCGGCGGATCCAGGTACTGAAACTGAGACATAAAACACATAACAGTGTCGTACAAATTCCATATCCCTCGTAGTTAAAATCTAACGGTTGATATCAAACCCAAATCATTTAATCCAACGGTTATGACGAGGACCGCGTTTACGAAGCCAACCCATGAATCCTTCATCCTCTTATACCCTTATTGCCGCGCCCTCTTCTCTTTCTCTCTCATTCTCCAGATTCACTCTTTCTCTCTCTAGAAACCGTTCTTTCCTCATTCACTCTTCACCGTTCTAATCAACACTATATTCATTTTTACTGATATATAGAGAGAGACACACACATAGAGGAGGATACTGCTCACCGTTAATTCATTAAGATGCAACAATCCAACGGTTCTGATTCATCCACGCCCAAGCAACAATCGGAGCCAAACAAACAACGACAACCGACTCCGCCGCAACAGCCTCACACGGTTGCGGTGCCTCAACCGTGGGTTCCGATGCAGTATCCGACGGCGATGGTAATGCCGCACCACATGATGCCACCTCAGCATTACGCGCCGCCGCCTTATGTGCCTTATCCCCATCACCACCAGTATCAACAACCGCTTCACGTGCCGCATCATCATCAGCACCATCACCAGCAGCATGGATCCAACGGAGAGAATAAGACTCTGTGGATTGGAGATTTGCATAACTGGATGGATGAGAACTATCTCCATCGCTGTTTCGCTTCCACCGGCGAGGTCTAATTTTATATCTTTCGTTAATTTTGGAACGTTTGATTATAGTTTTTTTTTGGTTAAGTTTGTTATTGTTTTGGTTTGTGTATGTGTGTTACATTGTGTTAAATGTTTGCATGCTTTATTTTGTCATGGTGTAGATTAGTTTCTATGAGTTACAATTGAATTAATTTTTTTTTTATTGTTTTCATGATTGTTCGTTGAAAATAAATTCTTATTAACTTTTGTGTTATGAAAAACTGAACGAGAGAGTTTTTAAAAAAATTGAGATTTAAAAATTAATTTTAACTTTTTTTGCAATTTTTTTAACTTATGCTAAAAACTGTTATTCAACTTAAACTTATTGTCATTATAATTTTTTTTAATGTTTTCTTTTAAAGTGATTCATTTTGGTTTACGTTAAGTGTGGCAAACAGGTTTTAAATGATGGTGTCCTATAACAAATGTGGTTATGAAGATAAAGTTTTTGATATATGTAATGATTCTGCGCGGCTGTGATTTAAAACCTTTGTGACACTTTTGAAACTGAAAAATTATACCACTCCAAACCTTTGAGGATTGATGTACATTGCGATTTAAGACCTTGGCGGCACTTCATTGATGAAAAATTATACAATTCTCAACTTTTGAAATTGATATAAATTCTTTTCTATTAGTACATATATAATATTTATTGTTCAATCTATAGCAATTTTTTTTTTTACAGACAACTATAGAAAATAGTGAAGATTTATTGAGTAATTTTATGTGAAAATAATTGTTCCTAAATCTCAATCTATCACCAACTCATAACATGTTTTTAGTAGCTTTTATGAAAATAGTTCCTTCCTAGGAATGAAATCTCGAAGGACCGGAGTTAAAGGAGCAAATAAATTCATAAATCTTTTGTGAATTGAAAATTGAAGAATGGAAAGTGAAATATGCATGTCACCTTTAACCTATCCCATTAATGTCATGTTTGCTTGTTTGGAAATCCATTGGAGAGACATCAAATACATGCATTAAATTGTGATAAATTCATGAAGCTGAAAACAAATTTAACTTTTCAAGCCTCAATGAATGTGTTTTATGTTTTTTTTTACCATAATCTTGTGTTTCAAATGTTTTATGCAGATATAAGATGTTATACTAGAATGAAGTATGCTATGCTCTGTATCTTGAGTTGTGATAACTGACACCATTTGATGTAGGTTAAAAGAAAATTAATAGGAACTTTGGGGATTATTTTTTTATGTGTACATGTCTGAGTTCTCTTTAAAGAGATCAGATTGTTTCAGAGTAGCTTCTCATATTGTTTAAGATATAGAATCTTATTGAACTTTTGACTGTTACTTATTAATTTTTTTTGCTGTTGTAGATTTCCTCCATCAAGGTTATTCGCAATAAGCATAATGGAATTTCAGAGGGTTATGGATTTGTGGAATTCTTTTCGCATTCCACAGCTGATAAAGTTTTACAGAATTATGCTGGAATTTTGATGCCCAATGCTGATCAACATTTCCGTCTGAACTGGGCTACATTTAGCACAGGAGACAAAGGTTCAGATAATGTTACTGATCTTTCAATTTTTGTAGGAGATTTAGCTCCTGATGTTACAGACAGTTTGCTGCATGAAACTTTTGCTACTACATATCCTTCTGTGAAAGCTGCAAAAGTTGTTTATGATGCCAACACTGGCCGTTCAAAGGGCTATGGATTTGTCAGGTTTGGAGATGAAAACGAGAGATCTCAGGCTATGACTCAAATGAATGGTGTTTACTGTTCTAGCAGGCCCATGCGTATTGGTGCTGCTACTCCAAGGAAATCAACTGGCCATCAACAAGGTATGCCAAACACATGACTTACTTATGTTCTGATATATGAATTTTTATTCGTTTCCTTTGGGTAAGTAAAAGAAAAGTGATTATGCATTCCATCTATTAAAGATGCTTCTAACCACCTATTTTACTTTATATTAATATGTTCTGCTGCAGGTAGTTACAGAAGAACTAAGATCTGAACTGCATTTCATGCTTGTATAAGCAGTAATTGTAGTCTTATGGTTGAGCTTTTGATTTCATTTTAAAAGGGATATTGTCATGTCTTTCTAAATGGATAGATTTTTTGAAATGACAATTATCTTGTCTTTTTCACAGAACAAATATATTATATCTTTTACTAAATGCAAATGAACATTGAATATGTTTGCTAGTTTCATTGAATAGGAGTAAGGATACTTGAAAACCATCTAGTTTATAAATTGCTTCTGATTGTGTAATGCATGCTCAAATGTCATTTTGGTCCGTTGGTGTGTGGTTTGATGTTTTTGATACTTGATTAGGTAAGTAGCTATATCATGGAAATTCGTGAATTCATTTAATCATTTATTGCCCAACCTGTTTTGGGTTTAGATCCCTTCAATTTGTTTTTTGACAAAACATGTCTCCGTTTTTGTATTTGTTTTTTCATTGCATGTCACTGAAAGAATTTGAAATATTTATTCCAGCTGTGTTGATTTTGTCAAAGGTTATCAAGTTCAGATTCAAATTGTGAATCAGAACATCTATTTCCATCATGAATTGAATCTTATTATGAATCATATAATATACACGATAAATTTTTCTCTGTCTATTTCCTTATTTAGGAGGCCAGTCAAATGGCACATCAAGCCAATCTGAAGCTGATAATACTAACACAACTGTGAGTTTCTCTGATCTTTTATTATTTGGTTTTGCATTTTAGCAACTTATCATTTATTACTAATTTCCCATAGCTAATTAATGATTCATTATAGATATTTGTTGGAGGACTCGACCCTAATGTTACTGATGAAGATCTTAGGCAGGCATTCTCCCAGTATGGTGAGATAGCCTCTGTAAAGATACCTGTTGGAAAGGGCTGTGGTTTTGTCCAATTTGCCAACAGGTAAAAATTCTGGACTATCTCAAATCTTTTCATAGATATGGTTTTTAATCTATTCATTAATGTAATCATCACAATAATATTTCAACTACCTTTTCAGAAATAATGCTGAAGAGGCGTTACAGAAGCTGAATGGGACAATGATTGGCAAGCAAACAGTTCGTCTCTCTTGGGGCCGCAATCCAGCAAATAAACAGGCACTCTCTCTCTCTCTCTCCCTCCCTCTATCTCTCTCTCTTAAACACACACATACAGAGTCCCATATTCTCATTGTCATCATATCAGGTCTGTTAATATATTGAATCAAGTGTTGTAAGCAGTTTCTAGTTGGCCCCCAGCTGCTCAGATAAACTAAGTCTATGTTTGCTCTCATCATGAAGAAAAATCATACAAACCTTTGGTGGATTTTCTTTAAATAAATGAATAAAATCTTAGTTTTTTTCATCTTATCTCCTCAATATTTTTTTGAAATGGTAAAGTACTAGATTGTTTGCACTCTGTCTGTCATGAAATTGAATATGTGCTGATTTCATCTCAATGATGATGATTGCAGTTTAGATTTGACTTCGGAAGCTGGGCTGGTCCATATTTCCCATCCCCTATTTATGATGGTTATGGATATGCAATGCCTTCTCCTCATCATGACCCAAACATGTATCCTTTAGCTTATGGGGGTTACCCCTTTTATGGTGGCCACCAACAACAAGTAAGCTGATTGAAACGCATTGCAGGACTAGCACTCACAGCAAGCTACATCAGGATCAATCTTCAACCAGCAAGTTATCTGATCACATATGTATAACTTGTTTTATCTATTGAGTTCTTAAGAATCCCTCCTAATTGTGGAGTGGAGTTGAATTTTGACAACCCGAGGTAGAACTGTAGGGATTCAATTAATCGTTATTTTAGACTTGTAGGAGTAATGATTTTTTGAGGATTTTGGAACTTAATTATCGGAATAATTTTCTTAAGAATGACAGCGTGTGAGTGTGCTTGCTTGAATTGTTTTGCATTTGTTAGCTTTTTAATGATTTCATGTGCTTATATGCTACTCATAAGCGATTGTAGAATTCAACTTCATCCTATTCAGGTTTTTTCCAGGAGAAATAGATAAAAATGTTTTTAGAGAGAGATACTCTCTCTTCTCTCAAGAAATTATCCCCCAATGTTAGGGTTTAGTGGTGGCCTCTTTCCACTTTGGCGGTCTCCCCCTCTTTTAGGAACACAACCTCTTTTCCTTTGGGAGTTTCCTTCTTTGTTTGTCTTTCTCCCTTTCACAAAAAGTTTCTACTTTTAACTAAAAACTTTATCCTTTTTTCTTCACACCACATTCAAAGATCTCAATTCCATCAAATCTTTGAAAATATGAAAAGAGATTAGGCTTTACTAGAGAATTTTGCAAATGAGTTGCAAAGTCTCGACGGTTCCTCCTCCATCTTCAAACACAAAGAGGCTTCACTCATGCTAGCTACAAAATTAAAGTCAACATGTCTCGCTCCGGACCCAACCCCCATCTCCACGAATGCTCCTCCAACGTCAACGCTGACATAACTCGCCTCCTCCTAAGTCACCGTGGTGGTTCTATTTTATTACCTTTTGTTAATGTTGTCTGGTATCAAATTTAGTAGTTGTGTTATTTTGTTGTGATTTAAATATGCAGTCACATTGTTTGATGAAAATCCTTAAAAGAGTTGAGCTTTTTGTAACAATTTTCTGTGTAGTGGCGGCCACCCCCATTTTCAACCCAATTTTCACCGATCATATGATTTTGGATCACATGGTGTATTTTGACATTCATGAGATCATTTGTAGTTGAAATGTGTTTGCAGAAATTAAAGAAAAGATCCTTGAGGGGATAGAGATAAAGACAATAAAGTCTCAATATAGAGTTGTTGTCGTGTTAGTTTTTGATGAGTGTGATAAACTTTGTTTAGTTGATAAGTAGGTTATACATTTTGGTTAGAGTTTACCTCGATACTTGAGTCAACTTATTATGTAATGTTTTATGTTATTACGTGTAAAATCTATATTTACCGTAAAAAGAAGTTCATCCTAATTATATTTAAGATGATTTGGTGAGTTGTTTGTTATTTTCCTTGAGTTTTACATTCATTAATATTTAATTTGGAAGTCTAATGCAACTTTTCTAAAATGGTTGGTTGCAAAGTGAACATTTAGAACCTTCAAAATAATTTCAACTTCGTGTATGTTTGAATTCATGATGGTGAGTTTGGAAGATTCACGGTGTTCTAATATGAATTTGACAAAAACTACGTTATAAAGTTTCAATAGATAAATTCATTGTTAATTCAAACATGAACTTAATTTTTCTTTTTATGAAGTTGATTTGTGTTTTATTTGACACTGTCCCAAAAGATATAAATTGAACACATATTTTTTCATAAATGAATTTTTGTATGAAGCTCATTGAATTTTCTTAGTTATTACAAATACACCAAATAGATTAAGAGTTTAATACAGGAGGAAGTTCTCCTAAAAGGAAAGATGAGATCATGGTTAGTGCACTCTGTGGTTGATGACTTGGTACCATGTGCCCAGCTCCTCTTACAGTGACAAGTGCTAGCCCTTTGTAACCAATCACATATCCTCCAACCTGCATATTGTATGCATAATACTAATAATATAGTAAAGATTTTCGTTATTTATTTATAATTGGATTTAAGTTGTGAGTATATTTATATACGCCCTTCCTCTGAAACAAAATATAAGCAAAAATTGTATATGAAAAGTTGGTGTGTTTGATACTGTTTTTAACCAAATAAGTCAGTTTTTCAAATACTATTTTTGTTTATATTTCATTTCAGAAGGAGTATAGTAATATAAATGTTTTTTTACCTCTTTGTCAATATACCATGGACGCCATGCTGTATCCTGTGCTAGTTTTAAGGCATTAATCGAATACAATGTTGAGGTTATGGGAACACGTCCATCTACATCGCCACTGCGTTAATATTATTGAATAATAAGAAAACAAGTAATGTTACACATAAAGTTTAGATATAATGTGTTTTAAATTTGACTGAGGAATTTATAAGTGTTTATCACCTGTATATCAAAATGCTTATAGCATTTGATATTAAGTGATTTATAGTTGGTAGAATACTTGCTGGGCTATCTGTCCAACTCACCTCACTGAAAAGCATTAGAGGAAATGTTAGTAGCACAACAACATTTAATATTCATGAATTTTGAAATTTTAGGAAAGAAAACATAATAAGTAGTATAGTTAGTGTACCTGCAAGAAGACCATTTTGTGGGTTTAGCATGAAGAGCCTGTTGAACTTCTGGGTGATTTAAGTAGGCAATAGTATAATCTTCAGAACAAGGGTCGAAGCCCTGCAATGTTGATAGTATAATCTTCTGTTACATTTTGTGATCAATTTATACTAACATAAATGCAAAATAGAAAGGTATATGCAACTTACAGAGTAAGTGGTAGGGCTAGCAGCAGTTTTAGTTGCAGATGAATTACAAATTGGGGCATATATGTTGTAAATGTCAATATTTCCAAGCTCATCATCAGCTATATTTTGATATTTGATGCATTCACTTGTATAGTTGAAGTTCCCAAAGTCACAATTTTTTTCAATTCCTTCATGAGTTTTGTCAGAGTTTAAAGCATGCATCCAGAAATAGTCATACATTCCCTTTGTACACAAATTGTCATCTATCCAACCATTCCCAATCTGCATCAACAACAATTCAATGTGTATCTATAATTGTGATTTATGTAAAATTAATTTTATTAAAGTTGAGTTTGAACTTTGAAGTTAATTTATCTATAATTGCAGTGTTTACTTTGGAAGCTAGTTTAATATATAAAATTTTCATCAAATCACAAACTACTTTTTGTCACTAGCATATTTGGTATCAAAGTAAATTTATTGTAATTACGGTAAGTCAATGTGATTTTAATAATTATACCGTAACATGAGACATATATTTATATTCAACATTGGAAATTCTTACCGCAATCCCTTTCAAATTGATGACTGTGTGACTTTTCATTTGCTTATTATTTGAGAGGATAAGGTCAGCCAGCTGAGGGACATAATGGCCACCATAACTTTCACCAGCTATGAAGAACTCTCTAGTCTTGTATTGTGGAAATCTCTCAAACCAATTTAGAAGAAAAGTGTATGAATCTAAGGCTGTGCTATTGTCACCAATGTTAGAGTAATCTGAAGAATTGTTTGAATAAGAAAATCCAACTCCAGCTGGAGACTCTAGGAAGATAACATTTGCCACTGCAAATCATAGAACAATAACTCATCAATCTTTAATCATCATATTTATGCTAAAAACATACATTTTTTATTGTGTGGAAAAAATGCAGTTTTGTAAATTGTATAAACTAGAAAGTGAGTGAAATGACAAACAAAATTTGAGTGACATGAGATTTCCATATGAATTATTAAGCTAATGCATGTTTACCTATGTTCCATGCATCTTGATTAAGGGAAAGTGTGGTTCCATCACCGTTGACTCTAAAAGGTCCTAATTCTTGCATGGCTCCATACCCAAATGAAGAGCATCCAGGTCCTGTATGAATATATCCTCAATTTAATCAGTGACCTTCCTTTTAATTAGTCGATTCTTTGTACATATATATCATAATATTATTGTACCAATGATATTTTTCAAAAAAAATCTCAAACCACATATTTTCAATTTACAATAGGTACTATTTAAAAGTTCAAGATTAATATTTAACCCAAAAGGGAAAAAAAGATACTAATGGAAGTCGAGTTATTTTAAAGATGAGAATGCACATGCTAAGGTTTAAAAAGTGAATTTATCATATAAGTGTTTATATATAAATTATTTTTATATAATAAAGTTAAATTATTTTTATATAAGTTATTTTGTAAACTATTTTGGTGAGTTTATAAAGATAAAATAAAAATAACTTAATGATGTATACGTCAATTTTTCTCGAGCGACAATTGAAATAGGCTCTAAAACTCATTCATGCAAGAACAGAGGTAAAGAGAGATTCTAATATATCTTGTGATCAATTTTCTTTAATTGTTTTTATCATTAATGTTAAAGGAAGGAAAATTGAAAATGAAATCAATGATTAACAATACAAAAGATAAGATACATTTCATATAAACTTATAATAATTCTCAAGAATAAGAAAAAAGTTAATATCATAATTATTTATTTGTGGGTCATCTCTTTTGGACTTAAGTACAAGTGTGAAAAGAATGTTTTCCAATTGTTTTTTAGCAATATTCCAATTCTTGTTGTTGGTGGTGATGTAAGAGTAAATAGGAACTGAGCCAAAAACACTATAAGAGTTTTACGAAGATGGAATTACCAAATATAATTTATAGCTAGCTCAACAATTATCATGATTTTGGTGGTTTTGCTTTCGTGTTGGAATTCCACTAAAGTATGCTAACCAATATTGTTGGAGTGTGGTGATTGATTGGGAATCAATTGATCTTATCATATTATTTGTGATCATTAGAATGAAAGATTTATTCAAAATTCAATCAAATTATTTATAATCATGACATATTTTAGTGCTATATATATATTATTTGCACACAAAAAAAATACATGATATATGTTTTTCATAAAATAAAATATAAACAAATTAATGTATTTAATTTAAAATTAAATATATCAAAATTTTAAATATAATTTTTTAATATATTTTATTTCAGTAAGTAGATAATCCATATGATTGATAATAAATTATATATATTATAGTAATATATATATATGTACATGCATATTAGAGTTCCTCTTCAATAATATCTTTTTTATATATATATATATATATATATATATATATATATATATATATATATATATATATATTGGTATGTACGTCTAGATGTATTATTTGTTTATTTGATAATAAACAAAAAAAAGTATATCTTGATTACCTCCATTTAGCCATAGAACAAGAGGTTTTGAAGAAGAATTTAATGGTGATTCCACAAAGTAGTAGAAAAGTTCTCTCCCTGATTTGGCATCAACAGTTACGTAGCCAGCATATTGATCAAAATTCACCCCTTTTGGTTGTCCAGGCAAAGACATCACCTTATCATCTTCCATCAACTTTGATTGTTGTTCAACAACATCAACATGTGAAACAAAAACATCACTTGAATAAGCTTCTCCATGTTGTTGATACTTTCTTGATTGAATAAACTTTGAAAGATATTCACCCTGTTGGTTGCCTTTGCATGATATTACATAGTGGCACACTAATAAAATTAGAGACCACAATAGTACTTTTGATAACAACATTGAACTCATCTCAAATGTTTTTTTTTTTTTTTTGTTGAGTCAAATTAAGCTCTAAATGTTACTATTTATAGTGCGAATTTTTGCTAAATTTTGAAAGTACTAATACACATCCATGCACTTATTAATTGTAAATGTATATTGGAAGACAACTTAACACGATTTTCTAATTAGGATATATAACTTCCTAATCAAAACAAATTTGGATATACTATTACAATATTATAACTTATTAATTGTAAGGTAGTAGTATATCTATGCATTTCAATAAGAAATGTTGCAAAAAATAATTACATAGAATATTCTTATATGTAATCAGGATGTTAATTAAATGCAATAAAGGTAGTATTGAAAAAGTCACTAGTATAATTTAGCCATGTGTGTTTTAACATCAAAACTAGATTATGGCCCGCGGATATTAATTAATTTTATAAGTTTTATAAGTTTTATAAATAATATTTTATGTATTATAAATATAATTATCTTATAATATTATTTTATTGATTTGTAATAATTGAATATTATTAGAAAAATTAAAATGATAGAAAATTATGTTTATCACAATCATCTAATTTAATTTTTAAAATATTTTATAAAATTCGTATGATAATTTAGTATATAGGATAATTGTTTGACTCATTGTACTGTGATTGTTAATATATTTTTCAACATATAATGGTACTTGTATTTTTTTGAGGAAATAAAATGTAAAATACAAATCCAAAAATAAGATGTAAAAATTTAAAAATATGATTGACTATTTAATATTTTTTATTTTCAAAAAATATTAATATTGAATTATATTGTAGCGTAGTCTAAATTTATTTATTTTATTAGTATGATATTTTAATTGTGAGCATGAGAAGTTGTTGTAAAAAAAAAATTATTGGAAGTAACTTTTTTAATAATTTTTCATATATTCGTATTTTATAACTATTTTTAATAAATTTGTGTATTTTCTATCAAATAGAATATATATTTTTATTTTATAAAAAGTTACTAAAAAAATTGATTGACATAA
>JBBPBS010000689.1:3192741-3215138 GCA_037974835.1 Cicer judaicum
TTTTTTTTTTTTTTTTTTATCTTAATGTCACATACTTTAGTAATGCTAATCTTTTTAATGGTACAAGTTGATTGAGTTCTAATCACTTTTGTCATTTTTTTTTCATGACATTTTGTTGCAACAAATAGTCATGTAAATGCTTTAATATTATTTTTTGTGCGAATAATGATATGTAAATGTATAAATATAAATATTTTTTTATGAGAATAATATCTAGTTAATGACTAAAAACAACTTGATTAATATCGTGCACAACTTGGTTAATGAATTCAAACTAAAAAATTTGGTAATTCTTTTCACAACAAATAAATATGGCTTTTAAAACAACATGATTAATGTCGTCCACAACTTTGTTAATAGATTCAAAATGAAAAACTTGGTGATTATTATCACACAAGATGTAAACTTGATTAATAGCTAAAAAAACATAACTAAAGTCGTGCACAACTTGATTAATGAATTCAAACTGCAAAAAAAAAATTATTCTTATCACACAAAATATAAACATGGTTAATACATGGTTAATGATGTGTACAATTTGATAATGAATTCAAACTGAAAAATTTGATCATTCTTATCACATAAGATACAAACATGGTAAGTGACTTAAAAAAACAAGATTAAAGATGTGCATAACTTGGTTAATGGATTCAAACTAAAAAATATGTTCATTCTCATCATACAAAATATAAATATCGTTAATTGTTTGAAAATATAATTAATATCGTGAACAACTTAGTTAATGAATTCAAATTAAAAAATTATTTATTTTTATCACAACAAATAAACATTCTTTATAGCTTAAAATACATAGTTAATGTAGTGCAAAAATTGATTAGGAAATTCAAATTAAGAAATTTGGAGATTAAAATTAACATATGTGTTCATAAAAATCATCATCTAATGTGTATTAACTTTTAACATACTTATATTTGTTCATAAAAAAAAAGTACTAATTGACTCTTCAAAGTACAACAAAATATACCAACAACATACTTTTTTCTTCTTCTACTTTACATTATGGATCATAGACATATTGACTCCACTTTTAATTCGCGTATTTGGTTTATCTTTCATTCTCATAATTATATTTGATATTGAATTTGTTGAATTGTTTACATTAGGCTCACATGTTGACCAATGTATTAAAATTATATCATAACAAAAATACAACAACATAATAAATACAATTTATGACTTACCAATGATATTTTATGCGACTTCATCCCAACATTTACAAAATAGGTATTAATTGTCACATCACCGACAAATAAAATTTTAATAGTATCTTATTAACAAATTCAATTACATAAATATTTGATCGATAAAAAAGATTCAATATACATCACCATCAAAAATTGAAATCTTCTCTTAGGATTGTGTATTCTCCGCCACCAATCGTTAAGCATATTTTCTGTCACCAATCATTGATAATCAACGTAACACACAGTCTGATTTTCTTGTTCATGCAATGCTTCATTCACCATGTCAAAACCAAGTTCTTTATTTGTTAGTGTTAACTCCAATTTTTTCTGAAACGAAAAACAATTGAAACACACATTAATATTATACAAGTAAATAGTATAAATGCTTACCATGTTATTTTGAAATGTTTGTAATATTATTTTCTTTTCACACTATAAGATTGACCAATTCAAAAATCTCGGGAATTGAAACTTGAGAACAAATGTTTGACCCAAGGACAAGTGGTTGAATGCCAAAATCAACAATAAATATTAATATATTTAATAAATATATTATAATATATTAAAACAAGTCTCCAACTCTATTGAGTGACACATCATACACTTATGTGCCAAATCATAATATTTGTTGCACATCACTTATATTCTTATGTGGTACCCTTCATATATTTCTACAATTTATCTCACACATTTTATTTCTTGATTTAGCTTTTGCATCTAACACATCATCATATACATTTATTGACAACCCACACACAAAAGCTACTCATAAAAATAATTTTACTACCAAAACTCCTCCTGAAAATAATTTTACTATCTTGTCACTTCAATCAACTTTCAATGTTCCTCCATTTCTAACTTTGTATATTTATATTAATTGATAACAAAATAAATCATATCTTATGTTATCTCAAAAATCATTATTTCGATTTGTTCTTAAATTTTGGTGGAGAACACACTTCATATACAAATTTTTGTCGCTTACACAATATTAAATCCTTCATGACTTCTCAATTCTCACCCAAGTATCAATGATAAATGTGAGATTGTGTAACCTTTTCGACGACTTCATAAATTGCATTAAAGTTTATGCTTAGGTCATTTTCTTTCTTCATTTAATTTAACTCATCTTCTATTTTCCTTTTTTATTTATGTCTTTCAGTTCTATTTTAATTTGAACAACATATTTTCTTTTGAATACAAATCATTTATTTTTCTTTAACTAAGGGTCCATTGAACACTTTTGAATTCTTAAACCACAAAATAACATTTTTCAATTATTTTATTGTTTTAGGGTTTTAGTTAAACTATATGTAAACAAGTACTACATTTCACTTTAGCCAAAAAATTACAATGTCAAATAGCATAGCAAATTTGTTTTGGTAGTCGTTCGACCATAAGCACTAACCCAATAGCATATGGGAACATGTCTTCAATTTTGTTTATAGTTCACACCAATAGCTCATTCAGACAATATTCTTTTGGCATAATGTATCTATAAGAAAATAATAAATAAATTTGAAAAGTAGTGAGAACAAGGTAACTCCTAAAAAAAATCGAGAAGAATAAAGTAGTGAGGACAAGATAACTCTTCAACCATAAATAAGAGAAAATATAATATGTTTGTGCTTATGGTCCGACACGCTTTGAATAAGATGAACTTGGTGAAAGAAACCAATGATAAACAAAACAAAACAAAATCAACTTTATCTCTAAACTCTAAACTGTAATCACTCTCTATAATTTGTATAGGTTTAAATACATTTTTTAGTTCTTACAATTATAAAAAATAAAATAAAATTATTTTCATCCTCGTAAGATTATTTTATTTAATTCACATCCTGCAAATATAGTTTCATTTTAAAATAGTCATTTCATCCGACTTCCGTTACAAAAACTATAATACCCTTAAACCTAAATATAATTAAAATATAATTTTTTTTAACCTAAAAATAATTCCAATATAATTAAATTATAATATTTTTTTAACCTAAAATTGATCCAACTGTTTCATTCTTCTTCCCTAAAAAAAATCTAAAATTAATCCAAATATTTTATTCTTCTTCTCCTAAATATTTCATTCTTCTTCCCTAAAAAACTACACTCCTATGTAATTTAGGATTATGATTCCAAATACAATATTAATATAAAATTGTGAATATTTGCTTCTTTCTTCGATTGATTCGTTTGAATTTTCTTTGTGTCGATGGATGAAAAAAGTGAAATACGTCACAATATTTTAATTACATTTTAATTTAAAATATAACAACCATTTTATTTCACACACATTAAAAAAATTGGATAAATGAAAGAGATAGAATATCACTTCTTTCAAATTATCTTTGTTAGATAGTCATACATTATCATATAATAAATATATAGTGAAATACATTACATTATAAATTATATAAGTAGTATAATTAAATAACACAATTAAAAAATATATTGAACATTGAAATGGTCATTCATTTTGAGATAAATATTTTTTTTATAAATGACTCAATTATTTAAAGAAGAAGAAGAGTCTTGATCTCAAAATAACAGTTGCATTCAACCATTTTATACAAAATACTTTCTTGAAATAAATATAAATAAATTGGTGTATCTATTTAAAATTTTAACCTAAATTCATCAATTTTTTAAGAATAATTTTTACTTATATTTTATTTAATTAAAATATGATAGAAAAAAGAAAGAGAGTCTTTGTCTTTTTTATTTTATTTTAAATCTTTCAAAGTTTTTGCTTTAGACTCTATAGTGCGATCGCATTACGCAAATTTTGTTGTTAATAATTTCTTATTAGAATTAAATTTGGCTTCTTATTCATCTGTATATATACGTGGGCAATGGAAACTCCTCGTACGTCCTATCTTAGAGCACTTTTGAATTGAATTGTTCATTTTTTTCTCTCATTTTCTTTTCTATAAATTTTGTTAGCAAATATTTGTGGAAGATTAAAGATACTTTATGAATCAAACAATATCACAAGTGACAATGTTGCTAATGCTTGGATGATATGCATCTACAAGATGTGGTCCATGCATGTGGATGTAATTCATTTAATGTTGTATAAAGTTTTGTAAAGAAAGATTAATCAGTTATCAATAGTGCCGTGTCAATTTGGATGGAGAAAAGCCATTGTCCAAACACGACTTGCCGTTTAAGAATTTTTACTATTTCGTTGGTTAGGATTGCTTCTTCAATCTCTCTTGAGTATTCTAGCTTGGACTTTCATGCCAAAACCTGTGTCACCTAAATCAACGTAAAATATATTTTATCCTTTTAAATTTATTTCCACTTATTTGTTCACCTTCTTTTAAAATTGTAAAAATTTACTATAATTTTTAAATATTTTTTAATTTTCAAAATAAAAAAAAATAAGTGACATTCGAAATAAATTTTTTGAGAGTTTTAAATTGAAATTTTTTAAATTTTCGAAAGTTTAGGGAAAATTTCAAAAAAATTTATATTTGGAAATTTTAAAAGCTTTTTAAATTTAGAAAATTTGAAAAATTTTCTTGAATTTTCAAAATATAATCTTTATTTCAAAAATTTAAAATTTCAACAAATTTGAAAAATTTAAAACTTATAAAACTATCAATTTTAAAACTTATTATAAATTATTAAAATGACAAAATTGTATTCATATTGATTGAGGATGACATGTTATAGGATTTTGAAATCACATGTAGAGCTATATCACCACATTTATAATGTTTGTCTATGATATTTTCAAAATATTCTCATGATCAATATTAAATTTAAAAGAAAACGGACAACTCACTCGTATATATATTTGAAAAATCTGAAAAAAATTCTGTGAAATTCTTGAACTGGAAAATTTATTTTCTAATAGTTATTTTCTATTCAAAAATTTCATTCTCGAATTTTCCAATTAACAAAATAATTATTTATAAAATCACACATGTCATGAGTTATCAATTGTATAAAATTTTCATACACTGCCATTGTATGAAAATTAAACAGTGACATACAACATGAACCATTGATTTTGTAATTTAATAGATTAAAATTATAATTATGAGATAAAATAATAAGATCAATGATAACCATTCAGTGTCAAATTAAAATTGATTTACATTAACAATGCAATATCTTTTTCTCAAACTTAAATGTAGAATCAAATTGTTGTCCATAATTTTACAATCACAATAATATATATAGAAATTTTTAAAATTTAAACTAATTAATTTTTCGTCTCCCTGTCTAAGTAAATTTAGAAAGTATATTTCAAACCGAATATTAAGTCAAATGAATAACTGCACAACATTTCCACCAATAACATTTTTTTTTAAATAAAATGAATTTTAATAAATTTAAAAAATTATTTTAAATTTCTATACGGAAAGTACAATATCTTAGAGATTAAAAATTTATTTTGTATTTCGTATTTATTCAGCATAATAGATATGAATAAAAAAGTCTCTCACTTAGGAATGGTAACAAAATTCATACCCATGAGTAAAATCAATGAATATTTTGATTAAAGGTTTATTATTTTCTTCTATTTTCACCCAAAATATTTTAATTAAAATTTTAAAATATTAATTAAAAAAATGAACCAACTTACTCTCTTAATATACTGACTTTGAATTAAAAACAATAATTAACATGACAAGGGACATAACATTCACAAATCTTAATCTTAATGCAACCCCAAAAGTAAAAGTAAAAAAGTAGTAATAATACAAAAAAGGGGGACCGATATATATAAGGTTGCTGCTTTACACCTTTTATGAGTGATTACAGAAAAGGGGTACTGATGTTATAGCTAGACAAAGCATATAAAGTAAAGCACCAGAAAGCCATGGCCATATAAAGGACATGTACAGCACTTCATTGTCAGCTTCTAAATATGTTAGTACAAACACTTCGACCCCCCATTCTCCTACCATTTGAGATTTTTTTTTTTTTTAATCTTATTTGGTTAGTAAATCCAAAGTAGTTTAAATTTTGTTTTCTTGATACTTCTTGGATCATCCTTCATCATTGCCTCATCAATGCCACGTAAATATAAATAATAAATTAAGTTAAAAATACTTGTTTAGTCTTTTAAATTTTATTAAAGTTATTTAATTTTTTTATTCAGTCATTTAAGTTATATTTATTTATATAATTAACTTTAAAGATATATCAAATTACGTAATTAATCTTTTAGGTTTAAAATTTTTCTCGAATTACTGTAATAAAATATTAAAAGTTAATTAAAATATCATAATAAATTGATTGTTCAAACTACTTTGTATATGAATGAATTTAAATTGTTATAGAAAAAATAAATAAAAAAATATTATTAATAAGATTTAAATTATCAAATCATAATTAATTGACAAAGATTTATATAAGAAATAAAATAAAGAAAAACATCACATTCCCCCCACCCCACCACACATACATATAATTTGAGAATAACAGTTTTGTAATAATTAATAAAAAAAAATAAGAATATCAATAGTTTGTAGAAAAAATATAAGAACTAATAGTTTGAAATAAAAATTATAAAACATTTGCATTTGATTGAGAGGACAAACGGAAAAGTATGAATATAGGCATGACAGATCGAGACAATGATTTTGAACATGCAAGTCGATCTAACTTTTTGTATGTTTGGTTATATTTTTGAAAGAGGCAAATTGACTATAGGCTGTATGATTGATTTCACCGGGTTAGAATTATTGGATTTAAGTGTCACTGTTATAATTAATTCTATTCACTATCACGGTTAGAATTATTGCATTTTAGCTGTCATATTTAGCGTTGATTCCGACTCTGATGCTAGTTAGCGTCAGCTTGACCGACGCTAAGATAACAATTTTTCGATTTCATTAATACGTAGTGTCGGTGTGGCCGACGCTAAATAAATTTTTTATCTTTTATATTAATAGTAGTGTAGGAGCACCCGACGCTAAGTTTATGATTTTTTTAAATTAATTTTTTTAATAAAATTATGAGTATGATCAGATTCTAATTAGAACGTGAGCCCTCTCAATCTCACTCACATTCTCCATTCTCACTAACCCTAGAATTTGAACCATCATCAATTCTGAACCCAACGCCGTGAAATCGCCGCCGCATCAAGGGTTCCATCACATCACGCCCTCTTTCATCTCGCGCTCGCTGCAAAACTATTTTCCCCCCAAACCTAAAAATTATTTCCCCAAAACCTCATCAACCAATGTGTCAACATCTTAGCTGTGAACGTTCTGGATTCGAAGGGAAAACCAAAGGAACAATCTTTCAAACAAGATTTGCTACAACAATTGTGTCTCAAGAAAGAGAAAATCGATGAGCTCTTGAAAGCCAAAGGCGAGATCTTGAAACAAAAGGATGAAGAACTTCAAAATAGTGGCAAGGAGCAAGAAAACCTTCAGATTGAGTTTAAGAAATTACAGAAATTGAAGAAATTCAAACCCTCCATGGTTACTTACTTCGTTTCAATTTCAATTTCATTATTATTTTTTCAAAGTTTTTCAATTTTGAGTTATTTAGGGTTTTGTCCAAATAATTATCTATAATTTTGTTTTTAGTCTCACTTTTCAATCTTATAAACTACAAAATTGTATTGTAAGGACTAATTAGGCATAAATACTATAAACAAAAAATGTTAAAATTTATAAGAATAAAAAACATATTTGTATATGTGATTATTTATAAGGATTAATTAATAGAGACCCTTTTTTTATTTATGTTAATTTGTATATATGATTGCAGAATTTGCGTGTGGTGAAAGACAAGGAACAAGAAAAGAAGGACAAGAAGGGTGCCCTGAGATAAAAATGCTACAGGTTCGGTCATGTAAATTATGAAGATCCTCATTTCAATGTTGATTTGCTTGTATTTACCATTCATGGAAATCATGACGATCCGGCTCACGTGGTATGAGTCATGTGCACCTTTGATGTTAGTTATATTTATAGTTTTTTTGGGGTTTTGTTTTTGTTTTTTTTTCTTTTTCCTTCTTGTATGGTTGTCATGTTTGCTTCTGTTTTGCTTTTAAGTTCTTTTGTATTTCTTAGCGGTGTAGTCCTTATACTAGGATATTCTGTTTTGCTTTAAGTTCTTCTGTTATATAGTCGGAGTACAAAATGTTTGACAGGGTGCTAACCAACTTTCTTATCGGTGGAGTTTTTATACTAGAATATAGAATTTGGCCCTCCGACGCAACAATTTTGTTGACGTTAGCGTCGGTCCTCCGATGCAACAATTTTTCCCTCAGCTGACGTGTCAACTGACTTTTTAGCATAAGATGTTTTTTATTTTATACATAGCGTCAGTGTAGCGTAGGTAAGGCCGATGCTAATATAGCGTCGGATGGTGTTTGACCGACACTAGTCATTATCTTCGACCATTTTAGTCTAGGCCCGACACCAACGCTAAATCATCATTAGCGTCGGCTTTGAGCCGACGCTAAATCCTATTTTTCTAATAGTGTATGAACGTATAAAAGTTGGATACATAAAGTGATTAATATATATCTAATGTTTAAAATTTTGAGTGAAGATGTAGTGTTAATGTTGATTTTGTGGTTGTGTAATATTTGATTAGTTGTTGTCTTGTATTAATTATGGAACTTCCCAACAAATAGTATCTCTAATAATTGGCTTAATTGGTCGGCAACAAGAACGAATTCTAGTATATTGAATTGTTGTATTAAAAGTGTTTCTAGTAGTGTAGTCGAAAGATAATTCCAAATGAATTTTTGCATTGAAAGTCTTTTTTGATAGATAAATTGTTGAATTTATGTCTTTCTTGATCGAAACATTAACTATGAATGCGATAAATGTTATATATATATATATATATATATAAAATAGATAATTTATATATCTAATGTATTAAGATTTTTTATAGATATATTGTTAAAGTCACTTGTGATCATAAAACATTTGATTCATTATTGCGCTCTCGTATCCTATACCCCAAACAATGATATCTTAATAAATTTTTTTTCTATCAATAGAATTGATTTTGTTTCTAAATTTAATTTTAATTTAAAAGTTTTACATCTAGAATTGATTTTAGTTTTTAATTTATTATTCAACTAATTTTTTAACATAAATGTAACTAAATATAAATTATTTGACGAACTTACAAACAATAAATATAAAAAAGTTGGATATTGTAAACTAAATATATCAAATATTTCTGCAATTTTTTACTATCCGAACTACATCACCGAATAAGTTACTTTTAAGTGAAAACAATTTTTTTGTCATCACATCATAAAACATACAAGAATCATAAATTTAAAGAATCGATCCCTCTAACTAAGAAAAATTGTTTCACTTTATAAATGGAAGACAACCTTTACGAATTGCACGTTTTGTACGTTCTATATCATATATGTGGGGTACTCTACAACCAAAATTTTTTTTACTAAGAAAACTTAACACCAACTTTATTTTTTTTAGTTATAATCTTAAAACCAACTTAATAGTTGTATTCTGTAAAAAGAAATTAATTGTCGTTTCCACATTTTCAAATTTTCAGCTTTTATAATTGTAAGTTTGTACTATTAGAAAGAAGAAAAAACAAAAGGGGAAATGAAGAGAGAGAAAAAAAATATAAAATCTATCAATAATTCCATTACTAAATTTAATGTCAAGAAATTTAGAAAAATCGATACATTTTTTGTTAGAAGTTGAACAATATATCTTGTGACTAAAATGAAAAGTAAAATTAAAAGAGAAGTGTGAGGAATTCTTATTATTCGCACATATCAAACTTGTTGAATGTTAAGAATAAATATCATATGAAGCGATAAAAGGGCAGTTTCTATATAAATTTGTCACTTATCTTCTAAATATTACTATTACATTACTCTTGTATGGTTTCTTTCGGTAAATTTCATCTATATAGTTCTCGTACTATTTAGCATTGTGTTATATTTAATTAATCAATGAGATGGTGATTAAAATCATATGATTATCGATTCAATGCATTATAAGTTTGTTTAGTGCACTAATCAGATTGAGTGCGTGATAGATTCTACATCATAAGTTTTTAACTTTAGACTTAATTTTAATATAAAGTTATAATTAATAGATTTTAAATTCAAACAAAAATTTTATAATAAAATTTATTATTTAATTTAATTATAGGTAATAGTATTCAAAAAATGAAATGACTGTAAATTCGTATTACTTTTAATTAAAATTTATTTTTAAAAATCAATCCAATCAATTTCTTTTTTTAACCAAACACTCACTCGGTCGAAACAATAGTGAAACACTTTATGTGTGGTCTTTTTACTTTTACTTTGGTTATGAAAAGATGAGCAGCACAGTTTTCCTCTGCATTTGTTGTTTTGCTTCTCTTTTTTGGATTCACCTTTTCAATTATTTTGTTATGCGTTCCACTTCCACCTCAAATTGGAAACTATTTGGTACCTTCCAAAAAACTGTCGAATACAACATAACAGTAAAAAATTAAAATGAATTATTACCCAAGTTGATTTTTTTTTTTAAATTATTTATTCTATAACATTAATTAAAAATAAGTTTAAATGAGTTTACTTTTTAAAACTAAATTTATTATGAAAAGTATTCTAGACTGACATATGATTTCTGAACTTAATGGGCCCAAAAACTGCCTACTTGCAAACCAACTAATGTGTAACGCAAAAATTCAATATTGAAGCATTTAATTTTTTTTTCTTTTCATCTAAGTCTTTGAATATTCAAATTTTATTTAGATTGATTAATCAAAATATATATTTTATGTGTTTGGTTTAACAAATATAAACGTATATTTTTTATATATAAAAATAGAGTATGAGAAAAAAAAAACTCTTTAATTAATTAAATTTGTTTAGTTTAACCGATAAGTATATGGGTCAATTCAAAAACTTGCCTTGAAATTGTTATTAAATATATTTTCAACTATGAACGTAAAAAAAAAATTAAACCACCGAAACAATCCGTTTTGGCTTATTAGTTTGAATCACTTGAACAAAATCAACATGAAGTCTATTAAAAATTTAATTATATAAATTTAAAAATTATAGATACACATTGCACCAAATATATATATATATATATATATATATATATATAGTTGCTTCATGAACCAACGAATTAAATCAAATCTCAAACTAATATATATGATTCCAATAAGTTAATTATCAAATCAAATCTCAACTGATATATGTAACTCTAGCAAATTAATTGTTAAATCATATTTCAAACTAATATATGTAACTCAAAGTAGATACTAGATAGTTCCTACACTGCTATTGATTCATTGGAAGTTTGGTTTTGCCATAATTCGATAACATCGTCTATGAGGTTTTTCTTAACTTATTATAAACGTTGTAAGTGAAAAGTGTCTTTTTTTTGTTACTTAATTTTAGACTTTGTCTCTTTCAATACTGAGCTTGGATTTTTCTCAATTTTTTGGATCACATTAGGGCTTTTAAATGTGCACACTTAAGAATTTCCTGGAAAAGCTTTGTTATGCTGAACAAATTAGTGTTGCTTTGATGCATCGATGTTTCCCATTCCAAATTGCAAATATTTTTAGTTTTTACTAATATATGTTCATTTTTCGGAATACATTTTTTTTTTTTGGTGCTGTGTTGTTTTGGCTTGTACATCTAGTGATTTTTTTTCTTTTTTCTTTTGTCTTTTCTTCTAATTTGGCATGCTTTAGCTACACCTTTTCAGTTAGATACAGTACTTTGGCTTACAATAAGAAGAAAAAAAGTTGTGTAAAAATGAAGTGTCTGCAATGCTAAATCACATTCAAGTTACAAAGTTTGACACGCTCATGTTGCTGAAAACAATACTTCAAGACCAAATATAATATTACATACCCCATGTTAAAACAACAAATCCAATTTTTAAGAAAACAAATAAATAAAACACACAAAAATATTATAGGTGATTGATCAGATTATTTAACCATCTTGATTTAAACTATTGATAAATAAAAAATAGATTAATAATATTGATAATCAAAAAAGATAACTGAATAAAAAATTATAAATATTTATATAATCAATTAAATAAACAAAATAACTAACTAACTAAATTAATTAATCAACTAAAATATCTTATAACCAATTGCCTATAATTTCCGATAGCAAAGTGGACAATTGTAGTTTTTCAATTATACTATTTAGAATTATGTAATATAATGCAATATTTAAATGCTAAAAGAATTGAATTTACAAAGAGTTGAAGATCCTTTTCCTTTTAAGTACACGATCTCAAGCACAATTTTCGGATTCAACGAGCATCATTGGATTGGATCAGGGTGCAATATACTACAGAGGATTTGATTGATATTTATTAAAAGCAAGTATGAACTTAATTACCTCTTATGGTAAAGATTCAAGTGAAGTTTAATTTAACTTGAACATTAATTTTTTTCTATATATATATGCAGTTATGCACGGAAGAACATGTGCACACAATGACATGTTGCCGAGGCAGGGTTTTGCTTCTCAATGCAACAAATTTGTTTCATAAGATCTTGTTCCTTTTGATTCAGAAAAATAAAAAAAAATAAAAAAATCAGAATTAGTGATCAATGTTAGTTTAAAAGCTCCTTTCAAATAAAATAGACAATGCATCAACCTTATTGTCGCTTCAGCTGACAGCAACAATGTATTATGTATGAACTCTTTTTTTGTAAACAAAATATTGTATTTTTTGGATTGAAAAAATAATTTTTTTGGAGGATTAATCGGATAAACTAATGACATATTTTAGGACTTAAATTTTTGTAATTTTAATATATTCAACATTATTAAAATAATATCCTATACATTCAAAAATCAAAATAATGAAACATTGAATTGACTCCCTATCATTTCAAAGATTATGTTTGGAGGAACTTGTGATAAAACATTATGAAACATTTAGCTTTTGTTTGAAACTGCATATGTGTTAAGCAAAATCACGTTCATGTAGAAGATATGTTTTATTGCTTTTAATTTTCACGGTGAAATGTATATTAGGATGCGAAAAAAATTGACTAACCGTATATCCAAATAGACGCTTAATAACTCGCTATCATTTATTACTCAACATGTATCATGTAATAGTTTGATTGATTAATTTTGAAATTCATGCAGTTTCGTAATTTCTCCAAATTAAAATTTTTCTCATACTTTATTATAATCACAATATTCTTTCCACAAGCAAAATTGGAGTTAAATTGGAAAATAAGAAAGAAAGAGAAGAAGCATTTTGTGTGAGTACTATATGAAAGAAAATGAGATGGAGATGCATATAGAGTTTGTTAGGGAAACCAAAAACGACAAGGCGTTTACGTTATCTCAATTGAATTAGGTTATACAGCTCCTATTTGATTTGACTCCTTTTACTTATTGAGTACAATGAGTTGGACTATATACCGAAATATTTACTCATGAGTACAAGCCCAAGGAGCATACATTTAAGCACACGTGAATTAGTACTATTATATGTACGTTACAATATTCTTTCCACGCATTTACGTTATAAAGGTCAAAATATTTTCGACAAATTAATTTTGTTCTTTTACTTCTAAATGAAATATAATTGATTTTTTTTTTATTTAGAAAGAAAATTTGGTTTAACACCGTTAAGTCTATGGTGGTATCACGAATAATTTATTATAATTATTGTAATTATGACAAACTTTATGTGATATCAAATTTAGAGGAGCTTTCAAGCAATAGGATGCTTCTATATTAAGGCTCTTAGCTAGTTGATTTTTTTATTTGTTATAAATTATATTTATTCTTCTAAATTCATATAAATTATATTAATCTTTAATAATAGAAATTATTAAAATAAAAAATCATAATAATTATGCGAATAAATTCACAACATTCAAATTATCAACATAAAACATTAAAATACATACACATAACAATATAAAATATGATAAAATTGAAATATCTCAAAATATATATTCGTCTGAAGTTGTAACGTTAACAATGTCAAAATTATTGTTTAAATTTTCGTAAAAATCAAAGTTGATATGGTAATAACAACCAACAAATAAAATAGAAAATAAAAATAAATACATTGTATGATTGTATGATAGTTAAACTCTTAAAAATTTATATAAATTTGAAATCTCTCTAAATTATGGGGTTCAGTAGTTCAGACTTCATGCACATAATTAGAAACCAATGATTAAGGTTTCATTTGAATGATAGTATATGTGTGATAGAGTGTAAAGTCCATCTTTCCATTATTTGAATATTAAATAAATAGATGAAAGAGATATCTATCGAAAGAGGAGTGTTGACAAGAACAAAAAACAAACTAAGAGCAGGGTTCCACTTGTTCATACGGTAGATTAAATAACTTGGATCCAATCCAACGTTGACTACTAAAGTTTAATTAAATATTTTTTTGACGAATATATTTTTATAATATATTTATCTTATATAATATATACCAGTAATTCTTATTCCCTCTCTCACCCTCAAATGCATTCTTGACGATGCTTTGCAGCTTCTTAGACTTCCAACCTTACAACCACTGGTGTATCTTTTTAGAATCATCTTTTAATTATTTAGAAAGAAGAATAATTTATATTTTAATTCTTTCCACTTAAGGTCTAATTTGAAATAACGTAAGAGAGAAGATATGAGGGGTTTCGGGAATAAATATTTTATCTAATCGGAGAATACTTTTTAAAAAAAAGAAGAAAAAAAATTATGATTAATATATTTTTAATTTAATAATTATTTTAAAAAGATAAAATAAATCGAAATTTATTTTGCAATCCAAAAATATCTTTTTCTAATACATTTTCTAGATTTCCATATGCGTGTGATAACTTTTTAGATGACTATTCTTCCTTGAATTTTTGTCTTGTTCTAAACAATATAAAATAGAAAATGTAAAAGTAAAAATATGATGAGAAAAAGTGTTTGGATTGTAATGGAATTGAATCTGAATTACCTAGCAAAAGGGGAGTGGGCGTGTATTTTTGGTGCAGCATTGAGGACCATCTAAGGTTGGATCCACATCTATCCATCTTTACTCTCCAGTCATTTTCCCAATTATTAACATTAACCAACTCCTTTCTTTCATTTCTTAGATTTCTTAATTAATTATTTACCACTACTCTAAGTCTAACCAATCTTATATCTAATATTATATATATTGTATTGTATCTCCTACACTACACTCACACTCACACTCACACTACTCTTCATTTTAAATCATATTATATAATAATAAAATTTTATTTTATGATCTCAACTGAAGCGGTGGAAGGAAGGTTCAACTGAGCAACAACTGTACTCTATATCCATTCCCATACTCTTTCTTAATTATTCATCATTCATTTTTTTTCTCAAATTCTCTCCTTCTCGATCATTCACCTCGTTCCTTTAATGTCTGCCTAATTATACTAAAAAGGTTCGATCTTAATTCTCTGTAACCACTTCATCAAAGGTTTCATTCTTTTTTTCTTATTTTGGCGTCATTTCACCATAATTGATAAATTAAGAGGCAAGAAAATAAGTGTATATTCATGTCTTGTATGTGTTTGAAAAACGGTTTCAACAGTTTACCGACTTCATGATGTTGTTATTATTATTCAACTTTTTGTATTGTTGGATTCTAAAGGTAGATGATGCAAGGAAGCTTGAGAAATGCAGGTAAAAGTGGAAAAGATTCAAGTGTAGAGAGAAAGTTGGCATTGCAACAAGATGTATGTATATACTATTGCCACTGTTTTTTGTTGTTTCAATTTTGAGTTCTTTGTATTGTTTATAATTGGCAATTGAGTTCAATTATGGGACTTTTAGGTGGATAGGTTGAAGAAGAAGCTTAAACATGAAGAGAACATTCATAGGGCATTGGAAAGAGCTTTCAATAGACCTTTGGGAACTCTACCTCGTCTTCCTCCTTATCTACCTCCCTATGTTAGTAAATCTCTCTCTCCCTCTGAACCACGGATGCTGACACGGACACGATACTGACACATCAAAATCGATAATAATTTGAGAAAATGAATTAATTGAATGTAATTAATGTGTTGGTGTTGGATATGGGACACATATTTCAACAGAAGAATTGATACTACAGAGTCTTTCTGTATTTTTTTCTTCTGTTTTTCAGTCATTTTCTGAAAAAGTACTTGTGTCTATTTGCTAAGTTAGAAAGGAAGGGATTGAGTAAAAGAAATTTTACTGTTTGAGTTTTTAATGTTGAAAAAACTTGTAGATACTAGAGCTTCTGGCAGAAGTGGCAGTTTTGGAAGAGGAAATTGTTAGGCTTGAAGAGAAAGTTGTGCATTTCAGGCAGGATTTGTATCAGGAAGCTGTCTACAAGTCATCATCTTCTAAGACCAAATTGGAGCATTCACCTCTTCCAAACACTTCAAACACAACAGCAATGGACAGTTCTAAGTTGAAGTCTCTTTCACAAACAGTTGATAATCCAGCAACATCTACACCAACTAGGCCTACCATACCACTCCAAGGTGAGAAAGAGCAACTCATCATTATGGTTTCGCTTATTCAGCTTAATTAAGTACTGGTTTTAGAATTTTAGCCTGCATTTCTTGATGCGCGGTAGTGTGGTTTGTGTCGAAAATGGTGTAGTCCTTCCCTCATGGATTTTCCTTGTTGTTTGGATTGCCAGAGAATAGACAAGGAAAAGAGAATCAATCATGCACCAACTCTTCCAAGACCAGGCTGCAATCTTCCAAACAAATGAATAAAACTCCAATTAAAAATATTCATGTTGAGGATAAGTCATTGCATAAAAGGCAGCATCCTTCAAAAAGGAAGGTAATTTTCATCTATGTTTTAGTGCTCAAACTTGAATTTGATTCATACCATAGAGATCCATCTAAGTTTTTAGTTAGCTTTTGACTGCCTAACACAACTCTCTCCTTTTATTGGGATTTGAGACCGGCTATGTATAGCAAAGCTAACATAGGAAAAATTGTTTTAGTGCTAGTAGGTGAAAAGAAATTATTTGAAGTCAATGATTGTGAAATTCTAACATTTCTCACTGTGCAGCAAGAATCAAGGTTAAAAGACCAGCAAATGGCACAATTAAGACACCCTAGTCCACACCAAATGTCACCAGAAGCTGACTGTCCAAATATGATTTCTGAAAATATTCTGAAGTGCTTATCAAGTATTCTCTTGAGAATGAGTGCTGTGAAGAATCCAAAACCTCGAAACTGTGTTGAAGAAACAGATTTTTGGGATCCGTATGGTATCTGTCTGGAATTCAGAAAGAGGGATATTGGCCCCTACAAGAATTTATGTGCAATCGATGCTAAATCTTTCAATGCAAAACGAACCGCAAATACTTTGTTTTTACGTCATCGCTTGAAGTATGTCGTATTCTATTCAACTTAGACGACTGTTTATTTTGAATTTGTTACTAGAAATTAAGCAATTGCAGAATTTTGATCCTGGGAAACTTGCAGACTTCTTTTTAGGAAGCTAGCCTCTGTCAATGTGGAGAACCTCAACCATCAGGAGAAGCTTGCATTTTGGATCAACACGTATAACTCGTGTATGATGAATGTATGTATGTTATGCCCACTCAATGTTTCTAATTTTTTTCTACAACATTTATTATTTTTTTTCCATTTTAATCAGTGATAACTTATCTCAAGTGATGCAGTTAATTTTCTACTTTGATTCAGGCATTCATAGAGAACGGAATACCAGAGAGTCCGGAATTGGCTGTTGCAATGATGCGGAAGGTATGGACTATAAGACGATTATGTTTCATCTGTCTAGGATAGTATTGCATTGTGCTTGTTTTTCTGATTGAGTATATAACACAACACGGCACAGGTATGTCCAAACAATTTATGCAGTTTTCTTGTTACTCAGGCAAAAATAAATGTTGGTGGAGACGTACTAAGTGCAACAACCATAGAGCATTTCATTTTAAGACTTCCTTATCACTACAAATTTGTAAGTCTTGTCCATTTCAACTCCTAGCATTTCAATAGATGAGAATAAATATTTAATTGCTGAATTCCGAACAGACTTTTTCAAAGAAAGCGAAAAATCATGAAATGACAGCAAGAAGGATATATGGACTGGAACTGTCAGAACCCCTAGTGACATTCGCTCTCTCTTGTGGAACTTGGTCCTCTCCTGCTGTAAGTTGATGAGTAATTTACACAAAATTTTGTTTTCTTCCACAACTCCACTTCATTTTCTCACATTGCATCAATAAACTTGAGCTGAAAATTATATACCCCTTTTAATCAATATGTATGTCTATGGCTTTATCATGATATATGTTTGTTTTCTTTGTTTACGTTATTGTATTTGTTTTCTTTTGAACCGGGGTTGTTGTTTCTAACAATGCCAAATGCAGGTGAGAGTTTATACAGCATCCCAAGTGGAGAATGAACTAGAAGTTGCCAAAAGGGAGTACTTACAAGCAACAATTGGAATTTCAACATCCAAGTTTGCTATTCCAAAGCTTCTGGATTGGTATTTACAGAACTTTGCAAAAGACTTGGAATCATTGCTAGATTGGATCTGCCTTCAGTTACCCAGTGAACAGGGGAAAGAAGCCATTAACGTGCTTGAGAAAAGAAAAACTGAGCCCTTCGCACAATTTGTACAAATCATGCCATATGAGTTCAGCTTTAGATACTTGCTTTGCACATAATTGTGCTCCAGTTTTTTTTATGTATATTGTTTTATTGATGTTGGGGATGCAATTTTGTATATAAATGTAGATCATTCATAAAAAAGAATGTAGATGAATCATTCTGTTCTTTAATCCCCTTGGTTAGTGAATAAAGAAAGCATTTCAATTGCATGTTGTATAGAATTTGAACTATATAACTGTGTAGCATTTTTACAAAATATTAATTGTCTTTCCAACTTCCAATGTTCAACCTTTTGTTATAACACTTTAAAATAAATGGCCTAATGGGTCCAATTTTATAAACTACACTTGTGTAATATCTCTTACTGCTATTCAGATTGTGGATTATCTCCACAAACTAACACGAGTTTTTTCAGCGTGTTTTTTCATCACTTACATTTTTCAATAAACTTCTGAGAAGATCATCAATTTGAAGAATGTTTCAAGTCAAGCATGCTTAACTATAAAGTTCTTATGTTATGAGTTGCCCAAAATTAAATGCATCTTTTTGATAAAAATAGTACCAATCAATTCTTACAAGTTATAAGTAATCATTAAACCTTACAGTCTCATACCACCACGGTTTCAAGATCCCTCTAGTTTTGATATGAATCGGTTAACTTCTGTGGTCTTTTGCTTAGAAGTATGTCAGGAGCTCCTATTGAACATACTTTATATATCGGTGATCACTCCCCGCTTTCGTGAGCTATTTTTGTGTGGAACAAATTGACCAGTAACTGCATTGAGAAACAAAGGATAAGCTTTTATGAAGGGATATATTATCATGAGCTGTATACATTAAATGACTTCTGTTACAATGCCAATCAGTGAATAGTGCTGCATTCACATCACAAGTACTGAAGATTATATAGTCCAACATCCAAAGCAGGAGTGACAGTGAAATAATGTTCTGTTATAGTTGGCACAAGTGTTGCATGTGGTCCATTAGATAGAAGGGATTTTTGGTGTAACACAAGAGGCCTCTTAAATATAATTGTAACAGTAAAGTGCTCTCTCATTTGCAGCTCCATTATGGTATTCACTTAGCTGCTGTGGCTTGCTGGCAGAAAAAGCTGATTTATTTTTACTCAGTTTTCTACTTGTATTGTTGCGGTGACAACAACTAAACTACCAAGAAAATGCTCAAGCCTTATATTTATTTTGGCTAATTGTACCTACTTGCTTGTTTCAATGTACCAATTCAGAAATGATACTTTATTTTCCATATAATCATTTCTTATCACTAATTACTCCATTTTTAGTTTGTTTTAAATAAAAAAATCAAAGGATTTCTTACCCATAATATCTGTGAGTACATGGTGTTACTTATTTTGCTAAATTTATTCATATTTGTTTAAAATTCATGTAAATAAGGTTGTAGAAGATCAATTCCAAATGTAGTAATTTGCGAAGGTGTAAAAAGTATTCAGCTATAGGGATGACTAGAAAAAGCCTAGGGTTGAAAGTTTAGAGAGGCCCCTTTTGGTTCTTATACTCTTCTTATTAATGATTTTGCCATATCATAAATTATAGTATATGGTGGTCAAACTTAGGATCTATAATTTTGTCTCATGCTAAAGAAATGGGGAAAAAATATATAGGCTTTCTGTACTGGATTAAGCTTCAATTTAGAGTGGTCCTGATTTTGTCTTTAACACAATTGGGGAACCCTATCTACCACTACTACATACCCTGATTAAAATAAATTCTACCAATGAATCATTTAGCTTTTGCCTATTTATGCTGTGGTCTTTGGGAAATCAATCAACAAAATACAAAATGTATACTGGTTGTTCATATTGTTCATATTTAAGTCTATATTGTTCATATTGACATAAATATAATTATGTTAGATCACATACGAAGCATCATTACATTACATTGGACTAAAAATAATCAAATAATTGAATTAGATATTATATATTTATTTAAATTATAAAACATTAAATATACATATAATTTCATTTATATATTACTCAGTATTCATTTTTATCTTAAAGGTACACTTTTATTCGGATTTTACACACCATCAAGTCGGTGACTATCCTTACATAGACAACTCAACAACTCGATCCTATGGATCAAATGATTTGTTCAGACCAAATTTCAATAAAAATAACATTAAAAAATATTATTGGGCACAGCTAAGTACCAGAATTCCATGGAAAGTTTATAGGCTGATAGCATAGATCACCATGCCTTACCTAGCGTGAGCAACATACCTATGTGGGGATTTTTTTTCTATAACATTCTTCTTTTAAACACCATCATAGCTCGGGCTCAGTTTTATATATTATATTGTATTAATTTTTAAATTCAATAGAAAGACGCTAATTCAAAATATTATATATTTTTACTTTTTAAATTCAATAAAAAGTTGTTGATTTTTTAAAATATTATATTGTTTTAGTTTTTAAATTCAATAAAAAGTCGCTGATTTAGAATACATCAGCTGAAGACAACTCTAGAATTGATTTAATTAATGGTCGCTGACTGATCTAGAGAGCAACCTCTTAGCTTTAATTTTATTGTTGTTGTTATTGTTATTTTATATATTATTATATTAATTTAATATATAAATAAATAATAAAATTAATAAATAATTGTAATAAATAATAATAATATTATTTTTATTATTAAAAATAATTAAAATTAAAAATAGTAAATTATATTATAAATTTTAAAGAAAATACATTAAAAATACTAATTGGTTGATTATTTATTTAATAAATTAAAACTAATTATAATATTTAAAAAAACAAAATAATAATAATAATAATAATAATAATAATTTGATAAAACTAATTTGATACTGACTAAATTAGACATTTTGTGATTAATCAAGTTACCAAATTGTACAATTGATCAAAAAATTTATTAACTTTCTTATTTAATGGTAAAATTAATGATCAATCACAAATTGCTCAAATTAATTTTCTCATTAAATATGAATATGTACAATTTGTAATTTTCTCATTAATTTATAATTTGATTTAATATAAAAAAAATAGATTTATTAATATATTATTTATTAACATATTATTTAATAATAATAATTTATTAATTTTTTGGACTAAATTACGTACGTGGTCCCTTAAAATTTCAAGTAACATTTTAGTCCTTTTTTTTCTTCCGAATTGTCCTTTATTTTAATTTTAAGCGACAATTTGATATTTTATATTTTAAAACTTCAACAATGTTATCCTTTTTTATACAAAAATTCAAAAAAATCATCAAAAATTTTCAAGCAAAATCCATAAAATTAATAATCATTTTCAACATAATGCAAATTTTATCAAATCCATAACTCAAATATTCAAATACACTCATATTTTCATCTTCAACAACATCAAATAAATAATGAAAATATGAGTTTATTTCAAGATTTAAGATATGAATTTGATTAAATTTGTATTTTATTGAAGATGATAATGAATTTCATAGGTTTTGTTTCAAAAATTTGATGATTTTTTTAAATTTTTGTAAAAAAAAATGACAACATTGTTGAAATTTTAAAACATAAAATATAAAATTGTCACTTAAAATTAAAATAAACGACCAAGTTGAAAAAAAAAAA
>JBBPBS010000689.1:3221148-3253514 GCA_037974835.1 Cicer judaicum
AAAAAAAAAAAAAAAAGTCTATCTTTTTACCCATACACTCCATGTTGGAATTTTTTCTCTTTGTTATTATCTTTTTTAGGCCAAGTTGTTATTTTTGGTTTTATCCTGAAAAACTTTAGTTTTCATTTTTTATTTAGTTTGAATTGAATAATTTCAGTTATCTTATTTTATAATGAATTCACTAAATATAAAAAATATTGCTGCATTAAAATAATTTAGAATAAGAAAATAATTTTTTTTAATTATTTAAAAATAATTCAAAGGTTATTAAATTACAATTTAATTATAATAATTTTAATGATTATGGTTGAAAATAATAATTATAAAAAATGGTTAGTTATCGTAGTCATAGTTTATCGATTGTTGAAAGTGATTGCAGTGGTTGAAAATCATAGGTGGTGATATTATAGTCGAAGATGGTAGTCGGTCAATGTTAGAAGTTGGTGATTAGTGGTGGTGGTGGTAAGTAGTGGTCGACGATTTTTAAAGTAAGTGGTTGAAGGTCGCGTTTGTCGAACATAGATAATTGGAAGTGATGGTGATCGATAAATGTTAAAGTAATGTTGACGTCCACTGATTGATCACTTGTTAATATTTTAAAACAAAAATAAAAATTATAAAACCAAATTTTTGTTGAGTTTCAATAAAAAATTGTTTTAAAATAAAATAAAAAAATAATTCAATCTTATTTCATTTGAATAAATTTTCTAATTGATATTTAAAATAAATAAACAAAGTTTCACAATCACCACGAACAAAGTCTAAAATACTAAAATTAATAAATACAAATAATATATATATATATATTTAGATTTAATTAATATACACGTGTAAAAAAAATTAAAATATCATTGAGTAATAATTATTAAATTATTAAAAATATTTAACTTTAATTATAAATAGTTAACTACCTCTAAATAAATATATATAAATAATTGTGATGAAGTGTAAAATTTTTTACAGTAACAATTAAACTTTATATATATATATATTAATATTTAATTAGATTTTATTATTTTACTTTATCACTGTACTTTTATAATTATATTTTGAAACTAATTATGTGTTATGGAGATACCACTTCAAATATATTATCAGCAAACTTGTTTTACTTTAACGGTGACTGGTCACACTGCACTATCGTTTTACACATGTATTTTATAATTAATTTAGTGTTTATAAAGTCAATGGACATATATTATTTAAATATCAATTTGTGAGATATAATATGTTTGATTTCTAAAAAATTAATAATCAAAATGTACATGTTAAAGAGTGTATGAAATATAATGTTTTAATTTACTTTTTTATTTTATGAAAGAATGTTATTACTCTTCTCAAATACCTCTCTACCTAATGTAAACGGATTTGTCTTTTTTACGAAAAAAATAGATGGCTGTCTTAATTAATATAGTTAATCTAGTAACTTATTTTAATTATAGGTTGAATTGGCAAGTTATTCTAGATTCTTTTTTTGGGTCAATTATGTTCTTCTAGATTCTAATATCACCTTGTCATTACTCAAAGAAATAATAATCATGTTACCTTATCACCATGATAAAATAATAATACATTGATTTCATATTTATTAGCAGCTCCAATTTGACCAAGAGTAATAGATAGATAAATGAGATGTCTTGAAACCTATAGGGCGATGGTGATTTATAATTACATTCATATAGTCAACCTAAAAATCCATTCTATAATATATATATAAATAATATTAAAAAGAGAACATCGATGAGTTGGTATAATTTAATATAATTATAATTATTTACAAATTTACCTACTATATAACACGTGCATCAAATTATAAATATAATTCACCCGTCAACTTCAATCCGCTAGAAGCTGTATGCCCTTAATTAGCAGATTAGATCAAGTTTAGCTACAATAACAAGTTATATATTATTCCTCTAAAAAAAAAACAATTTACTATATATTATTACTACATTACATACTTGCTTACCAAACCATAGTATAAAATTCACCAATGTGGGGCAACAAATATTTGTTTTCTATCCAACACACATGCTACAACAACTTAGAATTTTCATTTTCCATATTAAACAATAGTGAACGGTATTAATAGGCGGCTTAATTAATAATAACATATATCCAATATAATGGTCAACAAAAACAATCTCTATGCCTTTTCACATCAAAATTTCATTATGTTCCTTCTTATCACGTTCCCTATATATTCATATATAAATACTCACATCTCTCACATTAACATTTTGCTAATAACCCAAATCATAAACCAATACACACACATAAAAGAAACAACAACCTTAGATTAATCGAAATTTGAAAAAATACATTAATATGGAAGTGATGATACAAAGTTCCAATATGGAGACATTTAATTTCAATAGTGGCACAATGAGTTCACCTTTTCTAAGTCCTCCTTCTTCACCAAAACGTTTTGGTGAATATTACTTAAGTGCCCCTACAAGTCCCTCTAGACTTTCTGAATTATATAGTGAAATTGATTACTTATCATCCATTGAAGTGCAACACGAGGATTTCGCACAAGGTCAAGATGAAACATTATTATCATCGTTAATCATGAACAACAAAGTTGATGATAAGGAAGAAAGTGGTTTTGCTTTCTTGGTTAATCAAACAGACAAATCATCACGTTCAGCTGAAGAACTCTTCCATGGTGGTAAAATCAAACCATTAACAAACGAAGAAACAAAAGTTGTTAAGCAACAAAACAACAGAGGAAGAGACAGAGAAAGAACAGAGTTAACAACATCATCGAACAATTCTGGTAGAAGAGTAACAAGATCACTTTCTCCTTATAGAAAATCAAACTACACATGGGAATCATTAGAAGAACAAAACTCAAAATTACAAAAACAACCTCGTAGTAACATCAAAGAGGAAACGAAATCGAACAATTCGAAGGGTTCGAGGAGGTGGAAATTGAGTGATTTGTTGTTGTTTCGTAGTGCTTCGGAAGGAAGAGGGTCAAGTAAGGATCCATTGAAGAAATACTTTGTTGGTAAGAAGAGTGAAGAAGTTAAAGGTTCAAGCTTTAGATCTTCTGAATCGTTTTCAAATAATGGGTCGAAGAAAAAAGGACAAGTTTCAGCTCATGAAATGCATTATGCTATGAAGAAAGCTGAGTCACAAGATATGAAGAAGAGAACTTTTTTGCCTTATAGACAAGGGATTTTGGGAAGGTTGTCTGGATTTGGACTCTAATTCATGTTGATCATGATCATGATGATGATGTTTATTATCATTCAATTTCTTGAATAGAGTTGTTCTTTTGTCTTTTTTTATGTTGAAAATGTTGTATTCTTTTGTTGAATTTTTCAATATGTACCTTAACGGGGGTTTGATTAAGCTGTGTAAACAGAAGCTGTTATAATACATATATATAAGTATTGTAATTATACAAAATTCTTTATTGCCACGTATAATTAGTTCATCTGATGCCTTATTTTTAGGCTGTTTTGATGTATATATAGTGTATAAGCATAAACATATTTTGTTTGCTTTCTTCTACGAGTTTTTTTTTCTTGAGACTTCATTACTAATTAAGAGAGTAGACACTTTGATTCAATAACTAGTTGGCTAACACATAGTGTTTTATAATCCATAATGATATATTATTGTATTTTTCATATGAATTTGATGTTTAATCCACAAACAACCTCTTAAAGTGATTAGTCATTTGTTCGATTAATTTATCATTTGTTCAAGTATAAGATGATATAACATTTAAATCGTAATTTGTAAATTATAAAGATATTCTTGATGGGGTACAACTTACAACCAAAAAACAAAAAACACTTGTAAGATTTTAATTTTGATATCAACTTACCACTTTTTCATCAATCTATATATTTAAGAAGGAGCCATATGGATGTTCTGAATTCACAAAAAGAGAGTGCTGATGAAAATGTGTGAACGGGGGTGACATAAGTTTTAATTTGTTGGACACAAGTAGAGGATAATTTATAATATTTATTTTACTCATAATAGGTGGTAGATGAATGATTGTTAGGCAATGTACCTAACATTACCATTCATGTAGTAATAGTGTATATATATATATATATACAAAATTGCTACCAACACCCCCCATTTTTCTATTCACATCCCTCAAATTTTTAAAAAAATCAAAATGCTCAAAATGTCCGTGTCATCAATATTACACATTTATTATTTCATAATTCATTTTTATTAAATTTCATCACACCTCACTAACTCACATACAAAAATCATCATACCTCACTAACCTATATTCAAAATCTACATCACTCACTAATAACCTACAACAAACACATCAGTTTGATCATCACATTGTGGTTAAAACTAAATAAAAATATATGTTTGTTGCTTTGATTTGTTGTTCGTATTTTTTTTGTAAATCTGAGGATTTTACGTGAACTCAGTTCACGTACGTTATGTTGTTACGTGAACTGAGTTCACGTACGTTTTAAAAAAAAATAAACATTCAGCCTTTACGCAAACTGAATTCACGTAAACGTACGTTAACTCAGATTGCGTAATTAATGGAGTTTGACACCTAAATTCATATATTGTACGCATTATGAATTCACGTACGTTTACGTGAATTAAGTTCACGTACGTGAACTGAAATTCCGTACTCAACAAGTTTGAAAAAAGTTTGATAACTCAATTCATGTACGTAACTTTTTTTTGAAAAATTCAATCCTTACGTGAACTAAGTTCACGTATGTGTACGTGAATTCAATTCACGTACACAAACGTGAAATGAGTTCACGTAAGATTGAATTTTTCAATTTTTTTTTACGTGAATTGAGTTCACGTACGTTTCTGGGTTTAGAGAACGCAGGTTGTCTTCTTCATCAACAATGGAGGAAGAGCATTTACGAAGAAGTAATGTTATGAAGAAGATGAAGAAGTAATTTTATGAAGAAGATGAAATAAAGGAAGGGTATTTTAGTTAATTTATTTATTTTTAAAATTTTGAGGGGTGTGAATAGAAAAATAGGGAGTGTTGGAAGCAATTTTGATATGTACTCAACAAGTTTGAAAAAAGTTTGATAACTCAATTCATGTACGTAAATTTTTTTTGAAAAATTCAATCCTTACGTGAACTAAGTTCACGTAAGATTGAATTTTTCAATTTTTTTTTACGTGAATTGAGTTCACGTACGTTTCTGGGTTTAGAGAACGCAGGTTGTCTTCTTCATCAACAATGGAGGAAGAGCATTTACGAAGAAGTAATGTTATGAAGAAGATGAAGAAGTAATTTTATGAAGAAGATGAAATAAAGGAAGGATATTTTAGTTAATTTATTTATTTTTAAAATTTTGAGGGGTGTGAATAGAAAAATAGGGAGTGTTGAAAGCAATTTTGATATATATATATATATATTTGTTAATAACTAGCGAATAAGTAATAGTATTAAGGATATAGAGTACCAAGAGATTGTGTCGCGATAGTTGCAGATCTGATTTCCACGTTCACAAAATATTAAGAATATTAATTATTAATATAAATGGTTGAAAAAAAAGAAGAAAAAAAAACAAGTAATAGTATTTCCTTTGGTGGAGGGTGAAATTAGTATTTCAAGGTCGATGAATTCATACTGAAAGATACGTTATGGGCTTGAACAGTAATATACCTTTAGCCCAATAGTAAAATACCGTCTATCTGGTTCCACGGCCCAAAAACTTTTAACTAACCCCCAAAAAACAAAAAAGTGCACTACAAACCCTATGAATTGCAATAAATTTATAATCAACCAAAATAAAATTGCCGCGAAATTTACACCGGCGATGAACATTGATCACCGGAATCTTCTATGAAACTAAAACCAATCCACCTTCGTTCCCTCTTCTTCTCAAAACAAATTCCAACTCCACCGTTATTTTCCTTTTCATCTTACAAATGTTTCACTAATCACGCGAGAAAACCATCACCCTTCTTCGACGACGTCGTTCCAGGCACCAGCGCCGTTTACAGTCACGCTCTCAAATTCCAGCGTCCCGCAACTATTAAATGGAAACCACACCTAGACAACACCACTACCTTCATCGGTTCAGTTACGCGCGAACTTAAGCGCGTGAACACAACATCCGGTAATTTTGGAGTTTACACTACGCTTCATGTTCCAAGTTCTAACAAACCTAATAGCTCCTCTATTTGGTGCGTCCATTTCTCTTTCTTTTCTTTTTTTTTTTTAAAAAATTATCATTTTTGCTAGATACACCCATTTTAATTTCCAATTACACCTAAAAATAAGGTTGTTACATAAATTTAGTTTCCGTAAGCTATTTGGGTGTAACTGGAAATTAGAGGGTGTAACTAGCAAAATTGAAAACATATTGTTGGTTTGGAAATTCACAAGTTTTTGTGTGTATTCAGAACGACATTTTGCTTTGCGTTTTGTTAACAGGGTGCTTCTTAAGATGTGGGGCAATGTGGGTGAATTTGCTGATGAACACTTGAAACCAAATCATTTTATTTGTGTTTCAGGTTGTTTGGTGTCTTATACTAAAGCTGATGAAAATGGAGACTTTCGGTTGTATTATGAGGTCCATCACTTTTTTTATCCTCTTTTTATGTTGGGAATGTTTTTTTGAAATTAGTGAATTATTATTTTGGTCTTTAAAACTAGATTGGTCGGACAATATGGTCTATAAATTTACGAATATGAAATAACATTTTAGTGCATGTTTGCTATTATGATGAGTTTGCGCTAGCTTTTGTGATTCTGGCAAAACCACTGTGATAACAAACATAGCCTTAATCATTGAAATTGAATGTCGTCAATCAATTCGATAGCGTTGTCATTCTTGAAATGTGGAGTTTTCATGTTGTTCAATGTATGTTTACTAAGTTTTGTTTAGAGTTTTATGTTGGTCTCTATTTTAGAGTCTATGTTTGTCATAATTGATTGATAGTCTTCAATTTCATGATTAATTTAACATTTTGTAAATTCAGGGTCTGTTTGGATGGAGGGAATGAAAGAGAGGGGATAGATTATTTCAAACTTAAATTGTTTTGATTCTATATTTTGGAGAGGAGTGTAAGGGATAGAAGCAAAGTCACTCCTTAATCAATTTTAGTTTCCCTCCTAAAAGTGGGAGAATTTGGAGGGAAGATAATAATGTTTAATGTAACATAAAATTACATGCATATAAGGTTGAAAAAAATACATCTACATTGTACCTCTATTGAAATCCCTCCTCTTCCCTCGTTGAACCAAACACAATACATATAAATCTCTTCTCTCCTCTTTCCTCACATCCATTAAAATTCCTCCCTACTCCTCCCCTTTATATACTAGTGTTCTATTAGTAGTTGGTTACACCTTGTAACTCATAGCAGCTGGACTTGGAGGATTAGTTGGTAGTTAAGATCATGTAACAATGTTTGAAAGGTGATCTGTAACCAGTTCTGAAATAATCAATGAACACATTATTAATTTCAAATTTTCTTTTACAATCTAAGTACTTAAGCAGTTCATTTCATAACAGAATCAAATTGTTCAATGACTACAATCTCTAAGACCAAAGGCTTATTCTCTCATTTTGAAACTGATTACACTATCGAAATGGGAATAGAATATTAATCTGTTTACATTCTAGTTAATCATTTTAAATGTCAAATTCCAAGTTTAGTTATTTTGGTACACAATCATCATGTGCACACAAAGCTTTAGCTTCTTTATTCTGTTTTGAATTTGTGTGTATAAATTTGATGTTAATTTGTCTACAGCTAAATGTTAAGGAGTTAAATTTTGTTTCTCAAAGGCTAGGGAGTGACGATCACGGGAAAGAACATTCTTTACATGGTAAGTATGGTTGCTAGTGTTCGCTGGAAATTTGAGACCTAAGGGTGGTTGTTTTTCTTTAGTTATTCATTATTGATCCTTGTTTAAAAGTGCTCAAATGTTTTGATAAGTTGTTTGGTCCTATTGAGACAAATTGTTCTTCGGCCCAGTGTAATTTAGTTTTAGCTTAGGATAGTTTCTCAAGTCTCAACTAAAATAAGTTTTTAATTCTATTACTTGTTAAAAAATCCTTATAAATTTATGAATATTGGGGAAGAAGCACATATGAAAAAATAGAGACCGAGATATAAAAGCTTATCCGAAGAACATTTAGTCAGAAAAATGAACTCATATGGGGAGGTGAATATTGATTTAGGGAGCATTTGAAGGTGCTTGTTTAAATTTTGTACCTTATGACATAACACAAATACATATGTTAGAGTATAGTATATAGTCACACTTATAAAAACTACTTATGTCATATTCCTAAAAAAATTTCAACTTATTTTACTAAACTTCCTATAATATCTTATGAATAAACACTTAACTAAGCACTCTAGAAAAACTTATTAGATAAGTCCATAACTAAGTTGTTAATGCAAATTTGTCATTGGTAAATCTCTTAAATATAGCAGAAAAGAAATCTCAGGAATAATGCATTTGATTTTTATCCATATAAGTTTTTAGTGATCACATATTTAGATAAGTGTGATGTTCTGGCTTTCACATTCCTTTGTAGCTCTTTGCTTACACCAAGAAACGGGCTTATGAGTCATTCAGTTGATTATGTTGGCTTCATTGATCTTAAACTTATTTTCAAATTTTCATGAATGCTTTCTTCTTATGCTTGTGTATGTTCTTATTGCTCTCTCACCTTGATTTAGTTACTAAAGCCAGTAACCAAAATAATGGCAATCGGCTTCACCTTTGGCAAGTGTTTTTCGCCAATCCAAATGAATGGTGGGATCAAAGAAAGTGCAAGACAAATCCAAAGCAGCCTGATTTTAAGCACAGGGATACAGGGGAAGCTCTCTGGCTGAGTAAACATGATCCACCATGGGTTACAAAACAACTTGAATTACATGACTCAAAAATTGCAGAAGGAGGATTTTTAGGTCGTCGGCCTCGTGTTGCTTCCTGGGTTTACGATGAATATTTGAAAGTAATTGAAGATGACAGACTGTGGTAATTCTCCCATAATCTTATGTGGTAGCTTTGTCTATAATTAATTACCGTTTGGAACAAAATTTACAGCAATAGCAGAATCGAAATCACTATGATTATGATACTTAGCGATTCTCAAGGCATTCACATCATAGCCCTATTAAAATTCTTCATCAGAATCAGTTTATTTATAGCAAAAACGAAAGAAAGAAAACCTTGATAGTCAGAATATTTATCTATTTGTACGGCAACCCCACGAATCATATTTCTATGGACTTACAAGTAAAGGGACATTATGTAGAACAATATTGGAGTACCTCTGGTTTAGGATTTCATCCAACATATGACATGGTTGATATCAAACTTCACATTGAAACTTTGTTTCCCCCCACTCTTCTGAACCACTTGAAGAGGTCTTCATAGCATTGTACAATTTCTCCTCCCTTCAAAATTTTCTTTGTAAAATCAATACTAGTATCTCGTTTCATGAACGAATGTCCATCTTTAGTGAGCATTAATTTGGTGTATTGTGTTGCTTTTGAGTCATGAGGGAGTCTAGGGATCAATCCAATAGGCTATGAGAAATCACACAAGTGGGTTATATTTTTTTTAAAATTTTAAGACAATAAGTATATGGGTTTTATCATTTATATAGTGTTAATTATCCATTTTTGTATTAAATCTGAAACTTCTTTATTCACGCTTGATACCAATGGTTGCAAGTTAAAGTTATGTTTGTTTTTTAAATTTATAGTTGATAAAAAATGTAACTCCTGTAGTATAGAGTTAAGACTCCAATTCTAGTCAAAATTAATTAATGTTATAAAATTGGAATAATATAATACAATTATGTCAGCAAACATGATCCTGAGCTTCAAAACAGTTTGTGCAACGAGGTTCATGCAGTTTGAATTGTATTTGTAGCCAATAATGCAGTTATAGTCTTACATTCAGTTTGGTAACGTGGTGGAGCACCCTAACGTACGGTGATCGTGAAACTACTATGTTCAAAAACACACTATTAGACCCGTTGGAAATATTTGTTGGAACACGAGCGTAACTATCTATCTTAAAAATTATAAAATTATAAAAAAGAAAATATTATCATTCATCCACGTGTTTTAAGACTATTTATAAGGTTGAGAAAGATTCTCAAAATCTTCAATCATAATGATGAAATATTTCATTTATTTAATGTATATATGACATCGCAGATATTATTTGAATCACAATGAAGCATTGTGATCAATGACACTTTAATACTAATGAGAGATATAGGAGGTGACTAAGTCGATTTAGGGTCAACTCCAAAAGCATTAAATTATTTGCAAGTATATATATCCTGTGTTGCATAACACGCTGCTCATCACAGAATCCACGTTGCTTCTCATCACTCTTTCCTCTAATATTTTCACAAAATCCATGTTTGAATTGAAAATTAATTGATTATCACCTTCTTCTCATAATATAAATAAAAATTAGTTAAAGAAAAGAAATATATCTGATTTAAATTTAGATCACATAAATCCAATTTCTTTAATTCATTTTTATTAATATTATAAGACAGAAATATTAATTAACAATGTTGTATAAAAACAAAGAAACAAATATTCAATATTAGATTAATCTTCAAACACAAAATCAATTGGATTGCTATTAATTAGTGATTTTCTCTTCTACTTTTTTTTTTATATATATTTTAATTTTATAGTTATTTCCATATAATAAGTTAACATTTTATATTGTTAATAAATATGTGTTAGTTGTATGTTGGCTACACTTATTTGACAGTACCTCAATATAACTATGTACCCGCCTTTCTCTTCTGAGGACTTTTTTGCTTTTGTGATTGTACATAGGAAATAATTAATTTACAAGTGTTTAAAATTCAATTTGTTTATACCAAAAAAATCAATTTGTTAAAAGTAAATTATTTCTGCTCAACTTTTCAGTTATAAAAACTAACCTTGTGTTGATTTGAATTGATTTCAATAACAGTAATGGAATCATAAATTTTATTTTGTTAACAGAAATTAAAGGGACTTATTCATAAATTTTATCCATATGATTTTATTTATAAGAATGAAAAAATCACAAATGTTAAAGGGACTTAATTATTTGATAAATTAATTTTTAAATTTTTTCTTTTTATCTCATAATAATTAATTTATTTACAAAAGATATATAGTAATTCTCACAAAGAAAAAGTAAATGAAATCCAAAAAATGAACTGATTTTAATTTAAAGTTGCTATTTTATCATCTCATTATTTCTATATTACCATTCAATCATGTTTGGTTAGTTTTAAAAAACGTCAAATTTCGTGTTTATAGTTATAACACATCTCTTTGCAGAAAAATATAATCATTTTTAATTCATTTTTTTAATTATGCTATTTAATTAAAATTATTTATATAAATTTCAAATCAATTATTAATTGACTTTTACCATTTCAAATAAAATATTAACTTTGGTTGTTCTACAGAAAAGTCTAATTATCTTAAATATCACACAATATTTTTGTGATTTATTGACCAATTCTACACTAAGTAAGAATCTACACCAATGAAATCCACTAAATTATATTACAAATAATAGGAATGAAATATAAAAGGGCAAGCATGCATCATATAACATATACTGAAAGGCAAATATATATTTCTTTTTTGGATGCCCTCATCATAGTCAAATATATATTTCTTTTTTGGATCACTAAACTAACAAATTTTGAAAAGAAAATAAAAAGAGACGAATCACTTTCTTTTTGTTGCCTCCGGTAAACGATGCAAGTGTCATGTGTCAAACTACGTAAAAATCTTTCTCGGGATTGATAATAATTCAACGTAACAAAGAAAATTGGTAGTAACTTTTTGTTATAGAATTACTTTTATTCAATAATATTTTTAATGATTTAATATTTTATTTTAATCATTTTTTCTGAATAAATAACTAAAAATACTATTAAATAAATAATAATTAATAATGTATTTAACTTTTAAAACTAAAAGTAAGTTTTTCATGTTGCATTATATCTCACATACATACACCTTTTTTAAAACTATCTTATATATTTACTCAATCAAACACCGACCTTTTTTATTAAAAAGAAAATCAAACAAGATAAAAGAAAATTCTACTCACAAGTGAAAAAGGATAGGAGGAAATAATAGTCTCTCCAATTTCAAATATAAACAAATAAAATCAATGTATTTGTTCTAAAATAACCTTAACAAGGGCATTATGGTCCATTCAAGAAGAACATAGTACACACTCACGTAGTATAAGGAAGAGTGGATGACTTAAACAACGACCAACGAAGAAACAAAATTTAAGAAGAAAAAAGTAGCGTTTGTATATGCAACGATGGCACTGAACGATTTCTTCGCCGGAGAGATTGCAACGGAGCTAATAAAAATGTTAATAACCATATCTCGTAAATCCCTTTTATGCAGAACAAGCGCTGAACAACTCCTCAATTACATCAACGAACTCCTCCCAACAATCCAAGAAATCAAATACTCCGGCGTTGAGTTACCGGAGAAACGGCAGTTTCAGCTCGACCATCTCTCAAAGATTCTCCGCTCCGGCGTTGAACTCTCTCACAAAGTTCTCTCTTCAAGCCGCTGGAATGTTTACAAGAATCTTCAATTAGCAAAGAAAATGGAAAAACTTGAAAAGAACGTTTCGAAGTTCATACAGGGTCCCATGCAGGCTCATATATTGGCTGACGTGTGTCATACTCGTTTCGAGATGGCCGAGCGGTTCGACCGGGTCGACGCGGCGAACCGGAAGTTGGAGGAGTATTTTGATGCTATGAAGATTGGTGTTGGAGGTGGTGGATGGGTGGAGGAAGCTGTTAGGTCTTGTATGGAGGAAGATGAGAATTTGAATGTTGAGGGTAATTGTGGAAATTTGAATTTGAATTTGAGTGTTGGTTTGGATTTGGGGAAGAAGAAAGTTAAGGAGAAAGTTATTGGAAGAGATGATTTATGGGTTGTTGGTATTTGTGGAATTGGTGGATCCGGGAAAACTACTCTTGTTAGAGAGGTTTGTAGAGATGAACAAGTTAGACGTAAGTAACATTCAATTCAATTTCTATTTACATAATAAAAGTTAAATTATTTTCATATAAGTTGTTTTCTTAATTTATCTTGGAGAACCTGTTGGCAATAAGCTGAAAATAGTTTATATTTTTATAGTATGTGTCTAAGTTGAATTTATTTTGGAGATAAATTCAATTTTGATGCAAAGTAATCAAATATAGATGTTTGTAGGTAGAAAAATCACTTTTCAAAACTTCAACTTTGCATCCAAACTTTTACTTTTCTTGTTTTCTTTTATTTTTATTTTTTTTATTTCTTTGTTTAAGTTGGAAAATATTTCAAAAGTTTTAACAGTTGATACTTTTTGCAGGTTATTTTAAGGAGAGAATCTTGTTTTTGACCGTTTCACAATCTCCAAATGTGCAGCAGCTAAGGACAAAGATATGGGGACACATAATGGGAAATGGAAGCTTGAAACCAAATTATGTCGTTCCTCAATGGATACCACAATTTGAATGTAGAAGTGAAGCTAGAACCTTGGTTGTTCTAGATGATGTTTGGTCACTCTCAGATCTTGAACAACTTGTGTGTAGAATGACTGGTTGCAAGTTTGTTGTAGTTTCAAGGTTCAAATTCCCAACAATATTCAATGCAACTTATGATGTTGAATTGTTGAGTGAAGAGGATGCTCTGTCTTTGTTCTGTCACCATGCTTTTGGACAGAAATCAATCCCTTTATCAGCTAATGAGAGTTTGGTCAAACAGGTAATTGTTTCAAACTTTCAAGTGTAAAATCTACCTTTATTAGTGTGTTTGGTTTAAAAAGAATTACTTTTTGTAAATTTGATTCCGGCTAAAAATAAGTTAAAGATAAAGTGATTTATGTTTTGATGCACTTATATAAAAATAAGTTGAATAATAAATTTGAGACTGAAAATCAATCGTAAAGACAAAAGCTTCAAACTATAATTTCAACCTGACCCAATTTTGGAGTCAATTAATTTTACTGGAGAAAATGTAGACACGTCAAAATCAATTTTTACTCCTCCATAGATTCTAGAGGTGAAAATTTGATTTAGACACTTTGGATGTTTTAGAGTAGAATTGATTTTGCCTCCATAACTTATTATAATTTGAAGCTAGGAGTTGTAGCTTCTGACTTCAAACTTAACTTCTACACTCAAATTTATTGTTCAAGTCACTTTTAACTAAAATCAATTTTTATCACCGCATAATTAAGTATTGTGTAAATACTTAATTCACCCTTTTGATTGATTCTTGTATCTAATGGGAAACAAACAGGTTGTGAGTGAATGTCAAAGGCTTCCATTGGCTCTTAAAGTGATTGGAGCTTCATTGAGAGATCAAACTGAAATGTTTTGGGCAAGTGTTAAAAACAGGTTATCTCAAGGCAAATGTATTGGAGAATCACATGAAATTAACCTAATTGAAAGAATGGCAATAAGTATCAACTACTTAAGAGAAGAGATCAAGGAATGCTTCTTAGACCTTTGTTCATTCCCTGAGGACAAAAAAATCCCTCTAGATGTTCTCATCAATATGTGGGTTGAAATCCATGATATTGATGAGAAAGATGCTTTTGCTATTGTTGTTGAACTCTCCAATAAAAATCTTCTCACTTTGGTGAAAGAAGCACGGTATGCAACTTGAAAGCATTCTTTTGTTTTTCTGAAATAGCAAATGTTAGTTGTTAATTGTTATTTTGTCAGTATGCCGAGTTGATCTAAGACCTTTTGATAAATTGATCTATCAGTGCCGGTGGAATGTACAGCAGTTGCTTTGAGATCTCAGTTACACAGCATGATGTACTTAGAGACCTTGCGCTTAATTTGAGTAATCGCGCGAGCATTAATGAACGTCGGCGATTAGTTATGCCTAAAAGAGAGAAAGGACTCCCTAAAGATTGGTTGAGACACAAACACAGACCATTCGAAGCTCAAATTGTTTCAATTCACACAAGTATGTATTTATGTGTGTACACGCTACACATGCACGCGCGCGCGCTTGTGTCCTTTATATACACTTTTTTCTTGCATCTAATGTTATTCATGTGTATGATGATGAATTTTACAATTTTACATTGCAGGTGAAATGAAGGAAATGGATTGGTGTAATCTAGAATTTCCAAAGGCTGAAGTGTTGATTATAAATTTCACATCAAGTGATTACTTTTTACCTCCTTTCATAGATAGAATGCCAAATTTGAGAGCATTAATAATAATAAACTATAGTGCATCATATGCTTGCCTTCACAATGTTTCAGTTTTCAACAATTTGACCAACTTGAGAAGCTTATGGCTTGAAAAAGTTTCTATCCCTCAATTTGGAGACATTTTGATGAAAAACTTAGGCAAATTATTTATAGTCTTATGTAAGATTAACAAAAGTCTAGAGGATAAAGAGGTAAATATGGCTCAAATATTTCCTAACCTCTTTGAACTCACTCTTGATCATTGTGATGATATTACTGAATTGCCCTCAAGCATTTGTTGGATACAATCACTCCAAAACTTGAGTCTCACCAATTGTCACAATTTGTCTCAACTTCCTGATGAATTAGGCAGACTAAGGTATCTAGAGATTCTCCGACTATACGCTTGTCCGAATTTGAAGTCGCTTCCTCCTAGTATATGTGACATGATTAGATTGAAGTATATTGACATTTCGCAATGCGTTGACTTGTCGTGTTTCCCTGAAGAGATTGGTAAATTGGTAAGTTTGGAAAAGATTGATATGAGGGAATGCTCCATGATTAAAAGTGTACCAAAGTCTGCTATTTCATTGAAATCTTTAAGGCTTGTGATTTGTGACGAGGAAGTGTTTGATATGTGGAAGGATGTTGAGAAGGCTAAGCCAAATGTTCATATTCAAGTATCAGAACAATACTTTGATTTGGAATGGCTTAGAGAGTGAATGGTTTATTATGTTCTTGTGATGTTTGCACACAAAATTATTGTAAGACTTGTCTATAATTGTATTTAATGGAAATTATCTTCATCATAAACTAAAGAGGTGAAAATTATGGCTTAGTCTTTTTGTTAGTCTTGAGTAATTTCATTTAACCAAGTTACTAAGTTCATTACAAGTAATGGAAAATAATGGTTTGGTTAATTTTTACCTTCCTACTACAATATTTCCTCAATAATTGATTTGAAATGCATCCTTCTCCATGATATAAAGGTTACAATTTTACATATGTAAGCAATAATAAGAAGGGGTATTGAATTCATCTTTTGTTGTTAATAATTTTATTATTTTTCTGACAAACTAACTAACATTTGTCTATAAAAAAAAAGACTTAACTATAACTCAAATACCAAATTACTTTTTCTAGTAGCGGTGGAATATTATCAAAATTCAATGAATTTAAAGAGTAATGCATTTCTTGATTGTTAGTGGGAGTGGAGCATTCTCACTTTTTCTCATTTGCAATCAATTCTATTGTGGAACTTTTCAACATATGAAAAGGATCCTCTTTTCTTCTTTTGTTTACTACCCTACAACAAAGTGTCCTCTCAAATCAATTGAAAATACAATAACATTAATTTGAAGTGTTTATTTTGTCACTTTAGCAGGTACTCTGAACATTGAGACATTAAAAATATTTTATGCTTGACTCTTGACTGTGGTTCTTAATTGATAACTAATTTTTCAGTAGTGCTAGGAACACTTGTAAAAAAAATTTGCTATTGTTAAATTTTTCTTTTTATATGGGTAAAAGTAGTATTTTATACATTTGTTTTTATCATTTTTCACTTTTTTTCATTAATTAAAGGTCTAGAAGGTCAAACAGAAAAATCAGCCAACACGATGAAATGAAACATGTGCAAAATCAGAAATCAAAGCAGGGGGCTTTGTATAAAATAATTTCTTACTTAGTAAATAACCATTTCTTTTTCTGTTTCTCTTTTATTTTATTTTCTCCCACTTCTTTTCCAACTCAAGTATAGTAGTAGTAGTAGTGTACGTATACACGCATGTGCTCATGTTTTTCTTGGTTTTACATAACATAATATCAAACAATTTTGTACCACAATTTAGTATTCAATATTTGTAGCCTCTTTCACACCTAGAATATACTTCATCTCTTCTTAAGTCTTAACTTGATAAATACTCAAATTATTTGGTTAAATATCACATTTTTTTATTTGAATTTAAAATATCACAATTATATATAAATTTTTTATAATAATTATATCATCTCATCAATAAATAAAAACTATATATTTCCTCTCAAATACAAAGACTCATCTATCTAATTCGGCAACATAAGAAAATTTGGCGACCATACCATAAAATGGTAAAATAAGAGTGGCGACCATACCATAAAATGGTAAAATAAGAGTAAATAAAAAATGCTTGAGGGATAAAATAGTAGTAATAGATTAAAATGTTTGATAAAATGGTAAATAAAAAATACTTGAGGGGTAAAATAATAATTATAATTTGAAAATAGTGTGTTTCAGTTAAAGTTTTCTCGTAACTTTTTAGCATTTTTGATAAAAATAATATAGTTAATTCAATTAATATAGTGATAAAATTCTTGATTTCATAAATTATTATCTGTCTTTTTACACTCTTTAAATCATTAATTACAATATATAATAAAAATCATCTCTCATGAATAAAATAAATTGAAATATTTTGATAATATTTTTTTTTACAAAAGAGGACTCGAGGCTCAAGAAAAAATGAAAACTGAGAAACTAAACAAACATTCCAAATATTAAACCCATGAGATATCATGAAAGAACTATAGGGTTCATTTGGTGGAGTCTCTACTGTAATATAATTAAACTAATCAGCACACCTATTTCTCTTATATTAGGTGTTGATTATCTCAATATTTTAATCAAGAGATAAAATAGTGTAAATACAATGCTATAAAGTGGAATTTTTTTTATTAAAAATATATTTTCATGTGATTGTATAAATTAAAATTTTGAAGTTAATTTCTATAATAAGATGAATGATTATCTATCAATAGTGTGAATAAAACTATCACATAATTAAGTCACGTCTAAAGTTGTAAACACCATTTCTATTAAATTTGAACTAATTTTTTATTCAAATATATTCAAATAAAAAATCTTAACTTCAAACTTAAATTCTTACGTACCAACTTCCATATAACTATCAACTTAGTTGTACATAACACAATAAAAAAGTGTAATACAAAAAGATAAACAAACATTAAAAATATTTTGTTCTACAAATATTTTTATATTTAAATAACATTAAATACTACATTCCGTCTTATTTTTAGACGGCGGTTGCTACTTTTGTTTTCTATGTGCTTAGAGTAGTAACATAACCGAAACCATATAAGCGGATTCGTTATTGGTCAAATCCAACTGTGTTCTGTTAGTTGAAATCCCAAAAAATAATTGATTCAAAAGGGGTATTACAGTAAATTCAACCCTGTTGCTGCACTAAGTGACTAATAAAAGAGAACACGAAGTTGCGAAGAAATAACCATAAACTAACTGCAATCACCGGACGGTGGCGGCAAACGCCATCATCATCGACGACGATGGCCATAACTGAATTTATCACCGGCGACATAGCTTCTAAATTATGGGAAATGCTCTCAAGCATTTCAACCAAAACTCTCAACTCCAGATCAAGCGCTGAACAGCTCTTAACCTTCATCCGCGAAATTCTCCCAACAATCGAGGAAATCAAATACTCCGGCGTCGAACTTCCTCCGCCGAGACAATCTCACCTCGACCGTCTGTCCGAGATTCTCCGCTCCGGCGTCGAACTCTCTCACAAAGTTCTCGCTACAAGCCGTTGGAATGTTTATAGAAACTATCGGCTCGCGAAGAAGATGGAGAATCTCGAAGAGTGTATGACGAAATTCTTGCAGGTTCCGATGCAGGCTCATATTTTAGCTGATGTGCATCATGCCCGGTTTAATATGGATGAACGGTTCGACCGGGTTGATGCGTCGAACCGGAGGATGGAGCAGTTTTTTGGTGCGATGAAGATTGGTGTTGGGGGTGGTGGGTGGGTTGAGGAAGCTCTTAGGACTGCTGAGGAAGATGAGAGTTGGGTTGAGGGTAGTTTAGGGAATGTTAATTTGAGTTTTGGTTTGGAGTTTGGGAAGAATAAGGTTATTGAGATGGTTGTTGGAAGAAAAGATGTTTTTCTTTTTGGGATTTGTGGGATTGGTGGATCTGGAAAAACTACTCTTGCTAGAGAGGTTTGTAGAGATGAACAAATTCGATGTAAGCTTCAATCTGTTTCTCTTTGATTCATTTGGTAATGTATTTTTTACCATGTAAGGTGATAGATTAGTTAATTATGCTATTTTTAGTTTCATATATTTTATGATAATAATGATACAATAACTCTTTCTTTGTATGTCTTAAAAGTAAATCATTAGTACTTGTTCTGTTGCCTCGTTTCTTGGTTATTTGTTTTCCATATATGATGATGATGACAAGATTGTAATATCAATGGCCAAAAACGTGTGTAACCCTTTCTAGGTAAATTGTTAATTGTTGGATTAAATCTAACTGATGAGAGAATTAATCCAACTGCTGACAATTTAGCTGAAGAGAGTTGCTTGTACTTGTAGTACTATATTGTGTGCACATGTTTCTATGTTTTTTTTTCTCTTTTGGCAAAGTTTTTCAAAAGGTATTTAACTTTTAGCATTTGCATTTTGCAGGTCATTTCAAAGAGAGAATTTTGTTTCTGACTGTCTCGCAGTCTCCGAATGTGGAGCAGTTGAGGGCAAAGATTTTGGGACACATCATGGGAAATGGAAGCTTCAATAATACCAATTATGCTGTTCCTCAGTGGAAGCCACTGCAATTTGAATGCGCGAGCCAGAGTGAAATCCTGATTATTCTTGATGATGTATGGTCACATTCTGTGCTGCAGCAACTTGTGTTTAGAGTACCTTGTTGCAAATTCATCGTGGTTTCCAGGTTCAAATTACCAGATTTTGAGGCAACTTATCAAGTGAAATTGCTTGGCGAAGACAATGCACTGTCTTTGTTCTGTCATCACGCTTTTGGACAGAAATCAATTCCTTTAACTGCTAATCAGAATTTAGTCAAACAGGTAATGGTTTCAACTTCAAAGTTTTGAATTTTTTAAGTTAAAGTGTTATGTAGGTTTCAATTCTATGAATTTAATCTCATTGACTTCAATGTTGAACAGGTTGTGAATGAGTGTGGAAAGCTTCCACTAGCTCTTAAAGTGATTGGAGCTTCGTTGCGAGATCAGAATGAATTGTTTTGGTTAAGTGTTAAAACAAGGCTTTCTCAAGGCCTAAGCATAGGTGAATCCTATGAACTTAATCTTATTGATAGAATGGCGATCAGTACTAATTACTTGCCAGAAAAGATCAAGGAGTGCTTCTTGGACCTGTGTTCCTTTCAAGAGGATAGAAAGATTCCTTTTGAAATTCTAATCAATATGTGGGTTGAAATTCATGATATTCATGAAACAGAAGCTTACGCTATTGTGGTTGAGCTTTCAAACAAGAATCTCCTCACCTTAGTGAAAGAGGCGCGGTATGCAACTTAAAAAAATAACATTCTTATTTTATGATATCACATTTGAAATAGCATATTATTCTAAAACGCTTTCGACATTTGTACTTTTCAGTGCTGGCGGTATGTATAGCAGTTGCTTTGAAATTTCTGTTACTCAACATGATATACTGAGAGATCTTGCCCTTAATTTGAGCAATCGTGGGAGTGCTAATCAACGTCGAAGATTAGTAATGCCAAAACGAGAAGATAATGGGAAACTTCCTAAAGAGTGGTTGAGATATAGGGAGCAACCATTTGAAGCTCAGATTGTTTCCATTCAAACAGGTATAAATATATGTAGGCCAATCACTTTCTATATTATAACTTTCTTTCATGTTCTGTGATTAATCTTTGTGATGAATTTTACATTACAGGTGAAATGAGAAAAGGTGACTGGTGTAATTTGGAATTTCCTAAAGCTGAAGTACTGATTATTAATTTCACATCTAGTGAATACTTCTTACCTCCCTTCATTAATAGAATGCCAAATTTGAGAGCATTAATAGTAATAAACCACAGTACTTCATATGCTCGTCTTCACAACGTTTCGGTTTTTAAGAACTTGACAAACTTGAGGAGCCTTTGGGTTGAAAAAGTTTCCATCCCACAGTTATCAGGGATAGTGATGGAAAGCTTGAGCAAATTGTTTATAGTCCTTTGTAAGATTAACAACAGTCTTGAAGGGAAAGATGCAAACCTGGCTGATATCTTCCCTAACATCTCTGAGCTCACACTTGACCACTGCGATGATGTAACTGAGTTTCCTTCAAGCATTTGTAGGATACAGTCACTACAGAACTTGAGTCTCACTAACTGCCATAGTTTGACACAACTACCTATTGAATTAGGCAAACTAAGATCTCTTGAGATCCTTCGGTTATACGCATGTCCGGATTTGAAAACACTTCCTCCTAGCATCTCTGATATGACTCGATTGAAGTACGTCGACATTTCTCAATGCGTTAACCTTGAAAACTTCCCTGAAGCTATTGGTAAGTTGGTAAGCTTGGAGAAGATAGACATGAGGGAATGTCCAATGATTAGGTATATACCAAATTCTGCATTGTCATTGCATTCTTTGCAGGTCGTAATTTGTGATGAAGAAGTGTCTTGGATGTGGAAAGAGGTTGAGATGGCTAAGCCTAATGTTCATATTCAAGTAGCTGAGCCACACTATGATCTAGACTGGCTTAGAGACTGACTAATATTAGATTATGTTCTTGTGATGTTTTAACTTCACAATTTTTTGTAAATACTTGTTAGTATAACCTTTATTTGAAATGGAAATCATATCGTACCATAAATCTTTTTTAATTTAATTCATGTCTATTTACGGTATGAAGATTTTTTTTCCATTGTCAATCATAATCAATAATCATTAAAAATATTTAATTTTAATCATATTTATTTTAATATTCATACAAATGTGATTTGTGATTGGTTGACGGTGCACACTTAAGGTGTATCAAACCGGTGTTATTACTTTCAAATGACTTAAATTTCTACAATTATTGCAAGTAGCTAGTGAAAAATCCAGTCAAATTCTATTATTATTAGCTTGAGTTAACAAACAAAAATGTCAATTTCTGACAGCATATAACATGAAAGAACTCAGAAGTTAAACACTTGTTTTTCAATAATCAAATTCTCAATGTTGTTTTTTTAATGATACTAATAATTTAAAGACATTAAAAAAAAAGGTGTAAGGCGGCTGGAAAAAGGAAAATGATTAGATAGATTTCCGTTTGGAAATGTGTTTTTTCCATTCTGATAAGGAAAAGTAGGACCAAAAGATTGAAATTTTGTGGCCATTTCATGATGATAAGTTAACATAATGTACATGGTACATTTATACCAATTCCAATCACTTGACTCCACTAAAAGGGATTTGTCTGATTCATACTAGAAAACGCGTATAAGCTGATAAATGTGAAACCAACACATTGGTTGATTTGCACAAGTCACTGTCTTCTGGTTGCTGGGAAGCTTCCTTAGTCCATTGTTTTTATCCTATCTTCATTTTAATATCTTCCTCTTTGTCAGTGTTTTTTTTTTATGTTATCCTTTTTCATCATCACTGATCTAATAATCTTAGTAGTCAAGCCTCCATCTCATGTCAACTCAATAAAATAATCATCATAGTGATTCTTCCGAATCTCTTAAGTGTGTGTATAATCTTGTGTAAAAAAAATATTTATTTTGTATTTGCAAGAAGAAGTGCATGAGTGTATAACAAAATATTTTAATTTGGTAATGTGTATAAGAAAAGATATTCAATTTTCCTTAATCTTTCTATTTTCAAATGAATATATAAGTCCTGATAATTGAGCAAAAATTATTTTAATAAAGATTTAAATTCGAATTTTTTCAAACCCTAAATATTTATACATATTTAATATTTTTATTTTATTTTTTATTTAGCTTCTATGAGAATTTCTTAAAATACTCTATTTCTAGATACTATTAAAAGTATCTTCAATAGTGAACTCAATATAGGTTCATTAAATGAGTTCTACTGTGTTACGTTATCTTAAAATAACTCATTCATTTTTTATTTTAAATGTGATTCATTATAAACCACTAACAAATTATTCGTTTATTATTATTAATAAATTAATAAAAAAAAAAAAAGATAATCGTAATTAAAGTACATTTTCTTAGTGAGAGAGGTGATGACATCTTAATACATATTTAATAGTGAACTCGCAAAAAACTGAATTTTACGTGATTACACACTAGCGCTATTGGATTTTTAAAAATGATACTCTTAAACAACAGTCAACAATGTTTAGAAGGAGTTCACGAATCACAATTTGAGGATGAATATGACATGAATTTTGTTTTCAAAAAATTTAGTGAAGAGCTATATTTAAATCTTTAGCCAAAAAGTCAATAATAACCACCAAAAAGTTTAGCATAATGATGAAACTTTTCTGCCTCTAGCCATCGGTTGAATAACATGGAGGGAATCTAAGAAGCACCAAATATTTATGTAACTCCCAACAAAGCTTGATATCAACCAAGAGAGTTTGGATGTATGCATGAAGCACGTTAGAGTCATCCACACTCCTCCAAAACCTAAATTGGAACGTACCCCCATAGTCTTGAATCAGGCCTCCAAATCCAGCCTTCCTCTGATTGGTCAAAGTGCTCCCATCAACATTGAGGATTATTGTTTGTCTTTAGAGGACCATCACATTAAATCAAGAACAATCGCACAAACTGATTAGGTACTAGGCCTTTACCCCAAAAACATTAGATATATAGAGTCAAGAAAATGGCTTTATGTCGTTCTCCATTGTTATTCTTGTATAAATAATCCTCATATAAACATTGGTAAGAGCATTTATAAATTTTTACAGTTTATTATGTCAAATGTTTGATTTTCTGATTTGTTTAATTTATTCAAGGAATTTAAATATATAGAATTAAAAAAATATATTGGTTTTCGACTCACATATAAATTATTTTGGTCGCTAAATTGGTCACTAAATTCGGTCGTTAAATCGATCACTAAATTCAGTCGTTGATTTGGTCGCAACAGCAAGCGACTAGCATTTTATCAACTGATTTAAATCGATCACTAATTTGGTCGCTATTTGATTTAGTGACCGATTTTCTTCATTTAGTGACCGAAAATTTGGTCTCTAAAAACGTTTTTTTTTCTAGTAGTGGTAATATTTAACCTCCACTTTTTCATTTAATGTGAGATTTTTATTCACACTTGATATACCAATAATAGTCGTTCAAGTGTAAGTTTATTAATTCATCTGGATATACTCTCCTTAAACGGAAGATTTCCATACACATATATTGACACTATCGTTGATGTCCCATCAAAGAGACAACGTTGTTGACCACCATTATTAAAAAACTTTCAATTCAATGAGTCGATCACATCAAATTAACCATTGTTAGATGATCGGCCAAGAACAATCACACAGTACTTATATATTATTCAACATATATATTTTCATCTAATATGAAACTTTTATTCAAACGTAACATGTAATATAGTAATATTATTAGGATGTTGTCTTTTGTTAGCTTCGTAAGCCAGAACTGCGCAAAAATCGTTGCAATTGTGAGTGCAACACCGCTAATTACAACATCAAAGACCAGCTTGTTCCTTGTCACCATATATTCCAAAAATTAAAGTAATTAAATAAAATTGCATTTAAGAATGATACAAGTTGTATTAATTAAAAAATACAATTGAAAAAAATAATTAAAATTACATTTAAAACTAAAAAGATAGTCTTTTAGGACAATTTTTTTTACAAATAGGATACCTATTATGGGGTATTAATTTTTTTCAACCCCCATCCAATGGACTTTCTGGATGCACGATGGACCATTTGTACCGAAGCACCCTCCTACATCATATGTTATTAACTTATTAATATTAATGGTAAACCCTTAGAAAATAAATTTACTATGTTATGTACTTTCAAGTATTAAACTAATACGTCACGATATTTTTTTTTAATTTCAGAAGTTCTTGATTTTAAAATAGTTTACAAGTACACACCCTTACATCGACGTGGATCAACCCGTGAACTTAAGAAATTACATTGATTTTTGTCAAAAAGAAAATACTATTAATGTATGCTATAGTTGTATATTTTTTACTCTTTTAGGAAGCATCACATATTAATGTATGCTTATGTCGTACCAAAATCCCACTTTACTCTCCCGATATGTTAACTTATTCCAACTTGTATTTACCATAAATTAGTTGATGATAGAGTATATAATTAAGTTACAAAATTAAAACAAAAAACACAAAAACAAAAGAAGAAGAAAAAAACAAATAAGCCAAGTACATCATATATTAATGCCATGTATATCATGTAAAACTTATTAATTACATTATTATGTGACGTCAAACTAATTTGGACTACATTGAAATATAATCCAAACAAAATATTCTTTGATATCCTTTAATTTAATGTCAAATAACAATTCAATCAATTATCTATTTTTTATTTATTTAATTTTAGAATATCAATAATACTTTTTTTTTTTACAGAAACTCAAAAAAATCATTATCATCTTCAAGCAAAACTCATAACATTATTATCAATTTAAAAAAAAAATCATATATTCATCATATCATTACCTCAAATCTTCAAATAAATTCATATTTTAATCTTCAACAACAACATCAAATCAATCTAATAAATAACTTAAAATATGAATTCTTTAATTGAAGAATTTGATGTTATTGTTATTGGAGATGAAAATATTAATTTATTTGAAGATTTGTGTTATTAATTTCACAAACATATAAATTTTGTTAAAGATGATTATTAGTTTTATTAGTTTTTTTTTTTGAAAATGACGTTAAATATTTTGAATTTCTATTAAAAAAAATTGATAGCATTGTAGACACTTAAAGACATAAAAAATCAAATCAAAATCTAAAAGAAAAATATATTTTCTGAAATTAAATTAAAAAAACGAATAAAACTCGGAAACATAATAGGGCTAATTTTGAAAATTTAAGCAGACTTAATTGGATATTTTTAGCTTGAGAGTGGATTAGGATATTAATGGGTTAGATTGGGTTACATAATTCTATGTCACATATGTACGTCCCGTCAAAGTCCAAATCAAGTACTCCTAATTTACATTTTTCCTATTCAATTCATTTCAATACCTAACACCGATTCATAGATTTGAGTCATTATCTTTAGAATATAAATGCAAAAGAAAATAAATTGAGACTAGATACGATTAGATAAAGTAAAAATCTATATTGTTACAAGATAGGGTTCTTAATTTCCTTTTAAATAAATTAATAAAAATAGAAACAGTCACTAACAACTCACAAGTCACAACTATATTAAAAATCACACATCATTGGACCAATTGGTAAGTTCACTTTTTTTGTTTGGTCAATTTCGTAAAGTCGCTAACTTTTTCTTTAATCATAAACTCGTTTAAAAGAACTAATGGACACCTTGTATTACTTAATTGGTACACTATAAGTGTAACGAACCAAGATGTATTGCACTTCAACCACAATTTTTTTGTTGCTTTTTCTTAGAAAAAACTTCAATTATTTATTAGTCAGTTCATCTGTGATTGAATCAATCAATTCACCTAATTAATTCAACTATCAATTTTTTGTTGCTTTTCACTTCGATTGTAGAAATAGCTTAATTAAGTTGTTTACAAAAACTATCCATAAAATTTATACATGCAAGAACATAAGACATAAAGAAATACTAAGTCACATAAATCAATTGACCCAAGTTAAAATTTGGCTACTTGCCTATATGAAAAATTTGTTTGTTTGAGCAGCATATCTTACATGGTCATAAAAAAGGCTTAGATATAAGCACTTATATGTTTGAATTATTAGAGAAATCTGGTAGGAATGTATTCAGTTAACCTGAGAGGAAAGCGATAAAATTCATCATTTCTAACATCTCCCTTCTTATTCTGGAAAGGAGCCCACCATTGAATTCCTCTGTCCACAGCTGTTTGTTTTGCTTCAAGTGTGTTGTCAAGAACTGTCCCAACTATTATTGCCACAGTTGGTGGAGATGAGAATATTGTGTTCAATATGTTATTAAACTGTTTTCACACAATACAATGCACACCAGTTAGTTTAATTTATATACATCGTCAATATTGAAATGCTAAATATTGATTAGTCTAAATAATCGTATTGAGTGAAGAATTAAAAGACTTTATGAGTCACTTACCCATCCACCATTTGTTCTAACTGGACCATGACCATCTGGTGAAGTGTTCATGATAAAATATTGAGGAATTGAGATCCCAAGAAACAAGGTTAGGCCGAAAACATAGATATTTCTTATGGAATTGTTATTTGTAAATTGTATAAATGAAATCCCAACAGCAGCTGCAAGAGATGGAGAGAGAGTTTTATAAGGTTTGACTTTACATGTCAAAATTTTAATAATTTAATGTATGTGTAATAGTAGTGTCACCTACCGACAATGCCGAATAAAATGCAGTATATAGCAGCAAATATTGGTAGGGGAATTGATGCGAAAAAGGCTCCGAATTTACCTGAAATAGACATGGAAAAATAATTAATTGCATAGGAAACATAAATGTGCAAGGGAACTCTTCCGAAAAGAATTCAAGTTGGAATATTGTACCAAAAATAGAGAAGAAAATCATGAAAGCACATGATATTTGCACCACTCTTCTGCTCCCTATATGCGTGAGACCGAGTAGACCAACATTTTCACTACAATTATAAAAAAGTTAGTAATATTGATTATATAGAATTCTTAATCTTTATAACTAGACCCTACATACATTGCAAAATTTATAAATAGAATACTAAACAGAAACAAAACAAAAGTTCATAAAATATCACTTTCGTACACAGATGCTGTAGTACCGACAATAGAACCGAAAATGCCTTCAAGCAGCATGCTAAGACCCTGCATTTAGAAGAGTGAAAGCCATGAGTTTGCATCACAAAAATTACAAGATATCGAGATTTTGTAATGTAAAAGAATTGTTCGGAAACAAGATGATTGAAACTTCACCTGCAGCCCGATGCTTCGGGTGAGCACGTGTGCAGGAGGAGGTGTTGCACCGGAAAGCCTGGCTGCGGCGAAGAAAGTACCAGTTGACTGCATTCAAAATTTCATTAAAAAAATATCTAGATTAGATCATCGGGTTGATGACATCGGATTGACAATAATTGTAATATAGGCTAAAACAATTAAAATCATTTTCATGAGGGTGAAGTTGTCAAAATTGAGCATGAACTTATAAATTATCAGGCCAATATGTAGAACTTAAAAGAGTAAATATTATTTTTGATCCCGAAATGTGTGAGGCAGTGTTATTATATCTTGAATGTATCAAAATTTCAAAAAACATCATTGAGTTTATACATCATTGAGTTTATCTTCTGTTGATAATTTTATAGATCAAACTGAGAAACGGTAGACAACCAAGCTAATTAGTAGAAGACACATTTACAGACCAAACAGACTAGCAAAAACACATTCAAAGATGTTTTTATAATTTTTTGATACATTCAGAGACCATAATGATACGTCTATCATATTTAAGGACCCAAATATCTATTTATTCAATTAAAAATACTAAGAATAAGGAATAGTTGCTAGACCTCTGCAGAAGAGACAAGTGCTGCCCCCATCATCCCAAAGACATGACTAGCTTTGAATATTGGGGTACCCCATTGAAATGGATATGGAAATTTAATCCTGGAATCAAAACATAATTGTTATCATAAAGTTTCATCAAAAGCATTTGAACTCAAATAAACTGTTAAGTTAAATCTACTACTTTTGCTACATACCAAGGAGCAGAAGACAAAAGGTACGAGCGATCTGTTCGGCAACTAGCTTGGGTCTGTTGTTTGGAAGTATTGTATGCACCCGCCACGGTAAGGATAGCGGCAAAAGCCCAGACAATGCCAATGCAGATAAGTAAAGCAAACCTCTCAAGTACATGATGAGCAGTTGGATGAAGGCGCTTCAAATACTGCAGGAACGGAAATGTAAAAGGTTGTTAGTAGAAGAGAATAAGACACTGGTTGGATAAACAGTTTAAGTGCTTATGTAGCATAAGCACTTATCACATAGTGCTTATGTATAAGCTATCTTGAAAAGCTTATGGAAATAGGTTGATAACAACTTATGGACATGCCATAAGCTCTCTCAAACAATCTCACAAGTACTTATGCCAGTAGATAAATTCACAAAAGCTAATCCAAACAGATCCTAAAACTATAAGAGATTGCTTCAGATGAGATATAAAACCTGTTGTGTTATGATCAGTAGAATGAGCATAGGTAGTCCAATCTGCACACAATCTGCAAGCTGCATGGATCAAGATAATTGAGTTTATGAACTTTCTATTTTTATTTTTTATAATAATAAACAACTGATTTATTCTTCGACACATGTTATGAATATTTACCATCGGAAAGCCCCTTGCAAACAGACCGAGACCCACCACACATACCACAGGTACAATCACAATGGGACTAAACAACCTGATAAAGCAAGAAAAAGAGATATTAACTAATAATCATAGTAATGAACTAAAATTACTTTATATGCCGGTTTTTAAGAGAAATAGGGAAAATAAAGTAATATTGAAGATTGACATAATAAAATTTACCTTGTTAAATTTCCCCATGTCCTACTATATCCAAGGAAGATATTGATGAAAGAAGAAACAATTAGAGATCCTTGAATTGTTCTCATTGTATAGGTAAACCTCTACAAATGCAAGTGTCATAATCGTTTAGCAATTCGAATCACCAATTTCATGTTCAACGAAGCAATTCACTCAACAAATAATCAGACAAAAAAGCAACAAAATCATAGATATGGTTCAACAAACATTTGAACTTTGAACAAAACAAGAGTTTAAAATAAATAAATACATCAAAAGTTGAAATCACAATCTGTTGACAGTTTGTGAAAAACAAACCTCATGCTCAGATGAAAAACTCTGGTCATTGTAATCATTTATGATTGACATCACTGGAAGAACGAAAGCAAGTGATCCGCCCATAACCACCGGTAGCCTCGACCCGAACCAACTCTGAAGCAAAGTGTTCACACCAGACATAAACAACAATGTCTGAATCACACGTGCCTTATCGCCCTACAAAACAACAACAACAAAATCACCACAAATACATAACAAGTACCAATCTTTTTCCTCAAAATCTATGTACACACTTACATGATTCCCACCCATTTGAGGAACAAGGCTAGTTGCAATGAAAACTGTTGTCCCAAGCATCACAATGTAGTGCTGAAATCCCAAAAGCAATGCTTCCGCTGCAAAATCAATTTTTTATAACCAAAAGGTGAATCTTTAAAAGGAATCTTCTTCATAAGCTCAACCAAAAATTTTACACACCGAATCTAACATAAGATTCATCATACAGATGACAAGGAAAAAAAAAGAGAGAGAGAGAGAGAATCAAACTGGAATAAAGGTAATAATCAACAAATAAACTAACAGATACAGAACAAAAAAAAATTAACTTACAATAAAAATATTATTACAACCCTTTTAAGTTTTAACATAAGATTCGCAACTACTTTTAACATTTATTTGTTCCAGTTTATGGTATAAAAAATTAATTAAAAAAATAAATAAATAAAAAAGGAAGAATCAAATAGAAAGAGTGAAAAAAGGAGAAACTAACGCCATGAAGGATTTGAATGGATGCAATAGTGAAGTTGAAGAAGTTGTTCAGCTGGAGTCCAAGTGGGTCCCCTTGAAAGTCCCAGATTCTGCGGTGGTGGTCCCGGTGGCGGTGCCTGAGCTGACGGTGGTGCATGGTGGTGGTCTGTCTCACCCATTTTTTTTCACACAGATCAATTTTTTTTCTGTGAAATTCTCTCTAATTCTCAAAGAAAAAAACTTAGTTTGTATTTATATAAAAAGGGCTTGAATGAATGAATAAATAAAAAAAAATGGTTATTGAGAAATATTTAAATAAATAAAAATGAAAAAAAGTGGAGGAAAGTCATTTTTTCTTGATTATTGAAAAAAAAGGAAAAAGAAACGCTTATAGGAAAAGGGAAAGAGTAGTGTTGTTTTCCAGAAAAGTACTTATGAAAAAACTGAAGAAAAAACCAGTTAAGGTTTTACTAGATTGTCGTGTTGTGTAGAAAAGAATTTTTTCTTTTTTTTAATAAATTTAAATATTTATCATTTATTAGATTGAACTAACTAACTAACGTAAATAGAAGAGAAGAGCATGGATGGCATTAACGCGTGGATCTGTAGTGTTTATTACAAACTTCGAGATACTCAAACTTTCTTACTCCTACGTTACTAGTAAAAAAAAAATATTGAATGACTCGAAATAATAAAAATAATTTATAATAATAATTTAGTGAAGAAATAAAATAAAAATAGATTTGCAGTTACCAAAATAAGTTTGACTACTATGTAATATGTAAATAACCATTTTGCCATTAAAATTGAATTTGAGTTAAATTGAGTGTGGCATGTCGACACTACAGTGAGCACTGAGCAGCATCCCAATCTCTTTGCTAAAAATGCCACAACTGGTCAAACATAACGTCAACTGAATGTACTAACAGAAATGCGTTAACTTTCTTTCACATGTATTACATGTTTTGCTTACAATTTCGTCACACACAGAATATATATATATATATTATTTTTAAGAGAATATAAAATTCATTTTCAAGTACAGATTATTTACTTGTATTTCTACGTTCAAATCATTTTAAAACCAAATAAACACATTATTTTCCAATAAATTTTATATTGTAAAATAAAACTTACAAGAGTCTCAAAGTTTTGAAATTAAATTCCATTAAGCACATAATAAAACTTACTTGTATTATAGAAAATAAAAATAAAAATTTAACTCACATCCAATCATATTTTTGTAAATATTTGTTCATAAGAAATAATATTTTTTTTGTTATGAACGTACCATCGTGGTAATTAGTAATAAAGTATATTTTTAATAAGTACTTTTATTTTAGTACTATATATACAAAATAAGTTTTTGTAATGTGTTTCATATCAATACCAAATCTTAAGGTTATTTACAAGTTTATCACATAAATTAGAAAAAATTTATGATATATTTAAAAATTAACACGTCTTGATATTATTAAATTAAATTAATAATAATTAAATGATATGTCATTTATAAATTATTTTAATTATATTTTAGATTTAATATTATTAAATTTTTAAGTTTTATTTTTTGAGTTTATTTTACAATGACTTTTTGTGTTATCATTTTAATAAAAAAAATTAATT